>OY728162.1:253181145-253503645 GCA_963277665.1 Viscum album
GGAAAGATGAAATTAAACTATATAACTCGTCAATAAGTACATAAATTAACATAATAAAACAATAATGAAATTACTAATTATATAAGAGTTTTTGAATTAATTAATTAATGGATTTAATTTGATTATCCAAAAAATTAAGGTAATGTACAGAACACATTTGAACGTAAGGAAATGGTTTTCTTCCCAAACATTCATTTTCATTCAGGTTATGATTTATTCCTTTATACACCAATGAGATTATTCATTATTTTTATATAAATAATCTAAATTATGTGTATAGATTTCAACCTCATTTATCCAAAAAATTTATTCTTCTTTTTATGAGATTTACATTTTTTATAAGGCTCCCTTATCAATTATTTTCGATACACAAGCTCGGTTAAAGGGGATGTCTCGATTTCTCACCCATTTTCAAGTGTTATACATAATCTATTATAAGACACCATTATTTTTATAAAATCACTAATTTTTTCATGAAAAACTATATTTTTTCCTTACTTATTTTATACAAACAAATATGACAAATAAAAATTAATTTTACAAAAAAACTCTTCTTTGAAAAGTTAATGGGATATTACTCTCAAGATCTCCTCAATGATTTTATTGAAGTATTTTAAGCTATTTCAAGACCTATGTTTAATTTTATGATTTAATATGATTGATATATTATGATTATCACCTACCATATTTCATTAAATGGTTTGTGATCAGTTTGATTGTGGATGTTCTATCTTGATACCATTTACTATGTTACTCAGAATGGTTAGTAATTATATTTAAATAATGGGAAAAGTTATTTACATTTACTATGTATATGTTGTTTATATTCCACCCCAATCATATTGAGAATTCATTAGACTTATAAAGTGGTTGTTGGGGCCCTCTATATCCCCTCTATGCATCGGTAGGTCTCACGAGACAAAACTTATATAGACTTGTCCAAGGCTGAGCCCATTTTCATATTTGGTTTTGGCGAAGGCCTTAATAATTTTTAGATGTCTTGGATGAGGCCTTAACAGTATGTTTTAGATGTTCGGCATATGCATTCTCTCATTATGATATTATTAATTGATAATCCATGTGAATATTCGATTAGTATAATATCCATGGTTAATCTTCATTCTCATGTTATTATTTTTATGGAATTATTTATTTATATTTTATTCTTTCCATATCACGCTCAATTTTTTGTTTTAATGGTAAGTGTTTTTAGTCATTCACTATGAATTATTGTTAATATCATATTATACCTAATTAATTATCCTTGATGAGCATCTGATATCACCCCTTACTTATATTTTATTTTCCCTTATGTTATGAAGATAAATGTTATGAATGACTCACATGGTTTATCTAAGAGTTTTGGGTATTAAAAATAGATTTTCTACATTATTTCTCCTTTAAAGTTAAAATGTAATGTTCATGTATGTAATCCAAATTCCAAAACTACTAAAATGATCGATCCTCATAGATTCAAGTCTTGTATTTATTCCAACATAATAAATTAAAGCACTCGCTCTGGGCTACTAGAGATGGGTATTTATATAAAATCTCTCTTCTTCTCTATTTATAGTGTAATGGTGATTACCCAGAAATCCTGGTCTGACCCCTAAATAATTAATAAACTATATAAATAACTCTATTATTCCTTTATTACTTAGAGGAATATTATAATTTATATTTATAACTCTATCTTACCCTTAGAATATTTTATGCTCTTAAGTTTAACTACTTCCGAAAGTTTTGTGGCATACCTTTATTTCTAAAGGTTTCTTTGTTGAAACTATATACCTCCATAATACCAAAGTTTTTTATATTCACCGGTCCTAAATACCAAACTGGGTATAAACATGACATCCACTTTCAGTTTTTCTTGAAAAAAATTTTCTTTCCATAACTGGGTAAATAAGTCCTACATTTAACATTCATCAAGAATTTTCTATGATTCAAGTATCAATAAACTATTACTTGAGTATTTTATACCCAAAAAAACATTCATTACTAAACCTAGAATATTGTCCCCTCATTTAAAAATTTCACAAGGAATAAATATTTTGATAATACTCAAGGAATGTTCTACTAGAATATTTATCATGGAAATTAGAAGTCATGTACTTCTCACCACTAACTTAGGAAACACCCATTCTCATTCACTTGGAGAATACACCTGGCTTTTTATAACATTTCTATACATTCTTGGTTACTGTATTTAAATGAAAAAAATGTGATGGGAATGTAGTATTAAATAACCATGAATTAAAATAGAAACATTACATTTTACTTTGATGATTAAACCTGAAGAAGTGGTAACTTTATTCTTTAATTTAATTAATTACATTTAAACTTTAATTGTTTTATTTTATGATATGAAAATAAAATAACCTCTTTTAACACCTATTTCATTAATGGACGCTACAAATATGATTATGGAATTACCTTTCATTGGTATTTTCACCTTATATTTCAATTTATCTAACAAAAGAAATAATGATTAATCGGTCTTTAATTTTCTTATTTACTTGGTGATCCTTACCTAAATAGGTAATGAAGTGTCTAATCAGTAATGTCTATTTTATAGCATAAAGTAGAATTTTAGTAAATGGGTGAAAAATATAAGAAAGGGATCTATTTAATGATTTTGATCCATATTTCAACTTACACGTGCTGGTGTAATCATCAACTTAATCAAATATTTCTTCACTTTCTCTGTGAAATATTCTCAAAGACGAGACTACATGTTATTCCACTCATGTCTTTATGTAGTGACCTCAACTAGTATTAGATACTGATAATAACATTATGACATAATGATCATATGATTAACATAAGATTCACCAATATGAATATTTTTCATCCTTGATTCTAGATGTGACTGAATAGGAGTTGGGGACACTATCACATTGAGTTTCATATATCATAGTAATATGTGCAATTACTTATTCTATTATTAGATACTCGTACTTGTGTGGAAATTTACTATGTCCATTTATCAATTATGGTTGTATTACTTGTGTTATAAGTTTCCATTTATTATTTGAAAATAAATTTTAGGTGATTAGTACTTTTAATCATGATTACCAGTTTAGAAAGTTTGATTAATCAGTTAATTAATTAATTAAATGTCTCCAATTATTATATCAAATTCATAGAACCCTCTAAACTAGAATCATAATACTCTTCCAATTGACTATTCTAGTGGAAGAATCCCTAAATGTTCCCTCATAGTTTAAAAATTGTGGCTACGCCACAACTTAGAGGGTTTAAGGTAGGCGTTTTTCTGGTGAACCACATTAACTCATGGTTCCATGATATGTTAAGTGAGGTCCTAGCTTCTAAAATAATAACTTTAATTACTCAATTCTTGACTCTAAAATGATATCAAGTTATTTGTGGATAGTACTTACTACCACTTTAGTTAAGTCAATCCACCAATCTCATAATAACTCCCCATTAGTAAGAGGCACCCTCATCTAAGTCATGAAGATCACCCCAAACACTCGGTTTTATTCAAGTTATAAATTTTGATACATTGAGTGAATAATGGATCAACCTAGACCATGGGGGATATACCATGATTCATGTCGCTTTCAACTCAAGTTAAAGCACCCCATATCCAATGCTTTAAGCTACTATCTGGTGCATCTCTATAACTTGGCATGAAGTGTGTCACTTCCCATCTATTCATTATACAAAAATACACACACATAGGTAAGAGGAAGTGGGTAATATAAAATAAAAATATGATGTGGATGCACATACCCTTATATATAATAAAACTGAGATGAAACATAAAAATCACCTTTTAATTAAAAATAATTATTACAAATAACCATTGTAATAATTAAATAAATTAAATAAAAAGATGCACTAACCATGCATTGGTTGGTCTATGAGATCATGATCAGTCTATAAACATTAAATTTTGTATTTAAAAATTAAATTCAAAATTAAAATTTAAACTTACATTAAAATAAATTTTGATGGAATTTTTATTGAATTAAAAATTCACTTTCTTTTTTAATTCAATAATTTAGATTGATCGGTCCCTTAAATTAATTTAATTTTCAAAGAAAAAATTAAATTAAAAAAATAATTTAATTTAACACCAAAATTAAAGTAATTTGACCTGCATATTAATTATTAATTTTATTGATTATTCTAAAAATATCCATAATCTAAAAACTCTGAGAATATCCTATACGGGTTGGGGAGAACCCACATATGACTTTTGGGTATGTGTAAACCCTTTTCATGGGAGATCTAGGCCAGGAAGTATTGGCCATGCCCATTCTGAGCTAGGAAGATTCAAGAAAACACATTTTGGGACATATTAGGTCTAAAAGAACCGAAATAAGGGTTACCTGACATTACTAGGTCACGCTTCCATGAAGGGTGAGAGGCAAATCAAGCCAACTATAGGAGCAGTCGGCTAGAAGAGTTGTACACTACTACGTCTAGTGGGATCCCTGCTAGTTCACTGGTGTCTCAAACTTGGATGTTGAGGCACGGAGAGGATGGAAACCAAGTAAGTCCCTAGTGGTGGTAATCTTCAGCTAATCTAGTAGTTGGGATGGAGGCTCACTAATGGAGTGGGGAACTCCGGTGGACCCAGTAAGGATGAACGGGAGGCAGCGTGCAACAATCGGGGTTGGATGCCTAAGGAAGAGAAGTCAGGTAAGAGGTGGGATATGGGTCTATCCTGATCTAGAAGGTTGGAAGACTGGTATTGTGGGTTGCCCAATGTACTATTCCGCAACAGGGTGAACTGGAAGTATATAGTAGTGGGGAGGTCCATGAGGCCGAGGAGGGCTGCTACTGGGAGTCTGTCGGAGCACCGGGTGGTGGAAGAGCCCAACGACTAGGGTTCTATGCCACATCCTAGTACCGCCTCCCAGGATATGTGGGGTGCCTGTGGAATAGAAGTACCATCTTAGATAAAGCTCTGTGCGGCGGTCAAGGGTGGTGAACTTGGTGTCTCTAGAGGGTGGCAAGGAGGTGAAGGGTTGGACAGCCAGTGGTGGACCATTACGGTCATGGAGGTGGGGTATCCGGAGAAGACCCAATTTTGGGTCTTCTCACCCCCCCCCCCCCCAATTTTTTTGTTTCTTCTCCTAACATGTCTAGTCAACCAACATTTTTTTCTCTTTTATTTTTCTTTTCTAGAGTTTCTTTTATTTGAATGTGTTTTTGAAAAAAAAGTGTAGAAAAGGGATATGATTTAAACTATTTTCAAAAATGGGTTCCAAAATGCGTGAACCCTATCTACGTATCTTCGGTGCGAAGAGATGAGTGAATGGGGTTCATGCATCCTTTTCAGACGTCATAAAAGATGCGTAAACCCTGTTTATACATCTCCCCTTTCCATGAAGCGTGAATGGGGTTCATGCATCCTTTATAAAATTTATGAAGGCTGTGTGAACCTCATTCAAATATCTTACTAAAAGATTTAATTTTTTAATTTTTTTTGTATTTTTAAAATTTTTATTTTTTTTTTATTTTTTTTTGGTTTTTTATATATATATAACAAAAAAATCAGCAGAATCTATTTTCTATTTAATATCTAGCAGTATTTTCATTACAACAGTCTGGATTCTAACAGAAACCCACACCCAATGCTCTCTTTTATAAGAGGGCTTGCCCTGGAAATCATTATGCATTTCCGATGTGTAATTCAGGTTCTCCCTTTCCAGCACAGTACATTCTACATTTCCGATTGGGATTCTGTTTCAAGTACCTATCTTTGAAAGACTATAAAATACAAACTATAAGACCAATATAAATGAAACTTAAAACATGAATTAAACATATAAGATATAGTTGAAAATAAAAATAATTTCATAAAAAAGTTTATGAATAATAATTTATAAGCTTTATAAATCACAAAATTGAAACTTCTAAATGTTTCAAGTACGTGGATTTAAAAGACTATTAAATAAAAACTATACGACCAATATAAATGAAACATAAAATATGGATTAAAAATAAAAGAAATAGTTGAAAATAAAAACAATTTCGTAAAAAATGTTTATGAAAAATAATTTATAATCTTTCAAAACCACAAACGTAAAACCTAAAAATGTTTCAAGTACGTGGTTTTGAAAGACTATACAATAAAAACTATGAGACCAATATCTATGAAACCTAAAACATAGATTAAATATATAAGAAATAGTTAATAATAAAATTGTTAATTCGTAATATAATTATTAATTAGTTAATAATTAATATAATAATTAATCATTAATCATTAATTATTAATTACTAATATAAAATAATTAATTAATAATTTATTAATAGTATTATATAAAAATAATTAGTTAATTAGAAAAATATTTATTAATTATAATTATTAATTATTAATAATATAACAATTAATTTGTTAATTTGTGATATAATTATTAATTATTAAATAAATAAATAAATAATTAGTAATATAATTAGTAATTATAATTATTTATTATAATTATTAATTATTAATTAGTAATTTTTTAATAATTAATTAGTTAATCGATAATATGATTATTAATTATATAATGATTAATTAGTTAAGTAGTAATATCATTATTAATTATAATTAGTAATATTATTATTAATTATATCAAATAATTATTAATTATATGGTAATTAATTAGTTAATTAGTAAAATAATTTTTAATTATAATTATTAATTACTAATATATAATAATTAATTAATTAATTAGTAATATATTTATATTATAATTAATTAGTTAATTAGTAATATAAGTATTAATTATAAAATGATTAATAAATAATATAATAATTAATTATAATTATTAATTATAATTATTAATTATTAATTTCTAATTATTAATTATATACTAATTAATTAGTAAATTAAAAATGTCATTAAAATTTATAATTAGAAATTATTAATTATATAAAAATTAATTAGTTAATTATAAATCATATCACTTAGGCTTATTAATAATTAATTAATATATTAATTAAATTTATTAATAATGTTATTATTGAAAAATTAAGGTTAAATTATTGCCTTATTGAAAAACATTATTCTGACTGACGAAAACT
The DNA here is from genome assembly GCA_963277665.1 of Viscum album. Classification (NCBI taxonomy): domain Eukaryota; kingdom Viridiplantae; phylum Streptophyta; class Magnoliopsida; order Santalales; family Viscaceae; genus Viscum; species Viscum album. The sequence goes on from OY728162.1 coordinate 253,188,196, forward strand.
TCACTGGAACACCAAATTTATCCAATTTTAAAACTTCAGATTGCCAAAGACTAACCATCCGATGTGGAATTCATAATCTGTTTATGAATTTGGGATCAGAGTGATGCCTTTGTTTATATTTAATTCAAATTTAATTCTTCTTTGTCTTAAAATCATTACGCATTGCTCTGATACCAATTTTAGGTACTGGGCACATAGTAGAATCCCCAAAAGATGAGATTTTAAAAATCCCACTGATGATCGATGTGAACTCGTCGACATCAGAGAATAACTACTCAGTTTAAGCTGAGGATCTCACGTGAAGAGTTTTAAGCACAAAATTAAAACCATTAAAATACATGGTTTAGATCCAAAGTCGTGCATGATGTCTTCTTATCATTAGCAATCATTGGATGAATAATCTGAAGTTGAATCTATCAAGATCTTCCACATGCACTTCAAGAAACTATGGGGGTGTCTATCATCAAATTCTAGGTGCTAACGTGGATATATAAAGATGCCTTCAACATTTTGATGATCACTGCATCACCATGATTGTGATGGTTCAGAGAGAGCTCAATTTGAACTCCTAGATCAGAAGCCTCAATCTCTAGAATGCAGGAGAGAGAAGTAGAGAGAAAGAGGCCATGAATAGTCATTTTCAAATCTCTATTATCCTCTATTTATAGTGTGATGGTGATTACTTGAAAATGACAGTCCAACCCCCTAATAATTAATATACTATATAAATAATTTTTTTACTACTTAACTGAGTAATAAATATAATTTATCATTATTATCACCTACTTGTAATATAATAAATATAATATGTGATAATACTCAAGCCATTAACATGGACCAATGTTTCCATAAATATTAAATGATACTCAAATATTTTAAATTATTATTCCTTTTATTAATATTTTTATTCATTTTAATAAAAACATGTTAATACATCTATTTAATAAATTCAATGTCAATTATTATAAACTTAATAATGTGAATTTATTTTTTCCTTGGTGATCGTATCTCTTTGGACAATGTCCACACCCCAATGGTGGGACACACCAAGTACAAAACTCTTATTCATCTGAATAGGGCATATTCCTGAATACTCCATAGTGTGTGACACTCTAGGCCCTTATCTCAATAGAAGTGAATACTATTCATAGACTAATAGTGGGATATTGCAACCCATCATGGACCCTAAAGAGTTAAGGATTGTCACATCAGTAATAATCAACCTATGAACATGCACTATGTAATATAATCTATTTGTCTTTAATATCTCATAAAGAAGGATGTATTCTTGTGTCATCACACATATTTTGATTTATTATTTGTTTATTTAACTAGATGGATTCAACCTCGAAAAAGATGGACATGGTCTTATAGAGGTACTACCATCCATATCAATGTGTCATGAGATATATTACATAATCTTGGAAGTAACAAATCCTTTCTTGACCATTAAACCAATGTAATACCACCAATGACGCACCCAACAAAAACTACCATGCCATGATTTCATTATCATGGGTTTCACCTTGCCTCAAAGTATTTGATCAAATGGAAAACATTGGAAATTATCTTCGGTTATGAGGCCATTACACATGTCCATATATTGGAATATCCAATGACACACAGAACATTTTTTCTTCATATTGGCGGGTTTTCCCTCATGATCTCATTACTAGAGATCACCAAGTGTGTGCTTCATGTGAAGAAGTCTCAATTATTATGAGCCCCCTGCCCCTGATAGTCAAAAATCTACTATGTCTAGTCGATATGATGTATTTTCACCATATGACATAAATTTAAGATTAAAGTCATAGTATCTCAAGGCTCTCATTATATCTTGGGATCTAGTACAACATTTTAATACAACAAATAATCTATGGAAATGTCCTTTAAATAGTGGATATCAGAATATATACACTATAATGGTAAGTAAACTTCATGTATATCTAACTTGTATACATGATATGGTAGTCCGGAGTACTGCATAGTTTGGATGAGGGAACCCACTATTACAACACTAACATCTTATCCCCAGAATCCTTTAATCACACAAGATCATACCTAGATCTGCTTCTGCACGCAGAAATATTTTCCTTCTATAAAGACAATCCCTAGACACCACAATCAAAAATGGAATGATTACAAAAAAACCAAAATCTTTTACATTGTAAATCCTCACTCAAATAATTATCTTAGTAAGAACAATTAGAAATAAAAATTCTACTATTACGAAGTACTCTCGTAAGAATAATAAATTTTATGGCTGTAATACTACCATAAACTTTCAAAATGATTGGAATTTATCATCATCCAATCAATGAATCCATGGTCAAATTTATAGGTGAGGTTGTAACCAACTCAATTTTTTTAAATCAATATTATTTGGAGTTGGATGTAACTATATCGAAATAATACTTTTCATATTCTAATGAACATAGAAAAATATTACAACTTCGGATGAATTTATCGATTCACCACTTTTAGTGATTGTACATATGTTGTATGTGATATATAAAGAGTGTCTATATTATTAAATCTATATATTCTTATTTAAGTTCTTCATAAATGAATGATTGAAAAAATTTATTGTTTACATTAAAACCCACTAAAAACTCAAGTTAAATCAGTATATTATAATATTTATTGTGATTTTCCAAACAAAGAGAAAATTAATTCATTGAATCAAAAATGCCTAATGGGATCGATACAAGCACCTGATAGGGGGGTGAATCTTGTGTTACCTATTTTTTATGATATTCTATTTTCTCTTGGAATCCATTAACCCCTTTGGAATTTAAACTTTGTTGTTAATTAGTGTAGATGGATCTATTTTGTTTTAACAAAGAAAATATCTCCCACATGCATGCAAGTAAATCAGATAAAAGGAACCTGCTATTTTTACATGGTTTGGTTCAAATAACAAATCCTTTAATTATTTGGTTATTTGAGAAATCAAGGATTTTGTGCTATAATCAATTGTTTACTATAATTGCTAGGTGTTTCCCACACCAACATTGAGTCTCACAATGTTTACACTTTCTTGTTTCTTAAAATATTTCCTTAAATAACATATCTCTATATTCAGAAATTCAAATTATGATATCTATGTATACCCTGATTATCATAGGTTTTATGGCTTCAAAAAATATATTTGAAAGTGTCTCCATAAAATACTTCATTATAACTTTGTCTATAGGTTTTCAGAAGATTCATCTACCTCAATAATTATGATCTATTTCTTATTAGTAGTACACTCTTCGAATGTCACAAGTTATTTAGGAAGAATAAATTTGACTCATTATCCAATTATATAACAACTTCATATATATTAATAAACTATTAACCTGGAATTCTCAACTCAACATTAACTCCTATTATGTTTACAAATCCCTTAACTCCTCTACTTATAAGGGATTAACACCAACAATAAAACTATGCACATTTTGTCAATTTTTCAGGTGTTTCTTCTTTAAACAATTTCAGGTCACTCAATCTAAAATCAAGAATAATTTTCTTCTCCTTTTTCTTTATTCAACTTTGATATCCATCATATATTATCCACAATGGTGTATCAGTTCCCCTCTTCCATAATATTTTATTCCTTTTTATTTGGTATACAAAGTCTCCCAGATTCTCATGTCTCAAAAAAAATATTCTCCCTACTTCATTTTATTTTTATATATACATCAACACTATTTTATTTTCATATATTTAAAATTTATAAATTACCTTAACCAGTCTATGCATGATATCCTCATTAACTTCTCCTCACCTTTTCCACACATGGGTGTTACCACAATCAGAATATTCTCTTTATTTTATCAATAGTTGCCTCCTATGAAATTATAATTTGTTTTCTTCGTTTTTTATTATTTCTCATTTTTTTCCATCCAAGAGAATATACTTGTCTCTTCCAGTAGCCTCAATACTTCCCCATATCATCTTATTATCAAACTAACTCACTAAAATCTATAGATAAACATTTATAATTACTGTTTTAAAAACATTTATCATTCAAATCTATGACATAAATCTATATTTATTTTAGAGTTGAATTTTTTAAAAAACCAATGTATTCCATCTTGAATAAATATTTTCAAAACACCCCCACTAAACTCATAATCTTCTTCTAACTAAAGTTTCATGATATCATAATCGAATCTTTTAATCACATAGTTTAACATCACACTCAACTCATTAGTAATTACTTTAGTCACTTTATAAATTAGTTGTATCTCATATAAATAAGTCCTAGTATGAATCATAATTAAATTTTTGATACTTATAATAATGAATTCCATCTCTTGCATTATCAAATATAATTATTTAATTTGATCACAATTTATTATTTTCAAATATTCTCATTTTTAAAATATTATAAAGACATATTAGTGATCTTGTACCTAATACTCCTTAAATCATTATAAAAAAATAGGATTGGATCATACTTCATATTTTGATTCTTGATTAATGAGATTTAGAAAATTTATCATCATATATTATTTCATAAGAATTAATCAATTTTTTAACTCTATTTTTCATACTTCAAAATGCCAATCATAACATATATTTCTTTGATCATCTCATTCTAAATGTGAAGAAGAATTTGCCTAATAATTAGAGTTTATATCGCATTAATTTAATATGTTTTTATCCATAAAGAATAATCATAACATTATACAACTCAAATTCTTCATCAGATGCTAAATCTAGAAACTTAATACTTCATCCAGCAGAATAATTAAATTTCTCTAATTTTGGGAAGACATAGATTTACAAGCATATAATAGATATATAGAGGCATAATGATACATATATTTCTTAAAATGATACTCTCATAGGTCATATAAAAAATATATAACTTCAAATGACAATTACACAGAATCCCATTCACTCATACAAACATAATGACTCATGTACAGGTCATGAATTTTTTGAATTTAAAATCCTTAAAGTAAATGACTCAGTCATAAAATTCTATATGACTCATACACAATGTTAAAAATAATAATACATGAGTATTTACATGAACCATTACTACACTTAAAAATTGAGATCCACTTCATTTTATATGAACCATCATCCAAGTGTTGTATAAAATTGATTTCAGTAGTCAAAAAAATTTACCATTAGGATGGATTCTTAAAACTTATAGTTATATTATCTTTATTTAAACATATATCTACAATATATCCAAGTATCTAGATTAACCATCACTTCTATAAACAATTTTATATATCACATAGCTCTTTAGTACATTTATTTCTCATGTGGACCATCACCATCAACCATATAATGTATTCTTTTCACTTATTACATAGTGGTGACATCTTATTTTGTGTGTCATGTTGTGGATAGTTATTTTTTATCCAAAAACACTTGAATATTATCTTATTGAAGACTAGTTAAACCATCATATGATGACATGGGATTATACATTGATGTGGTCTATCCATTTTCATTCAAAAGAGTCCATATCTTCCTTTTCCTGACAGTATGGGAAACACTAATTCAGTAATTAGTAGGATACTTCAATCCATCACCCAAATTATTCACATTACTATTGACATGTACAATGATAATTATTGAAATTAAATAGAACGAGAAACAAATTTTTTCACTTCAGATTCAACAAAAACCAAATTATTTTAAGAAGTGGCATATTTGATATATCAAAATAGAGGGATACAACCAAATAAATATGGAACAATTTTTCCACTAAAATAAAATAAAGTTATATTGAACTACTAGATATAGAATAGGTTATTTTTCCATATGATATATGTTTATGATAAGTCATAACATAAGATATAAATATATTATAAGGTGTAAAAATAATTATATATAAGAAATTTAGAAATCAATGAGTGGGTTATGAATTATGGAAAATAATAAGGGGATATAGTAGTTTATAATATGTGTCATTTGAATAAAAGTCCTATCCACATTGAAAATTATTTCTATAAATATGATTTATTTCCACATTTCTATATCCATGGTTTTCTATAAATGTGTGTAGAAAATAAGAACTATCAATGTTTTTAAAAATATCATTTGTGTAGATTTTGAAATAAAAAAAGTTTTTTAAAACTATATTGATAGGATCCAGAACTATCATGAACTGTGAAACCTCCCCCACCCCTTTGGATCCCTAATTACACTCCCTCTCTTATGTGATTCATCCCTCGATAAACCCATAACATAAAATCCATTTTCATCTAATTTTTTAATTCATTACCCTTTTTCAAAAAATAAAAGAGATATAAATATATAATATGTTCATTAAGATATATGTTTCATTTATTTCTAGTTATAAAATATAAACTGAGAACTCGCTAGGTCATGAATATTATTTACTCATCAAAACAAGGTTCATTTATACTTTCTCCAATGTTGTTTTCCATCATAAATATGATCAATGCCCATGTATGTTTTTAATATTGGTTTCTCCATACCTCCAACTAAATACAATATAAATTATTATTTTATGTGATATATATTAGGGGTTTATGGAATTATTCATGTAATATTATTATTTAATAAATGAATGAAAAAATTGGTATAATTAATTTCCTTATTTTATGGTTATAAATTAAATAAATTATAAAATAATTGTTAAATATTTTTGAGACAAAAAATGTAGTATTTTCACTAAATATACATATAAATTTTATTATTTTTCCATAATTTTATGTCTTTTCATATGAAATCACCTTATTTGTTCAAATTCATCTTTCAAAATTATTAATTTTACTTATTATGACTTCGCTCGATATACATGGAGTATTTCAATACTCTTTATCATCACTTAATATATATAAAGTAGGATATCATTTTTTTATTTTTCTTTAATTTTAATGTTATACTCTAAAATATTAACTAATACTAATTTTTTAAATTCAAATTTATCTTCCCAAATCATTTATTCCATTTATTATTACTATATATAAACCTTGAAATCATAACCTAAAACATTGGAATTCGGTTATTGTAATTTTTATGAAGAATTATTTTAAATATATTTACAATTCATTATTCAATTGAAACTATATAATTCATTTTATCTCTATAAATTTTTATAATTTTTTAAAAAAATTGATTTATTGATGAAAATGACTATAAAACCTTATTTTAGAAAATAAATTTGAAATTTGAAATTTATTCTTACAAGTATTGAGATATTTCTTTCTATTTATCAATATATTATTAAAAGAAGTTGGATCTTTTTTTACTTTTTATTATCCATCATCATCATCATTATCTTGAATCATTTTATGATACCAAATAATAATACTCACTATATTTTTACATCTAAAATAATAAATAGGTAGTTTTCCCAAGAATTTACCCTCCCCTCCCTTAGAATTTCTAGATAGTAATGTCATAATCTCATCTAAATATTTTGTAAAACTATAATCAATTGAAATCTTTTTCATGTTCTTGAGTGATACTAATTTTTATTTCTTTTATTATATATGAAAGTATTTATTTATTTTAATGTCATAAGATAATACAATTTTGAATATATTCAAGTGATAACATTTGAAATTCCATTCTTCTATCACAAACCCTTCACCATTGAAGTAAGAAACAAGTATTTCTAAAATTATCTTTACCATTATTATATCATTAATGATTTCTCATAGGCAACTCATTCACCATATAAATTTATCCATCTATTTAAAGAATCCATCAATAGATTTAAAATATTTATTTTAAATTCGTTCATATTATAACATGTAGATATTTTTTATTTCAAAGTTTTTAAAAATGATATAAGAAATAAAATACAATGTGTTTCAAATCATATTATTATTTAGATAATTTTAATCTTACATTAACTATTATTTATATGATTTTATATAAATTTATATATTAAAAAAATAACATTACATGGTAGTGCCTCCAATGCTTAATGTGAAATAGAAATATAAAAACATTGTTACAAACCAAATCTACATATATATCAAATTATCATAATATATTCTGATCCTTATTTTTATTTAAAAGATCCAATATTTTTATTAATTATATAATTATGATCTACTATAATTATTTCAATAATAAAATAGTTTTTTATTTGATAATGGACATAATATTTATGTATAGTGCCGCCAGATCTCAACTGAGTTTCAGAATAAGTCTGATTTTTTTAGATTTTTCATTTAAAAATCATTCAGATGAAGGTATTAGTATTTTCCATTGTTATTGTTTTTTTATAATACAGGTTATAAGTCTTTAAGAAGTGGGTTATATTATAAAACAAATTTTTTTTCGAACTAATAATTATGTATGGTATCATAATGGATAAAAATAATTAAAATCCTGATATTAATGACATAAATGAAAGAAGTGGAATGGTGAATATGATATTTGATTAGTTTTTATTTATTAATTAGTATGAGAATAAAAGTATTTCAATTAATCAATATGTTAATAGGATTAAAAAATATACATCTAATGGGACTAATGATGTTGAGGGAGTAAAAAATTAATGGAAGATGCAAGGATGCATATTTTAGGCATAAAGTAAAATAAGAAATATAGAATCTACAATAAAAATATATTATTGGAAAACTAGGTATAGAATATTTAATAATGGGATTGATTATATTCTTACCTTTTTGAAGGACTTACATCCTGATAATGAAAATATTCCCAAAAAACATTATATATAATTGAATTGAATTTATCCTCTTATATTTTCAACTATGGAAACTCATTCTAGATCAAAACATTACAAATTATTTTTGGAGTAAACTATAGCCCTAAATGAGTGAAAATAGTGTTTTATATCTTGATGTAATTCTAGTTCATATTGGATACCATTTCATGTACCAAAAAATGTAATGTGGCAATTTAAATTGATTATTAGGATTCAAAATCATTTCATTATTGATGAAATGTCAATAAATTTATGGTGGAATAATACTAAGTCAATTAAGTAAAAAATGAATCAGTCTATCCATTTATTGGATCAAATTAATATATATCTAAAACATGATTTTTTTATCTTAATTATGTATTGTCAAACTGAGTATATATGTGATGGTTTTAATTCATTTGGTTAGATGATTACTTCACTTAGTTTGTTCCCTTTTTTCATTCAAATTTAGAAACTTTCCCATGGGTGTGACTAAAAAACGTTTACTTATTAGAATATACTCTTATCAAGACCTTCGAATCATATAAGTGATATAGATTTTTACTTGAAATGTTCAATAAAATAGTTGAACCAACATGTGAATTTGGGTGTGTTCATATATAATAACATTATAAAATAGTCACTTAAAATGTGTGTTATACATATGTGGACAACTAATGACTTTATTCCATATATATTATTGTTTATAATTAATTATATATAAATAAAAATTCATCAAAATTTTAAAAATAACATTGATATCAAAAATTCACCACAACATATGTCTGGAACTAATATACTAAATGAATTGAAATATTACAGTGTTATGCTTGGTAAAGGGTAGTTGTAATATAAAAATTTGTTGAATTTTTTCATGATCCAATTACAATTAGTGGAAAAAAAGTATCTTCTTCAGTTTACCTTATTGGTAAAAAATTTATTGTGTCATTTCTTAGATGTAATGAAAAATAAAAAATATATATTTAAAATGTTACTTTAAATTTTTCTAAAAGTTACTGGGAAGACCGAATTTAATTTAACATAGTACTTTAACATAATGGATTGTGATGTCATACTTGAACTACATCATGATTTTATCCTTTATAATAATTACAATGTTCATTTTACTTATTATGCGAGGAAATGTTTTGAGAGAAAACAATTTCTAGAATTAATAGATATTTTAATGTTTCTATATAGCTATCAAAGAAACATATTAAAATGGGTCAATATAAATGGGTAAAACTAAAATCATTGATAACTCATGAATATCACATCCTTCTACATGAGTTTATTCCAATAATAATTTGATATTTATGTTTAAATAATGTGATGGTGACAGTGATTTGATTATTCTAATTTTATAAATTTATTTTTGGTAAAAGATTGAGTGATAGTGTCTTAAAAAATGATATATGTGGCACAAATAATCAATTATGTGTTAGAGAAAATACCCCCTCCCCCCTCACACAATTTTTTTTCACTTTTATGTTGCATCTAACTATTCTCCTTCCTAAAAAACTCATTCCAGGGGGCCTGTTACTTATCATTGGATGTATCCAATGGAAATAAATATGTCTACAATGAATTATTATGTTTGAAATATGAATCATTCAGATGTTTCCATTGCAAAGTGTTATTTGTATAAAAAAAATGTATGGATTTATGTCCAATGTATTTAGGTGATATTATAATAGGGTGTAACCAGCCAATTAGAACTAAAGATGGGAAATAAAAGCATATTGATCCATCCTTTCCATCATATCACTATACAAGGGGAATTTTTGGATCATATATATTGGTTACTTTGAGACCTAAAGAGTGAGAGATTACATATCCCATGGTCTTGTTGAACAATGTTGTGTCCAATTACTATATAAATTAAGTAATTTATTATCTACATGTTATCAATTATGTAATTATATATATATATAATTCTTTTAATATTATATTATTTAGGGAGAGTAAATTAATAATTATTCATCATTCATTACCATTGGTAAAAAAACTTTTAATAGTAAAGAGTTTCCTTCTTGGTTGAAATATAAGATAGAACCATTAGTTTTATATAATAAATAGTTAATAGTTGTTCCTAAATTTAATTTTCTTATATTTTTTAGGTATATAATTTAATGGAAAATAATTTATCTCTAGAAATAAGAGTGTTGGTTTTTAGTCTAAATAATATGGCGTGTGAGTGTAAATCACTCATCATCAATAGGTAATAATTTGTTATAACTTGTTGAGAAGGTAAAATGAGCATAAAAAATGATTATGTTATGTTAAATATAGTGATAATCTGTTATTACAGTGTATAATATAATTTTCATTGATATGAAAATGTGTATTGTTATAAAGTTGTAGACAAACTGCTTATATTGGATTATTACTCTCATGGTCAAGATGTTTTGATAAAATTTAATTGGTTTCATTAAATTATGTGAAAGGAAACATATATATTTAATTTAGTACTTAGGGTTATTAACACAAGTTTCATAAGTCCTACCAATGAGTCGTATGTTATTAAATCATTAGAAAAAAGGGTTTTACATAAAATATCCTCTAAAACCTCAATTCATTGTCATTACTGAAGTAATCCCAAAACATGTTTTTTATGATGGTGTAGATAAAATAAAACCATGAATGAACCCATTTGTCTTGAGAAAAATACTCTATATGAAGATTCAAATACTTAAATTTTTAGAGTGGACCATGAAACATAAGTAGTTGTAGGAAATTTATAGAATAATTGGTATGTTTAATTTATTTTAGGCATTATTTAATCATCTATATTTTCCCAATATTTTAACATATATCAATATATTTATAATTTATTTAATTAATTTCATATTTTTATAAAATATATTTCTAATATAATGTAAATTTATTTTACATTGAAGTATATGTTTGATATTAAAGAGGCGCATAGGGAATATTTTCAGAAAATGATCTCCAAATATGATATTTGGGATTACATCCTCTAGTTACCATTTTGAGTATAATGATTAAAATTTATATATTAATTAAATAAATTTAAATTAAATTTTATTAATCATTTTGAAATTTAAATCATGAACCACCATTTAAGATAAATTAATTCTTCATTCATACTGGTGACTGTTGTGATCAACATGATTGATTGAGGGGAGGATAATAGAGTTACTCAAAGAATATACCAAACAAGTTCACACCAAGACCATTCACCACATATACCTTTTTACACACTTAACCATCCCATATTCCTACTCAAGGAACCAGGGATCTTTATACCACCTATTTTATTGACATCATTTCACCCAGGACCCACTTCTCATATAACTTATCATTGTCTGATGATGTCTCCACAACCCTACTATATGTCTCCAAACACTTATATTCCACAACTATTTACTAGTTGTATAACATATTTGGGACCCTATACTTATTATCCTTCAAACTTAACCCTATATACTCATGATCATTTAGAGTTTACTAATCATCCTGGTATACATTAGAGACTACTAACCCTTCACAAGCTACATATCATCAACAATATATTGATCTTTTGTACCCAACTAATCATCCTAAATCAAGGATATATATCCATGTAAATTTATCTTATACTATACCTATAAAAACCTATCCTTATTATATTATTCGGTCCAACTCAAATAATACCAAAATCTAGATTATCCATGACTTAATTCGTCTGGTTGAGATGTGATTTTTGGAAAAGGTCACAAGCTGACCCAATTAGGCCTTGTTTTTTTAAATTATATATATTTATATAATTGGATTATATATTTTTAATTATTCCTTTATATATTTTTCATAAAAATTGATATCTATATATATATATTATTTATAAATAAAAATAACTTAAACAACCATAAAAAATATTAATATTTGTGATGAAAAATGTACTTACAATATAAAAAATACATTTCATAAAAAACATAGTAGATAACTAATTGATGATAAATTTTGTATTAAATTTAAATATCCTACATGCAAGTAAACAAGTTTACACAACACATTAAATGGTATTTCCATGGTTTATATACATAGGAACAGATGATTCGGCTTACTAATCATGTATACTGGTATGAACATGTGAATAGAAGTGATGGTGTTTTTGTGAAATGAATATAAATAACAAGTTACATGAAATAGGTATTAAAAAACAATCAAGGTTGATAAAGTCAAGATCACATGATAAATAATAAAATATTCTAAAAATAAAATGATTTAATAGTATGGTGTTGGGATTTGTTATATTGCTTCATGTTACTTATGTATTAATTAATTAATTAATTAATTATTAAGACACTCACTTTTCATTTCCAAGTGATCACTAAATTAAATATTCATCTTAGTGAAATATCATGACCATGTAAGGTTATGTGTGTTTAATACAATAGAATCATTAACCTCTTTATTTTTTTGATAAGTTTATGACTTGTCATCATTATAAACAATAATGATTTAGAGAACTAAATCCCTACTCCAAGGGACTAGTATTTGATTTCCACTTACATTCCTTCACGCTACCCCATATGTTCATTTAATAATTGAGGATGATATAAATTCATTAATAGTAGAATTATAAGATATCAGGAATTTTATTCATTCAAGAATTTTAAAAAATCGACAACAACACCAAACCCTTCCCAACTAATTTCTTGTCTATGAAAAATATTTTTAAAATAATGAGATAAAATTAAAGAAGAAAAACTTATATGATCATCAATGGTGAAACTTACTCCAATGGGTTAGATATCTATCTCCTTATCTTTCTTCTATCCAAAAGATGATTCCAATTCCCAAGAGTTTATTCCAATGTTCTCTTTATAGTAGATTCACTATTTACTTTATCTCAACTTCTATAATAATTACATTAGGATAATGGATGATTATATATCTCCACAAGAATAACTATTTGGGTTATCCTTGGTAAATAGACACTCCCTATACCCATGTGGGTCTTCTTCCCTTTCCTGAGGATTGATTACCATGTTTTATGGTTTTAATACATTTCGAAATTTAGTTTGGCAGGAATGTTCTAGGAATCGTTTAGACCCCATAAGATGTGCATGTGATCCACATTACATCTCATTATTTGATATATCCCAATGATTGATCTCCCTTCCTTCCTTCCTTATTAAGAGTTTGGAGTATTTACATAGTGATTTTAGGTCAGATAAATACTTCTAGTATACTTATGATACTTTACAAGATTACTATAGAAAATTATAAAATTAGAGCCCTAAGAAAATGTTAGGGCTAGCATAGCCGACATTAGAGCACCACATTATGTTGGTCCAATAATTTATTCTTGCATTAGATGATTGGGGTTCCATTATAATTTTTAAATTACTTGTATTGTCTTCTTAAATTACATTGGATCTTTGAAATATTCTTGAGAAGAAATGCAGGCCACATTGGCTTTGGGGTGATCTTGGGTTGCAACACAATATTGTATTGTATTTTCAAAGTAATATCATCCCCCATAACATTTTGAATTCCTAAAAAAAGATTATCACAACATTGATTTCATTTCATTGAGTTTGTATCTAGTAATTTTCCACCATAGTATGATGAATGGATGGCTCGTAAAACAGTCACACATGCCTATTATATTATCCAAGCAAGCCTGAATCGATCAGAATCTTCAGAAGACGTTCCTCCATCCACCACCAGTACTTCTATCTGAGCAGCTCAGCTATCCTCTTCCCATAAGAGAAAGCATCAGTGGCACAAAGTAAAACAAAGTCCCCCACCAATGTCATCTTCATCCCATAACCTTTCTGACTTTATGCCCCCAGAGATGGCGATTCCACCCAGTATCCATCCAGTAGTTGATGACTCTTCGAGTGGAATTCAAGGGTATGCATTAGTTAATACCATAGATCTGGAAAACCCCTAAATGATTCCTAATTATGAGGTGTGCTAGGAGGATCCTCACAACACCCTCGGTCATCACCAGTGTTGATGGAGTAGTGGTAATATAGGTAGTTGTAGTGTCTTGGTTAGTACATCCATCCAGGATCTTAATGCTACCGAAACTAGGCAGTATGCCCAGTTCAGATCTCAACATGCGCAGCCTCTTCCATTCATGTTGTTGGATCAGGCAGATCCACCTCTATCGCAGCATGATTAGTCATGCTCTGCTACGGACTGGTCTTAGTCATATAAATGTCATCCAGTGGTCACTCTACAGGATTTGACTAGCGAGCAACGAGATATTCCTAGCACCAATCAGTCGTTAGTCCAGCCGGTAGGGCCTTCTATACCTCCAGTAATAGAGTGACCCCCAGTAAGAAGAATCTCATGCCTAGTATGGAAGTATGATGTCCTCAAGCATCTTTCCAGCATTATGGAAAGGATCTTTATCCTTGAGGCTCTTTCCTGTCATCATTTATGCATAAATCCCATGTCTAGGCTCTAAGAAGCCCCCTCCAGTTCGAGATAGAGGTATAATCCATAGAATCCTTCCATGTTGAGGCGATTCATCATGCTGAATTCAAGGCCATCATATCGTTCTCAAGAGAAGACAAAGGATCGACCATAAAGGGGCATATCTTCCCGTTGTACATCACTAGTAATTTTAATGGAATAGAGGTGTGTTGTTGTCTTGTCGACACATGATCCGGGATCAACCTAATTCCGACTTAGACACTACAAAAACTAGGGTTGTATGAGGATGATTTGAGTCCCTCTAATTAGAAAATTCACGTTTATGACAGGAAGAAATAGACTTTGGTTTGTAAGATCCTCTTAAAAACCCAATTTGGCGGTCTGGAAGCCAGCACTAAGTTAATGGTTGTATCCCAAGACACTTCTTACAATGTGTTTATGGGTAGGTCATGGCTCCACCAAAATGAAACGGTCCCTTCATCATATCATTAGTGCCTTAAATACTTTATTAATGGTCAAGTGGGTGTATTGTAAGGCGACGTGTCTCCGTTTGACTCTTGTGTAGCCTGTTATTTGAATACTGACTATTACTAGAGCAAGGGAAACCAGATTCAAGCCAACGTGGTTGAGCATGCTTCAGTTGGGACCGACCCATGGACAGACCTGGATGATTCCTACATATTTCTAATCCACCAATTGGAGGATACAACCCCAAACATGGGACAATGGTTCATTGTTTTTTGAATTAGGGGAAGCACATTCTATAGTCTAAGCAACGCCAGAAGATCACCTTGTACTCCTACACTAATCATGCTCGGGTGATCCTAGAGCTCCCTACTCCCATAAGGTATCGGGATGTCCGCCCCATGGCGATAGAAATATGTCATACTTGTTTATTCCATCAGGATGGGATAAATCAGCTCAAACCAATGCGTCACTATTGCTTCAATATCATTAAGCGTAGACCCTTATCCTAAAGACTGGATGGGATCAGATCAATAGCTTTCATCTCTATGGTTTCGACAGTACATGAGTCCCCCGATGTAGTGTCCACCACCGCTTAGGATAGTACCAGTCTCCCTTCAGGATCTACATACTCAGAGGAAACTCCTCCCGCTGAGGAACCCTCCTCCATAAGTTAATAATAGGACTTATAGGATTCCCCCCCACACCTTTGAAGAGGTTTTATCCACCGTTGTTGATGAATTGGTACAGACGATCCTCTGTAGCGAGGCAGACCAGAAACCCACATTGATCAGTGCCGGTATGACCCTCAAGGAGCAACAACAGTACATAAACTTCCTGAAACAGCACCACGATTTATTCTTCTATAGTTATGAAGAGAATACAGGACTAGATACTAAGGTAATCATCCACATCCTTGGTCTCCTGACCCGAAATCACTGGTTCAAGTATCCTCCTAGAAAGATGCACTCTTCCCATGGTACCATGGTCGAGGACGAAGTTGACAAGATCATCAGAGCCAATTTTGTTAAAGAGGTCTAGTACCCCATATGGATAGAAAACATTGTGCCAGTCAAGAATAATAATGGACAAATCAGAGTTTGTATTGACTTATGGGATCTCAACCATCATTGCATGTAGGATGATTTTCCCCTTTCTATGACAGAACTGTTGATTGATGCTACAGATGAGTTCCAGGCACCCTCCTTCATGGATGGGTATTCTGGGTACAACTAGATCCAAATGACCCCCTAGGATGAGGATTTTATATCCTTTATTGAACCACAAGGTATATTTTGTTACCAAGTGATACCCTTCGGTCTAAAAAATGTAGGTGCCACCTACCAACAGGTTATGCATCGCATATTTAAGACAATCCTTGGGACACTGGTGGAATGCTGCATAGATGATCTGGTGGTCAAATCTCTCCAGCGTCAGGACCATCTCAAAGGCCTTGAGAAAGTGTTCGGCTTCCACCATTCTCTCCACCTAAATATTAACCCATTTAAGTGTGCCTTCAAGGTCACCTCTATAAAGATCCTCAATTTCATTATCAGATACAGGGGCATCGAGATCGACCCAGATAAGATCAAGGCCATCAGTCAGTTGTCTCCTCCGAGGAATATCTGGGAGCTTCAATCTTTACAAGTCCACATGGCTTACATATGCTGATTCATTGAGAATTTTTCCAGAAATTGTAATCCCTTTTCTCGAATCATGAATAAATGCACTGTTTACGAGTGGGATGAAGAATGTCAGACTACTTTTGAGGAAATCAAGCAGTATCAACTCCATCCCCCGATCTTAATGTGACCCGTCTCTAGAAAGTCGTTGGCCCTTTATGTGATCTCCCTAGAATGATCTCTCTGTGCCCTTCTTTCCCAATAAACAATGAGCGGACAAAGAATATTCTCTACTATCTCTGTTGTATGCTCCTTGAAATGAAGACCAGATACTCATCTATTGAGAAGATTTATCTTACACAGGTATTTTCAGTCCATAAATTGAGGCATTACTTGTATCACCATGAGGTACATTTGGTATCCTGAGTAGATCCACTAATGTACATCCTGAATGGCCCCATGTTGACAGGTCGTCTGGCTTAGTGGGCAGTGATCCTCCAGTAGCTCGACATCAGGTTTGTCCCGCAAAAAGCTATTAAGGGGAAAGCGTTGGCATATTTCTTTGTCGCCCATACAGCTCTCCTAGATCAGCCTCTGGACCTTGATTTTCCTGATGAGGAAATTATTTTGGTAGACCAATCCATGTCATGCTAGAAAATTCACTTTGATGGTGCTTCCCGGAGCCCCACCAACAATGACCCCATGCTCAACAGAGTAGGCTTGGGTATTGTCTTCATTACCCCAACACAAGTAATTCTGTCGTATTCATTCCTGTTGTTAGAATGATGCACCAATAATTAAGTAGAGTATCAGGTTCTCATTACTAGCCTCAACATGGCCCTCAAGATTGACAATCCTCATTTGTATGTGAAAGGGGACCCCGAACTAGTCAACAAGAAGATCGATAGTGACTATGTCGTTTGAAAGGCAGTGCTCATACCATTGTTGGAACACACTCTCTAGTTAATGGCCCATTTCCCATCTCGTATAGAAGTTACTCATGTACCTTGTTCTCAGAATGGCTGAGCTGACTCTTTGGCCAACCTAGCTACATAACTTGTAGAGCCTGAACAAGATGATATGATTATCCACATGGCACATAGAATAGTCATTACTCCTTTCACTCTAGATGACAAAGAGATCCCATAGGTAAGCCACCTTAGTCAGTGCCTCCACATCAGGACCTACAGGTCCCCTAGATGCAGTGATTGAGGTGGCTCCTGACTAGAGAACCTCCTTTGTCAAGTATCTCCAAAATAGTAATCTCCTAGCGGATCCGGCTGAGAGTGAGAGAATCCACGTCACGCATTACATTTCACCCTCCAAGACGGTCCTGGTCATGAGAATATCCTCTATAAACGTGGGTTTTATGGGGTTCTCCTTCTTTGCTTTCAAGGAGTTGAGATCTCCCAAGTCATGCAGGAGGTTCATGTCGGTTCCTATGGTGCTCATCAGACTAGGCCGAAACTATCACACCAGATCAAGAGAATGGGGTGTTTTTGGACCTCTATGATCCATGACTGCATCGAGTTCGCCAAAAGTTTTCATGCATGTCAAATTCATGCTGACATTATGCATCGTCAACCATAGCCTCTCCACACTAACAAGTACTCTTGGCCCTTTGCGGAATTGGGACTCGATGTCGTGGGACCATATCCACTGGTGAAGGCTCGCTAGTACCAGTTCATCCTAACCGGTAAGGATTTATTCTCTAAGTGGGAAGATGCAGTCCCACTCAAGGAGTCCAAGTCCCATTCCATCATTGACTTCGTGATCTCCAACATCATCTACCGATTTGGATTCCCTCATGTCGTCCTCACCAATAATGACATGAACTTCCAAGCAGATGAGATGAAGAAATTGTAATCTAACTACAACATCTGTTCTAACCATAACTCATGTTATCACATGCAAAAAAAATTACAGATCTAGGAATTCAACAAAACCCCCTCTAAAATTCTGCATAAAATGGTTGGTCAGAACAAGAAGAGTTGGCCAAACAAGATCCCCAATTCCCTCTGGTCTTATTGAACGGCGATTTGTAATTCCACCCAGGTGACCCCATATTCCCTGGTGTATAAAACGGAGGTCATCTGTCCCATCGAGATTTAGTTTCCCTCATTGCGCAAAGCTGTCTATGATTAGAAATCATTAGCTAAAGTAGATGAAATTCATCTAGATGAGTTGAAAGCGCTCAACGAGAATAGGCTTTGTTCCCTACACAACCCGGAAAGGCATCCGAACAAGATACCTAGATCTTTCAACAAGAAAATTCACCTCCTATCTTTCTTACAAGGCAACTTGGTGTTGGCCCTGAGGACACCAATGATACCTGGTAGGAAACCACCCAAGTTGGAGCCCAAATGGGAAGGACCTTATGTTATTGACATGGTTTACCCAAATGGCACATACACCCTGGTTGCCATGGATAGTGAGTGTATAAATCCTCTCACCAATGCCATGTTCCTTAAGAAATGCTTTCCCTGAGTTTTATGGTCCCACAAGACCTTAAACTGTATGGTCCTACATGATCCTAAACTACATTGGGGTCCTCTATGACATTAAACTGTCTGGTCCCACATGACATTAAACTGTATAAAGTCCCGCAGGACATTAAACTGTATGTCACCCGTAGGACGTTAAACTGTATATTGTCCCACATGACATTAAACTGTGTGTCTTCCCACATGATGTTAAACTATATATTGTCCTGCATGATATTAAATTTTATGTCATCCTACAAGATGTTAAACTGTGTGTCATCCTTCAAGACACTAAACTGCAAGAATTACGTATGTCTTGATTCCCATCCTCATGGGATACATACGAACTCTCGGATGCCTCATCTTGAGTACAACCTCCAGAATCCTCTTTAAATATCTCACTTGGTATAGTTCTATCCGAGAATCCCACATGGTTTTATATAGGCGTATTTGGCCCCACCCATGTCGGGATTACCATGATTGCACCATGTTCCCCTCCTCGTTCTTATGTTTCTCCCTCATCCTCACCACATGATGTTAAACTGTATGGCCTTCAAGAACTATGTAAGTCTTGATTCCTATCCTCATAGGATACATAGGAACGCTCATAAATTTTGTCTGTTGGCCGAGCCCCAACTTCAAAATCATTCATCGGGTCAGAAAACCTGGTGTGGTGCCAGCTTATGCTATCCTTTATGACAGATCCATTATGACCACACCATATATTCCCTCCCTAGGAGATCTCCACTTCATTCATTGTCTCGGATGACATTAAATTGTATACGATCCTACATGATGTAAAATTGTATACTGTCCTGCATGAAATTAAACTGTATGTTTTCCCCCATAACTTTAAATTGTATACTGTCCCGTGAGCATATGCCCAGCCTCAGGTCCCTTAACCCTTTTATCCCCCATGTCCCAAGTTCTCATTTAGTATTGGGTGGTGTGGTATGGACTCATGTCCTCATTCACATTGGGTTATTTTTCCATGCCACACATATCCCCTTGAGACATCCCTCTTTCATTTATCATCTTTTACACAAGCATAGGCCCTGCCATGCTTTGTGAGACCCATAATTTAGATTTCCATCATCTTCTATATCCAAAAGGACCCTCAAATGGCATGGATTCTTGTCCCAAGGGATCTCCTACCATTACGGGCCAACATCCTCAAGGGTTTCGAACAAAAAATTGACACAGGTCCCATGTTGAGAATATGGTCAAAGGTCGATGCTCAATTTTCTACCCCCATATCCTGGTCACATAAATACAAATATTGTGTTGCGAACATGGTCAACATTTATCCTCTATTATCATTGATGCTTTGTGGTTTTCCATAGGCATAATGATTTTCCCTCTTTACTTGGTTGTCCCATGCATATGACATTAAGCTTGGCATATATGGTTTGAGACATATGACCTAAAACAAAAATAACCATCGTACTTATGTCAAGACATTAAACTTTGAATTGGTTGGGACTTCCCATTTCAGGCCCCTCAACATTTTCAGCCCCTTGGACCTAATGTTCATTCGGGATAGAATGATGTGGTATGATCTTATTCACTCATTCACTTTAGTCTACTCGTCATGCCATACACCTCCCTCATTGGGGTACCTTGCCCCTATTTGTGTTCTTGTTGCATGATGTTAAATTGCATAATATCCTTCTCTTGAACTATTTATGTCTTGATTCCCATCCTTATGGGATATGTAGGACCTCCTGAACATCTAGTATTTGGGTCCATCCCCACCTCTTGGAACCTCCTTATCATTCTGGCCCCTTGGCCTATGCACTTCTAGGGTAGGGGTACATGGTGTGGTATGGGATTGTGTCCCCATTCATGTTGGGTTTGTAATAACCATGCCACGTACCTCTCTTTCATGAGCACCCTTAACTCCCTTTACCTAGACTCATCTTTTGAAGTCGGCTACTCTTAATTTGGGTCCCTCAACCCTCTTTGGTGATTCGTTAATATTCAAAGGAGTACTCTAGCTCAGAGCCTAGAGTATCCTATTCTACCTGGACATGCTTTCACACATTTCTCAAGATTATTGTTTCCCTTAATTTGGGTTTTCATTATCTTTCACATATGAAGGGAACCCCAAATGGCATGGATGCTTGGCTCAAGGGTTCTCCTACCATTATGGGCCAACATCCTAGAGGGTTTCGAGCAGCGAATTAATACAAGTCCTACATTGTGAATATGGTCAGCGGTTGACCCTCATTTGTTATTCCCATTTTAAGTCACACAATATGGATTTTTTGTTTCGAACACGGTCAATAGTTATCCTCTATTGTTACACCAACCCCATAAATCCTTAAATGTCAGTTACATAATTCACATCATTTTCCATCCCATCATGTCCAAGTGGAATTTCGACACTCTTGGTAATATCCCTTAGTGTGCATTTTCACTTTAAGAGGAAAAATATGTGGTAAGGTGTTATTTGGGGCTCTACACAGACTTCCCCTATACATGTATCCCATGTGTTTCAAAGACCTCTTCCGCCCTTATTTCCCACACATATTTTTACTCACATGGGATTAGGGACCAGATCGAGGTATGTGCTCGCTTGGAAGAGCATCACTTCTTCACAGTCCAAGCTCTAAGACCTTAAGCAAAGATATCCTTATACATCATCTTCTAGAACTAAGTCTAACGTGATTCTCATCTTTATGGGATATGTAGAAACGCTAGTACATTTCATCGTTGTGTCCAGCTCAAATTTCACTAATTATAACTTCGGTTCATCCATTTAAGCCCCGACCCGTATAGGATTGTGTGGTTTGGCATGTGTGGACTTGTGTTTTCATTTACGTAAGGTTTACAAGAGTTTCACCATGTACTTCCCTTATGAGATCGAATCTCTCCTACCCTATATTCCATAATATTTTATAGACCATATTCTTGAGGTTTCTTTCCTAGAATCATGCATGGTGTGGTACGGACTGACGTCCTTATTCACGTCAGGTATGATTTGTCACGCCGTGTACATCCTGTCTTGAACTTCATCTCTCCTATGTCTAAGCCATATAACTTTAAACTATGCTTTTATTAGTCCCCAATGACTTTAAACTATTGTGTTTGTACAGTACAATGTTAAAATGCATGGTTGGTCTTATCACATGAACCTAAACTATGAAATTATAGTCCTGGAAGCACGAAGAAAAACCGCACCACGATGTGATGTCCTCACTCAATGTGACATCATGTTTTGTATTGGTCACCCACCATACCATTTGTCAATGCCTGTATATAGCTTGATTCTTGTGACGATGTCTGGACTCCCCATCCTAGGTCCATCTCTTCACAAAAAACACAGTCATCTTAAAAGACAGACATGATTCATCAAATGCTGATTTTTTGGGTTTGGATGCCAAAACCACACGACCTCATTATCCATAACACTTTTACCTTTCCATGCCACCTCTAGAACTACATATGGATTGATTCCCATTCTCATGGGGTATGTAGGAATTCCTGGGCACTTAGCCTCGGGCCCAACCTGAATTTCACTATTGGTCCCTCGACCTAAAAGTTTCCAAGGGAGTGCATAGTGGTGATACAGACTCCTGTTGTCTTCATTTATATCGAGTTTATTAATTACTTCCCCACATGTCTCCCTCTTTCAGTTCTATCTAACAGTCTGAACCCTATGACCAAAAACTAAGACCACTCTGCGTCCATTCTGCAAGATGGTAAACTACACAACATATTTAAGAAAAATGTAAGGCATGATTCCCATTCTCATGGGATATGTCAGAATTCCCAAACATTCTGTCTATAGGTCCATCCCCAAGAATCTAAAATCCCTCCCCCTCTCTTTAGCCCCTTGTCCTGAACTCTTTTGGGAACATGTTGTGCGGTGAGTACCTCTTGGGTTCTCATTCACATTGGTTTTTTCAACAGCCACACCATGTGCCTCCCTTGTCTTTTCCCAATATGGTCCAAGTTCTATGACTCTAAACTAATATCTCTCTATGAGAACTATGCTTCGGGTTTGGCTACTTTCCACCCTACACACAGTCCATTAAATAAAGCTTCCCTTAATGGCCCATCCTACGACCTTAATCTGGAAGTGTGCAACCCCAGGACCCTTACCCTTGGAAAGGGACTTGACTCCCTCTATCTGATACGTCTTATTTTCAAACATAGATGTGTTGTAAAAAAGATCCTAAAGTGTTGAATTTTTATGTGTACATTCCCCTCATTCCATGTACAAGATTTGTGAGAATGTTATTTGGATCCTCATCAACTTTCATGTCTGAAGGGACCCCCCTTACGGCCCGGTCTCATGCCACATTGGCTTACCTACCATCATGGGAAAATGTTCCTGAGGGCCTCAGATGACATTTACAACAGGTCTCGTGTTTAGAATATGGTCATCAGTCGACCCTCATTTGCTTGTCCCCATTCCAGGCTAACGCGATATGGATGATTGTTTCAAACATGGTCAATATTTATCCCCTATCTTCATGTTTCCATGATCATGGTCCAGATCTTGTGCATCATGATTCACATTTTCCCACTTCCTTATGTTTAATTAGAATTCTAACATACTCGGATTTACCCCTTCATGCCTCTAGGTGTGTTAAGTAGGTAGGTTGGCATTGTGGGAATGTCACTCACCTAGCGTCCCACTACCCCTAATGTGTGCCTCAATGTACTTGGAAAGTCTCATCAGTACTGCTTGTTTCCCACATCGAGCACAACTCACGTGGGATTAGTAGTTTTGGTTGGATGTGTACTGGCGCAGCCATGCCACACATGCCTTTCATCATCCCACATGACATTAAAATGCACTCTCAGAACTATGTACGGCTTGATTCCCATTCTAATGGGGTATATAGGAATGTCTAGAAACCTTGCCTTGAGTGCATCCTAGCTTCCACTTTTGGTCTCTTGACCTAAAAAAACTTCCTCCAGGGATACGTGGTGTATTATGGACTTCTTATGTCCTCATTCACATCGGTTTTATAGATATAGAATCACGTTAGACCTTCATGGGATATTCCCTTTCACTCCTCATCCTATCATATTAAGTTAAACAAAATAAGTACATATGTATTTAACACATTACATTAAACTATTGTTATACCCTGAATAATTTCAGAATGCCCTATAATAATTATCGGACACTTCAGTTTCCTCGTTAGAGAGGATTCCCCCTATCATCATTGGCCTCTGACCACACTATTTTCAATAACTACATTTGGCTTGATTCTCATCCTTATGAGATACATAGTGATGCCTCGGAATTTTTCCTTGGTCCCTGCCTTAGGGTCGTTAACCCTTTTGGACCCTGGACACAAATTACGGTCCAAGTAATATGATCTTAAAACTGTGTGTATCGTCTATGCATTGTGAAGTTAAACTACATTTTCACCATCCTTGGTATGACATAAAACTGCAAGGCAATCTTGGTCCTCACCATAGATGCCATGTTCAGAAGAAGGTATGATCCATAATTAGACTGATGCGCCCACCTAATGTGTCTTCACCATAGTGGCATAATTTCAATAGTGTTGGACTCCTTTCAAACAACCCATCACTTAACCCCCCATGATTTTTGTTCCCTTTATTCATATCCCCATTCTCTTTCACATCTAAAGGAACCCCCTAACGGTATGGATGCTCGGCATATGTCTCACCTACTATCTTGGGCCAACATGATGGAAGACAAATGGATGACATTTTGAGTCAGGCCTTGTGTTTTGAACAAGGTTAGCGGTCAGACCTCAGTTCTTATCCCCGTATCGGGCTAATGCAATAAGGATACTCTGTTTCGAACATGGTCAATAGTTATACTTCATTGTCACTCTACCCCCACATTGTTCTGAATTTTGGGTATCCTGATTCACATCTCTCATTCCCCTATGTTTGGATTGATACTGACGCCCCTGACGTTACCCCTCTTATGTGCTAGAGCACATTGGGAAAATAGAAATTCGACTGTTCTGAGAATTTTATCCTCCAGTTGGGCCTCCATCTTTCCTCCCAGAAATATAGATTGGTTGCTTAAACCCTCCAAAGTCTGGTCAACATCCTCATATTCAGATGAAATAACAATACGGTCATCCCTTGTTTCTCACATCAGGCCTGACCCAAGAAAAATTAGGGATTGGTCTCCAGATGTTCCGTGAATGTGACGGACGAGTAGCAGACCAAAGCAAATAAAGGAACTCATGCATGCAGCTAGCATAAATAATCAAAGTATGAATGTGTGTTCTGAATTTACATGCATCATAGTGCCCAAGGATCGACCCCTCCTATGGACAGTTTGACCTCGTCAAAAGAGAGTTTCATCTTCGCCATCTTATGGCTTGTGGTTTCTAGGATTTGTTGTTACTTGTTCAGTTTCCACTCTTCCTCAGTAGAAATGGGGCGTAGTTCTTTAGCCGTGATCTGGGCCCGCTCCTCATTGGTTCAAATGCCATTCATCTCCTAGGAGTCTTTCCTCATGCTCTCTTCAGCCTCCACTATCTGGGCCTTTAGCCATGATATAATCTCCAATTTCATTTTGGGGAAAGAAGAAATATCATCAATCCAGACATGTAGCTTCTGAATCTCATTTTTAGCCTCCTTGAGGCTCTTGATGTTCACCTCTTTTCTCTACTGCCAACCCATGCCAAGGTCATGGTCATATTCCTAGATCTTCTCCACCATGAGATCTCAGACAATCAAATGAAGACACTTGGCATCCACTCCCCCAGCACACAGTTCATGTAGTTGTGAACAAAGTATCTCCATCTGGTTTATCCATTGTTCTTGATGGGGTGTCATCGATGAAGCACTTTATTAGCTTCCATGACCAGAGATAGACTATTTTTATATCCTCTGCATCAAAGGATGTCTTGTCCCAGTCCACGGGGTTGGTAGGATCATATGTGGGGAACACCCCCAACAACTTGTCGACAGGGTCTGCATCTAGTGTATGATCGGATATGGTGGGACTTGTTCTGTCTGGTTGATCATCATTGTCAGATCCCACCTCAATAATATTAGGCTCTACCCTACTAATTCTCCCACCAGTGATCGGGAGTGTCGTAGCTTGTTCTGTTTGGGAATCCACTTCCAAAACCCCTGAAATTCCCCTGGGAAAGGCACCGCCTGGAGTAGAAACCAACCATGCCAAGGTAGCCCACACCATTTGAATAACTGTGCATACCAAGAAGTGCACAGATGTCAGTTAACATGATAAATGGGTGTAAGACATGAATTTCATAAAAGAGATGTAAAAAGATCAAATTTTTGGTCTCACTCTTAGGTGGTTTCCATTTGGGGCCCCTAGGCGCAGCCCTTCGAATAATGTTAGGAAGTCAAAAAACTCCAGAATAACCACCTAGTGTGTCTTGGCCTCGCTTGATGCAGTAATCTCCATAGCCGTGGGTGTAAATCCTGATGGAATCACACCTTCATCTAATGAGGGGTGAGAACAGGTTCTACATATGAGCCCCTCTTGCACAGTTCATATATATTAATGAGGAGTCCAATGTAACCTGGAAGAGGATGTTGGGGAAGGGACATTGAGTTGTACCTCAAGGGCCTCTGAAAAATCTTAAATATTTTGGTCTAAATCTCTAACTTCACCCTCCTAGAGAGGACTCCCTCTACCGGCCTCCTCCCCCCAAGAGGATTCACCCAATTCTTCTAGTAGAGGGAAGCACTCCCTCAATTCTACATCAAAGAACTAAGGAGGGGTTGTATGATCCAGAAACACTTTTACCTAATCTTTCATTGGACACGAGACACCCCAGGAGTGCATGAAGTCCTCCAACTTGGTCAGGTATTGCTCTGCCTCTGCCTGGGGTACTACAAAGCCAACCCTAATAGGGCTGATCCCAAAAAAATCCATCCTAAGATGGTTCATGTGTTTCCACATCTTTGTCAGGTTGAGAAATTTATGGTTGAAATCCCAAATGTCCCAAGCTTCCAGGAAGATTGTGTTTTCTGGCATGTCAATATGGTTCTGCCACTTCCCCAGAGCCTAGGTGGATATCCTGTGGAATCCCCTTAGTGACCTCCCCTCTGGATGACTCTTCTCCTCTAGGACCATCGGGTCCACCTCTGCCGTTGGATCTGCTACTACCTCCCCTTCGACTGGTGCGGACCTCTCTGCTATTGCATCCCCTCCGCCACGAGATTTCCTCATCCCCTTCTGGCCTGACCTCAAGGTTGGGGATGCACCCTCTCACTGGCCCGAACGGTTGGCTGCTTCAACATCTCCCTAGTCTAGGTCGCCTCCTAGCTCTTGGAATACTCCTTTACCAATTAGAAGACAATCATGGGCAGGGGCACCTCGTTCTGCATCTTCCCATATTCCCATGTGAACATGAGCCACATCTACATCATTACACATGAGTGATCTTTGTAGCACACCCCCAAATATACCTACAGGGTCAACCGATGCATACACTGAAACTACCTTGTGAATCAATGCGGGGTGTACGGCTCAGAGAGGGACTCGCAATCCACCCCTACCACTAAGACTCCACCTCGAATGGCCTAGTTATAGGACAGATGCTCTTATGTTTTTTGTCCATCGTTAGTGAACACACCCGTTGGAAATGGGAACCGGTGAAAATTGAACTCATCTGCCTTCCAGACCCAGTTCGGTACCACCTACACTGTCATCTTGGCCGAAAATATCTCTACAACATTTATAATGGATGGTCGGAAGTTTGATCCTGGAGGGGATATGGGGTTAGAATATTCATAGATCCCCCTGACATGCACCGTTATCCACCCATAGAGGATATGGAATGGCCTGCATATTCTTTGTGGATTATTCCCCTCCTTGATAGGCCACAACATCTTGAATAGCTCGGAAAGAATCAGGATCCTTAGGTTGACCCATCCACCTATTTCCATCATGGATTCCATGATAAATGTGCTCTGTTACACGCCCATGTTTGTGTGTCTCATTGGCAGGATCCAACCATATATGAGCACCACAATGAATGCAGACAACCTGACTAATAGTTGCTACTCAGTACTAACGCTGAATCCCCACATCTTCCACTAAATATCCTCCAAGAGCTGCCAATATGAGTGCTCCTTGCCTCGTTGATCCCCCTTCGGGCAAGTCCGATGCCTCACAGGGATCTGCCTATTTTCTGGGAAGTTCAATCACTGCTTGTACCACCATTTGAAATGGATGTCCCTCACTGACTGTTTGTCCTCTCCCGACACTAGGTTTATCAACACCATCACCAGCGGTGGAATATGTTTCAGATCCTCCCATGCACCCATAATGGGGAGAAACTCATCATACATCTCCCCCAATATTGGGACCCCCAAGATCAAATACAGGTCACATAGACTTATTTCAACCTCTCTATGGTGCTAATGGAAGGTATTGATCATCGACAACCATCTGCTCAAAAACTCCAGCATCAGCTACTTCAGCTAATAAATATAGAATTTGGAGGCCCAAGCTGCCTCTTACAGGACCAATCTCCCTAGATATGCCCCAAATTCTTCACACGAGGCACCTACCCAGTAGGCCCATGCCTAGTCATCTATGAAGTTTCCTTCCTTGCGCAGATCCCACTCATCAGACCACCCCTTCTCCGGGTTCGTCAGGGAATCCTTTAAAATAGTCTCATATAGTGGGGGATATGTCTCTGGCTATAGTTTCTTCCCATAAATATTTTTCAAATTATTGTACAAATATTCAGAGTTGATAGGTGTGAATTCCTCTCAGGCAGGGCCATCATCTACCCTAAACCACTGGCACTGGCATGGCGTGCTCCCGAACTAGTAAGTCGATTTATCCCTGCCCACTTCAGGGATGAATACGTCACCCCTTAGGCCAAATCCATACAGAGGCAGCCTCTTGCACAATGGATAGTCCTTCTGGATTTCCGATAGTAGTTCCACTAGTGAATTTTGGTTATAATGGCTTCGCAAAAACTCCCTTATACCTAAGATATCTCCCATATCCTCCCTCTGAAAAGTATCTACAAGGACCCCCTAACAACCTCTTGGTGAGCCATTCAGTTTTTGATATTTGGACGTATTTTGATTTTGGTTCATGAAGCTCTTTTGTTGATCTCATTCATGAAGACCATTCGCAGAACTCAATACCAGAAAAGAAATTGTGGTTCCCTACCCCAACCTTCAGACTCAAGCCGCAGAGTGCACCGTCACAGAGTTAAATACTCATTGTTCACTACAAAGAAGAAGTCTTGATTCGTGGATAGAAGTCACAAATTATGCAGAGCATCATGAATCGAGAGAACTAAATTCTAAAACATGGAGGCGAGAAAAGATAAAATAGAGGTCATTCTCCTGTATTTAAAGGTGAGGAACCCTTGTGCTTTGCGGTGCATGTGACTGTGGTGAGCTTTGCAGTGCGCTCTACCAGCACACCACCCCTATGTCTCGTGATCCTTCTTCGTGAACCCTCTTTGGGATTCGTCACGAAGTTTTGGTGATTAACCCTTAGAATTTGAACCTTTTTTTCTTCTTGTATTCAAGTATGAGGGGGGAATTTTTTGGCACCAAAATTTTGGAAGTGGAAGAACAAATCGACAGCCTTTGGGGCGGGCTTGTGAAGCTTGTTCTTGGAGCTCCACAGAACTACTACTGGTGTGAAGATCCCCCCTATGTGGAACCTCTGCGGAGCAAGGAGGTGAGAGGCTCTGTGAACCAATTCGATGTTTGAAAAGCCACCACACAGTAAGGAGGTCAGAGGCTCCATGAACCCGTTTGATGTTTGCGAAGCCGTTGTGGATCAAGGAGGTAGGAGGCTCGATGAACCCATTTGACATTTTCAAAGCCGCCACAGAGCAAGGAGGTGGGAGGCTTTGCAGTTATGACCAAATTTCACATTTTTCATGCCCATAAAGCTCTTCTTCATGGTTCTTCTTGCCTACAAATACCGGGATCCCCTTAGACCCAAAGGACAGACCCTCTAACCTTTCTCATTCTTATCTCTCAAATTGTGAAGAAAAATTTTCTCTACGAACGATGAGCTCTTCAAGTTACTTTAGCATCACAAAGTTCCTTTCTCTTTGCTTTAATTCAACCTCTCTTCAAAGAGGTATTCCCTTCACGGAGCCCATGGGCCTCTGTGAATGAAGGGGAACCCCAAGGGGACTCCGGTCTTCATGGATCTCTAATGATTCATGAAGGACTCTCCATGAACATGTAACCCACATGCTAAGGCAGGGTCACTGTTCTTCATGAAGCACATTTCTTCACCATACTACGCTTTGCATGGCGCCCTTGCTCCGTGAAGTACTACTCCATGAATGCATTTCCACGTCGTGAAGCACATTCCCTATGTACCTAGGCCCTATGCCTAGGCTAGGCCACATCACTCCGTGAATCATACCCCTTCGTGAAGCACCTCCAACACATGGAGCACCAGAGCTTCATGAGGCCTCTCCCTGTGACCCCCTTTTCTCTGCAACTCCTTTTCCCGTAAGACTTTCCAGGCATGTACGAAGTAATTTTAAGGTCCCTTGGGTGGTGATTCATGTTGTGTTGCTTTGCCTCATGCTTCTTCGCATAGGCACGCTAATGAATATTACTTCTTCGCATAAACATGATAACATGGACCCCTCATTAGATCACTCCATGACACCCCCTCACTGCAGAATTTCTGATGCATTCCCTTTCCCAAGGGGTAGGAGGAATATGTTATGTAAGTCCTAAGGGGTGAGGAGTAAACCCACCTCGTCTGATATGCAGGATGTTAAACTACAAAGCACCATCATCCCCAGCACGTGACATTAAACTGTGGTCTCGCCTCATGAATCACACATGGGGTGCCTTATCTCGGTCATTCTCTACGCCCACTGGTCTCCACTAGAGTGAGATATTACTCACATGGAATGAGATCCTATTTTCTAGAGTGGCATCTGTCCGCGGGGAAGGGAAACCATCTTGTTGTAAGACCCTAGTTTTTCTTGCGGGTGGTAGCATCCCTGCTCCTCCTCTATTCTTTAGTTCCAAAGACCAAAGGGGAGATGGGCACAAGGACCTTCGTTATCTCTTCCATATCATGTTGTACTTTGTCACCACCCGGGCCTCCATCCTAAAGTAAGTCCAAATCTCCATCTCCTTGGGCTTCTAACCAAACATAAGCCTCTATTTCCTCCTGGGGATGGTAACCACATCTAAGCCTCTATTTCCTCTTTGGGCTGCTAACCATGCATAAGCCCCTGTTTCCTCTTTGGTCCACAAACCACGTGTAAGCCCCAATAAACTTACGAAGGATTCACCTTTCATGATGTGATCGCCAGGTCTTTGTTTCCTCTTGTTTCTCACACCAATCATGACTCGTGTGGGCGTAGAGTAAGCATCGACCATGACATCCTCTCCGGGCTGCCTTAGAGTGTAATCCCCACACCCATCCTGAACTACATGGACTTTGATCCTTTCCAAGTAAAGGTGTGTAGGATGCCTCCTTGAGGATCAAGCCCAACAACCATTGGTCCCGACCACATCACGTAAGTTCACCAACAACCACTCCTGAACTATGTGGACCTTGATTATTTCCAAGTCAAGACACGTATGATGCCTCCCTGAGGATCAATCCCAACAACCATTGGTCCCAACAACTTCACGTCGGTTCACCAACAACCACTTTTGAACTATGTTGACTTTGATCTTTTCCAAGGAAAGGTATGTAGGAAGCCTCTTTGAGGTTCAAGCCCAACAACCATTGGTCCCGACCACTTCACGTCGATTCACCAACACCCATTCCGAACTATGTGGGCTTTGATCCCTATCTCCTATACATGGTATGTAGGAAGAATCCATGAGACTTTTATCAAAGTAAAAAAAACAACATAAATATAGAAACCGATAGAATCAATCTAAATGAAGTAGAAATATAAAAAAGTATGAAACTTTTAAGCTTAATGGAAATTAAATTTTTCATAAGTAAATCAAAATATGAAAAATAGAAATTTAAAAAAATATAAAATTAAAAATAAAAAAACATGGATTATAGGATTAAAATAAAAATACTTCTCTAAAGGATATTATAAAACCTACCCACTTTATCCTTAATAGACAAGGGATTATGTAAACCTAACATTAGGTAACCCTAAATTTAAACCTATTAGATGTTCCATCTTCAAATTACTAAAACCCATTGACATAAAGCCACCATATGTTTCTCTATCAACTTATCCTTAGAATCCCATGATCACAAAATGTTAGACCTAGCTTTTCTTCCATACACCAGAAGTTATGTCTTCCATGTAGATAATCCCTTGACACCATAGTTAGAGACGATATAATTGATAAAATAAAAACTAAAATATTGTAGAATGAAAATCTTCACTCAGAGAAATATCTTAGTAAGAACACTAAAAACGTAGATTTACATTGAAAAAATGCTCTATTTGAAATAAGAAATATCATAGCATTAAAATGACCTGAGACTTTTATAATGTTTAGAATTTCTCATGTTTTAATTTATGAATCTATGACCCAATTTCTTGGTGAGGTTATAGTAAACTCTAATGTTTGAAATCCTCATTCTTTAGAGGCAATTAAAACTATATTGAAAGCATATTTTTTATCTTCTGATGAACTCATAAAAACATTACATATTCCAATGATGTTTTCCTTTCACCACTTATAGTTCTTGTATATCTGTTTAATGTGATTTTTAATAAATTTTCATATTTCCATAATTATATTTTTTTATGTTTTATATAAATACACATTTACTATATTATCTTTCTACACATTGAAAAACACTAAAAATATCAAGTTAAATCAAGTGATTATAAATTATATTTTGAATTTTCAAAAAATGATAACAATGATCATTAACTCCTAAATATCCCTTTTCTTAAAAGTTTAGAAACATAGGAAATTGGATAGGTTTGATTAAATATTAAAAAAAAATCCCTATAAGTTCCAGTAGAATAAATTTATCCCCTTTTACTTTCAACTTTCAAAAGAAAATTATATAAGAAAGTAGAATAATCTCCACCATGTACCATCATTTTTGATAAAAATTAAAATATTATTAAATTTTAAAAAAATAAAATAATTATCCAACATTTTAAATAAAATATTATCAATTTGAAATGTTCTTTCGTAAAATTTTCAATAAAATTTCTCCCCATCTAATATTTAATAAAAAGTAATAAAATATTCAAGGATTTTCATGTTTCATACTCTTAATAAAATATTTTCCTGTATTGAAAAAAATAATTTAAATATTTCAACTTTAATTAATTTTTAAATTTAGTCCTTTTAATGCATATATCTCCCCCTAAAATATTCTATAGATTTAATGGGTTTAGAAAATAGACATATGATAATTTTAAATAATTTTAACATTCCATAAATTATCTTCGGATAACTTCAAAAGATATTCTTCTTTTGAAGATGGATTAAAAAAATATTTAGATTTTTAATTTCTTATATTCTATGGTATTGAATTTATATTTCTATAAATATTATAAAAAAAATATCTATTTCCTTTAAATATTTTTTAACATTCCTGGAAAATTTTCAAAATACCTTATGTTTTTCTTGAAAGGTATATTCCATTGAAGAAATGATATTCTAATGGAATTATATTTTTTACATAAAATTTAGAAAAAGGAATAAAATTATAAAATAAAAATTAGAAGGGAATTTACTCCCCTTTTCTTGATGAGTTTTTCAATGTTAGGAGATTCATTAAATAAGAACTGAATTAAAGATCACTTCAAATTGATCATTTTGAACTTCTATTTAATGTGTTTGAATATATATAAATTTAAATTTTTAGTAAAAATATTTTTAAGAATATATTAAATTATAATTAAGTTATGAAAAATATCTTATTTTATGTGTAATCCCTAAAAATGGTGTCTTACATCTATATGTGTTGCTCAAGAGTGATGTGATGGGATTATAGTTAAAGAAATTAAACTGATATCATTATAAAGGAGGGAGTTTTGAGTAAGTTTTAAACCAAAATATGTGAATGTGTATTGCATAAATAACACTTGGGTGTGATAAAATTTAGATTCTACATATTCAGCTTCAAAAATGGCTACTTAAAAGGAGTTTTACTTCTTTCTAGACCATGAATCAAAAGCTTCTCCAAGGAAATGGCATGTTCTAGAAGTAGTCTTCTTATCCAACCCAAAACCACTAAATTCAAAATTTGATTAATTTTTTAGAATAAAATAATTTCAATAAGAATAAAATTGACCAAGTTTTAATTAATAAATCAAGTATGAGAAAATATTTTTTCCATATTTTAAATGTGATTTATTTATATTTTCTTCAAATATTTCATAAAATCATGCTTAAAATAATGCTTGGTTAAATAGCTATAAGATATAGTAAACTTATAATCACACCTCTATAATTTTTTTGTTCAACTAGTTTCCAAGATTAATCAGGATCAAGTTCGATTAAGGTATTTTTTAGATTACTAATACTTAATGAATTTTAAAAACTAAAATGTTTGAGTAAAACATTACTATATTTATGTTGAGTTAAAATTATTCATTCAAGTTTTTCTAGAAATTTAAAAACCAAGGAGAAAATATTTTTTTCACCCATCTTTTTTATTCCTCACTAACTCTTCATAAAGTCCAAAAAATCATTATAGATAGATTTTAATGTCAACCCAAAAATAATACCATCAAAATAAATTTGAAAAACAATTTTATCTTTCAAAAATATTTATAAAAATATTTGGGTTCATATTTTCATTATCAAATTTATTTTAAAGTAAAAAACTATTAATTTTATCATACCAATCTCTTAGGGATTGGTTAAGGCAATATAGAGGCTTGTTAGGATTGAATAAATGTTTCTAAAAATTTTTGTCATAAAAAATATGATATTGTTCAACATAAAATTTTTCTTGAGAATAGATGCTAAGAAAAACACTTTTCAAATCCATTTCAAACAAGGTAAAATTTAGATGTGTTATAATATCTAATAAGATATGAATAATATTATGCCAATATACCGGTGAAATATTCTTCCTATAGTCTACTCATTCATTTTCAATGTAACACTTAACAACTAGTATTTATTTATTCCTTAATGTTATACCATTTTCAATACATTTTTTCTAAAAACCCAATTTTACTCTAATCACCATAAGTTCATTAGGTCATTTAACCAATGCCTAAACTTGATTAATTTCATATTAACTAATCCCTTATTGAATATAACTTATATAAATGTCCTCCAACAAGGCATAATCAGCCATATTATTTTTTAATTTTCATAGTAATGCATAATTATCAAATTCATTTCTGAAATAATTATGAGATTTTACTGGTGGAATCACATCACCAATGATATTATAAATGAGATAATCCCATAAAATTGACTAGTTGTTAGGTAAAAGGTAATTTATTCCTTAAATATTTATTTTGTAACATCCTTTAGAATAGTTTCTAGATATTAAAAATCCATTAACTTAAATTTTAGAAGATTCAATACAATCAGTTTAGGATTAATTTATGGTAAACGAATAGAATGGGTTTCAAAAACCTCATCTAGAGTACATACTTATATATTTTTTTTAAAAAAAGGATTAGTTTCATTAATTTTTTAAAAACCATTTCATTAACAATATTCGTTCATTTTTCAAATACTCTATATGAATCACTTGTTTTTGAATAACCAATAAAAAATCCATCATCATCTTTAAGATCAAATCTAGGAAGTGGAAATTTAGTATTAAAAATAAATACTTTACACCCAAAGACTCTAACGTATGAATTTTTTTGTTTTCATTCGGTCCATAAACCATAAGTGGGTTTATTAGAGAAATGAAATCGTAAATCATGATTTATGGAATATCATGTAGTAATCATACGCTCAGTAAAAATGTTTCTAGAAAAATAATTACATCGACCTGAAAATTTATGAATAAAATTCCATTTATTTTAATTAAATTTCTTATGGATATAGAAAAAACATGCACTTATTTTGTTTTATTATATAAAATTGTATTTAAATGACCGTTAAGTATCCTTATCATTGATAATATATCCATTGAATAGTGATCACATGACTAGTATAAATATAGGGTTTTAACAAATCCTTTTGGCATAGAGAAAGGAAGTGATGGCCTCAACCTGTAGGATTGTACCCTATGAATACAATTTATCATTTATTTAGGGGGATATATCATTTCTGGTAGTTTCCCTAGATGAATCCCAATATGAGATCCAACAACTTAAGCCTGATTGAAACTGTTTACAGGGGAATTTCAAGATCATTGAGATCTCGGCCCAAACCTTGTTCACTGAACAACCCCAAGAAATCCCCACCATCACACACCATAATCATGATGAGTATTCAGGTGTAATAAAGGGATATTTATAAACACCCTATCATTATGATTATTTTTTTATACAATAATAAATATATTTTGATTCTAATATTGCTACTTTGTAAATCATTTTCTAAAGCACAAATAATATTTTTGGTTAATATTCAAATTAAATTAAGGAATCTATTTTGATGAATTAATGTATTTTTTAAATAAATAATATTTTAATAAAATTTTAATATTAAATTACATTTATTAAATATTAATGATCATATAATTTTTATGAATTCAAAATCATCTTTTATTAAGGTTTGAAAACTATTTTTTCCAAAACCCTTCAATTTTCAATAAAAGTATGTTTTTATTTTAAAAATAAAAATTACCATTTTTATAAAATTATTTAGATAAAATGAATATTATTTTTTGAATTAGTATTTTGACATTATCCAACAGTTAATTTTTTAAAATTTTCTAAGATAGTCGAATTTTTGGATAAAAATTAAATACTGTATAAATATATAATGTGTTTTATGACATCATAATGGCCCAATGATGATATAATAAAATACTATAAAAGGGATATTAGGATAAATATATTTTTTAAATTTAAAAAAATTTTATTTTTGGTTTTTTTGTTTCATTTTATAAAGCTTTAGTGAATCCTCTAAGAATTATTAAATATTTTAAAATTTTAAAATAATTTCTTTTAAAGTATGACTCACATCCACATAAGAAAAGGAAATATTTTAATATATTCTGACCTTATCATTATAAAATAATGTATACCACTCCATTTTTTCCAAAAAACATGGGTAAAAACCATGTGATGGTTTCTGGTTTTGAAGATTTAATTGTATAGTGTCCAAAGTCAAAATAATAATGAAATCCCCCTCCTTTCCAATAAAAAACCACCCAAGCTACCATTTATCTTCACTAAAACTCCATCAATATTATACAAATTCTTCTCTATACTCTATACAGTCCTACCATGGTTCCCCAATCTCCCAATAAGCCTCTCACAAGCCTTTGGTATCACACATCCAAGTATGGGTTCCTTCATTTCTCAATTTTTGTCCAAGTTTCCTTATATTTTATCATCCATTTATTTTCAATTAAAAATGATGAGGTATGTTTTTTCACCTCCCTAATAATTAAATTATTATTTTTGAATTAATATATATCCCTTTTTCTCTCATTAATACTTATCATGTACACCCTTTACCATACCGAAATTCTGTTAGGGATTTCTCTCTTCCCATTTCCATTCAAAAATATCTTTTATAATATGCATCTAAAAACCATTTTATATGTTAGGATATTATGTTCCATGATAATATCACTATAAATTTTATGAATAAATTATAATATACCCATTACTCTCTCATCAACCAATTTTATGAATTTCTATTTTACGTTGTTATGCTGCAGAAATTACACCACAATTTTATATGCCATACCCATTGCTCAATGAAGGGTATTCACCTTTATGTGCATGTAATTATTGATTGGGGAATTAAATGTATGTATTACACCTTATTTTTTTTGTACTAAATTTTAATTTTTAATTAATCTGTGTTTTATGATCTATGTGGCGCACTTATACATGAAAAAAAATGATTATGAAGAGTGTGCCCAGATAGCGCTCCAATGCATTGGCTAATGTTTAGTATCATGATACGCATTATGTAATGAGGGTTTACTTATGATAATTCATGTACATTTATGTTTTACTCATGATAATTCATGTTCAATGAGGGTTTACTCATGCTAATCCATGTGCAATTAGCCTTGTCTCATGCCGATATCATGTTGTATATTGTTGCCACATTTCCATGTTATGAATATCATGCTATAGGATGCATTTATGTTCATGATTATTTTATACTCTATTGTTATTCTTATTTACTAACACATGTTTTCTTTATCATTTTATTCCATGTTTATTTCCTTAGTGAGCTTTATATCTCAACCTTTCTTATATATTTCCTCAGGAAATCCCATGAAATGCTAAGTACCAAAGAATGTTTTGGTCATGTAAAAGAAGTTTCCAATAAAGATATGTATTTTAGGTTTTAAGTTGATATGTAATGTTCTTAATACCCAAAGACACTAGACATATCGATATCCTGAGTTTTATTATGTTCGAGTTTATGTAATAAATCATGTTTAAATATGAAATAAAGAGAAGGGCTGTTATAGTTGGTATCATAGGAGAGGTTTAGTTGTTTTGGGATTAGGATTAGAAAACTCTAGTGAAATAATTAAGGATAATAATATGTATAATAAAAGAATCCCTAAATTTGGGTGAGTATATAGTAAGTGGTTTATCAAAAAAATACATCCCTATATGGAAAAGAACAAGTAGAGGTGGATCTAGTACAGATGTATCTAGGGATAAAACATGAAAACAGTGCTTTGAGCTAGACTAGAATTAGAACTGGTGCATGATAATGGGCCTTGATGAACTCTTGGTTCAACAATCCTAGGGGATATGATTTAGTAATTTCATATTCTTAGCACAAACCATTATTAAGGGAATAAAAAATCCCATAATAATATACGTTAGGAAGTAGATCATGGATAACATAGATCAAAACCTATAAATTCATAAGTTCAGGATATAACTATAATTTATAGACATCCCTTTAATGTCATTGGATTCCCCATTATGTGTTTAATAGTTTAATATACTCATACCTAATCCTATTTGGATAAAGTAGAAACAGAATAAAAAAATGAATGGTAGGGTTATCGTCTATAGTTCTACGCATTATTTAATATCCCGGAAGTTTAGTAGAATAATCCAAACAACACCATAAATACTAGAAGTAGATATGTTGGTGAAAATGAAAAATTGGGAAATTATAGAATCATATGTATAGAACTCCTCCCTTATCGCAGTTTGTGGATTTAACTTCCCAAAGAAACTCATCATACTCCATCAGGTGGAATTTTATGCAATTATTGGCATGGATTGGATTTCACTGTATTGAGCCAACATAAATTTTTGTGATAGGGAAATCACTTTTCATATGTTTAATAAACCCTAGATTCTATACAGGTTCAAGGATGATGATGAATATTCTTTAGCACCATCATCTCAAGAATGGATATTATGACCCTATGATCACATGTATGTTTCTCAGATGATTGAGTCTAAGGAAAAAACCATCATAGAAGACATTCCTATTATGATGGAATTCACTGATGTGTTTCCTAAGGAATTTTCTGGTCTTCCTCCTTTAAGAGATGTTAAATTCTTGATTGATATTATACTTGGGCATTGCTGATATCCAAGAGTCTATATAGGTTGGTTTTTGTGGAGATTTAGGAGCTAAAGAAATATATACATGAGAATCTAGAAAAAGGGTTTATACGCACATATAATTCACCATGGGGTGCACCAGACCTCTTCCTCAAGAAGAAGGATGGGCCAATGTGCCTTTTCATTGATTATCGTGAGCTCAAAAAAACCACAATAAAAACAATTATCCTTTTCCATGAATTTTTTACTTATTCTATCAACTATGTGGAGAAAAATACTTCTCCAAGGTGGATCTGTGGTCCGGATATTACCATTTTAGGGTGAAGAAGGAGGATATCCCCAAGATTGATTTTTGTATAAGGAACCAGAATTGTGAGTTCATAGTGATACCATTCAGACTCATTAATGCTACAAAAATCTTCATGGAACTAAAGAATAGAGTCCTTATATATTACCTAGAAAAATTTGTGATAGTCTTTATAGATGATATTCTAATATACTCTAAAACCAAGGAGGAGTATGAGGGGTATCTGAGCACTGTGCTAGAGACCTTGCAAAAGGATAATCTCTATGCAAAGTATAGAAAGTGTGAATTATGGTTTAAGGAAGTATCATTCTTTGGTCATATCATCATAATTAATGGGATATCTGTGGATCCTTCCAAGAAAATTTTAATTGAGGGATGGCTAAGGCCGAAATCTGTGATGGATATCCATAGTTTCCTAGGGTTAGATAGATATTATCACAGATTTGTGAGAAATTTCTCACGATTGTCAAACTCTATTACCCAGATAACTCAAAACATAGTTATGTTTTATTGGAATGATGAATGTGAATAAAACTTCATGGAGTTTAACAAGAGTCTTATCAATACCCATATTCTCACAATACCCAAAAGTGGGGATCGTTTCATAATCTTTAGTGATGCTTTGAAGAAATTCATGGGATATGTGTTGATGAAAAATGAAAAATTCAGTGCATATACCACAAGGAAATTGAAAATTCATGAGAAAATCTATCCCAAGCATGATATGAAGTTGAAATCTGTGATCTTGGTGTTAAAAATATGATGAAATTATTTCTTTGGGAAAAAGTGAGAAAAATATATAGATCAAAAAAGTATCAAATATATATTAACACAAAAAGAGCTAAATATACACCAAAAAATATGGTTAGAGATTTCGAGAATTATGACTTCTCAATCCATTACCACTATTGGAAATAGAACAAGGTGGAAGAGGCTCTAAGTAGAAAGTACCCAAAAATTATATCATTGATGATAATTTAAAAGGATCCAATATTCTTATATTTGATGAATATGGACATTAGAATCCTAAACAAGGGGAAATTAGTAATCCTTTCACAAATTATTTCTCAACCATCTCTTTTGGAAAGGATAAATTATGATAAAATAGATGATGTAGAAATTTAGAAGAAAGTGGAAACTATCAGAAAAGGGATATCCTTAGAGTTCAATGTTAATGAATAAATAATTGTGATATTTGGGTCAAGACTATGTGTTCCCTCATATCTGAAGTTCAAGAAAGATCTTTTGGATGATTCACATAGTTTAAATTTCTCCATTCACTTAGGAAACATGAAGATGTACGCTGATATCTAGGATCACTATTGGTGGGGTAACATGAATAAGGAGTTCTCTAAATATACATAAAAGTTCCTAGTATGTTAGAAAGTGAAGTCTAAGGGGATGATGTAACCATTACCCATTCCAGCATGGAAATGGGAAAACATCACCAAGGACTTTTTCACAGGACTTCCAAAGACGTCCAATGGAAACAATGCTATCTATTTTGTTGTGGATCATCTTAAAAAGACAGCACACTTCATTGAAATTTGAGAGGA
Organism: Viscum album; assembly: GCA_963277665.1. NCBI lineage: Eukaryota > Viridiplantae > Streptophyta > Magnoliopsida > Santalales > Viscaceae > Viscum > Viscum album. The sequence continues at coordinate 253,230,212 of OY728162.1, forward strand.
TTTCTCACCGGATCAATTAGCATGGATATACATCAGAGAAGTGGTAAGGCTTCATGGAGTACCACTATCAGTTGTGTCTAATCAAGATCCATGATTCACCTCTATGTTCTGGAAGAGTCTCCAACACACTCTGAACACTGAGTTGAACTTCAACATAGACTATCACCCTAAAAAAGTTTTCCAATCTGAGTGGACAATCTAGACTCATGAGGACATTTTGAGAGATTAATCAATGAACTTCAAAGCTGTATGGGATCAACATCTTCCTTAGGTGGAGTTCTCTTACAACAATTGTTTCCACACAAGCGTCCAAATGGATCCTTATGAATCCATTTATGGGAAGAGGTGCAGAACACTTCCATGTTGGGATGAAGTTGTGGAATGAAAAATTCTAGGTTTGTAAATGGTTGAAGAAATGATGGAGAAGGTTTAGACCATCCAACATCACATCAAAGCTGCCGAGAGGTGACAAAGGAGTTATGAAAACAATCGTCGATGATACCTAGGGTTTGATGTTTGAGATATGTTGTTCCTCTACATATATCCATAGAAGATAGTTATGATATTTTTGAAGAAGGTAAAGCTTAGTCCAATTTACATCCACCCTTTTAAGATCCTTGATCTCATTAGAGTAGTGGCCTATTCACTAGCACTCCCACCGATCTTTTCTCAAGTAGATGATGTATTCTATATATCACTCTTGAGGAAGTACATACCTAACTCATCACATGTACTCAATTTAGAGGTGGTTCCATTGGAGAATGACCTCTCTTGAATGGATAATCTGGTGAATATCTTAGATCGTAGAGAAAAACTTCTATGAAATAAGACGATACCAATAGTCAATGTGTTATGGAGAAACAAAAAGTTTTATGAAAAAATGTGGGAACTGGATAAAGTGGTGAAGTAGAGTTACCCATGTCTGTTTTAATGTGTGCAAAGTTAATTTTGATGGAGAAATTTCTAAAGGGGGAAGGTTGCAACAACCCGAACTTTTATGAATAAAATTCCCTTTATTTTAATTACATGTATTATGGATATAGAAAATAAATTCAATCATTTTTTATTATATCCAATTGGATTTAAATGATTATTAAGTATCCTTACTACTGATAATATAATTGTTGAATACCGATCACATGACTAATATAAATATAGGGTTGCAATAAATACTTTTTTCACAGACAAAGGAAGTGATAGCCTCAACTAGTTGGATCATACCCTATGAATCCCATTTATTAGAGCTTCTGAGGGAGATAGAATTTCTGGGATTTTCCCTAGACAAATCCCAAGCTGAGATCCAACAACTTAAGCATGAGTGAAATCATTTATGGGAGAAGTTCAAGCTTTTCAAGATCATGGACCAAACTATGTTCATCAAACGGCTCAAATAAATCCCCACCATCGCACACCTTACTCTTAATGCGTATGTTGGTGTAATAAAGGGATATGTATCACAACCCTTTCATTATGATTATTTTTTTATAGAATAATGAATATACTTTCAATCTATTATTGTTACTTTGTAAATTATTTTCTAAAATTCAAATGGTATTTTTTGGTTAATATTAGAATTCAATTAAGGAATCTATTTTGATGAATTTGTGTATTTTTGAAATTAATAATATTTTCATAAAATATTATTATTAAATTAAATTTATTAAATATTAATGATCATATAATTTTTATGCAGTAAAAAGTAACTTTCATAAAGGTCTGAAAAATATTTTTTTGAAAACCTATCAATTTTCAATAAATGTCAGTTTTTATTTTAAAAGTAAAAAAATCACATATTTAGAAAATTATTTAGATAATATGAATATTATTTTTGGAATTATGATATCGAAATTATCCAACAGTGAATTCTTAATAATTTTCTGAGATAGTCGAATTTTTGGGTAAAAATTAAATAACTTATAAATATATAATGTGTTTTATGACATCATAATGACCCAATAGTAGTGTAATAAAATACAATAAAAAGTATATCATACCAAATATATGTTTTAACTTTAAAATAATTTTATTTTAATTTTTTTTATAAAGCTTTAGTGATTCCTCCAAGACTTATTAAATATTTTAAGATTTTAAAATAATTTCCTTGAAAGTATGACTCACCTCTACATAATCAAGGGAAATATTTTAATATCTTAGGCCCTTATCATTATAAAATAATGTATACCACTCTTATTTTTAAGAAAATAGGGGAAAAACCATGGTATGGTTTGTGGTTTTAAATATTTTATTGTGTAGTGTCCAAAACCAAAATAATAAAGAAATCTCCCTCCTTTCCTATATAAACCCACCCAAGAACCCATTTCTCTTCACTAAAACTCCTTAAATATAATTATCACTCTTCTCTATACTCCATAAGGTCATCCTAAGTCACCCCAATCTCCCTAGAATCCTTTATCAAGACTTTGGGATCACACATCTAGGTAAGGGTTCCTTCATTCTCAATTTTTTATTATGTTTCCTTAAATTGTGACATCCTTTTATTTTTAATTAAAAATGATGAGGAATATTTTTTCACCTCCCACATACAGATCTTATTATGTTTCAATGATGATAAAACCCTTTTTCTCCCATTAATCCCTTTGGTTTACACCAGTTATTATGCCGAAATTCCGTAAGGGATTTCTCTCTTCTCATTTCCATTCAAGAATTTATTTTATATTATGCATCTAAATTCCATTTCATATATTAGGATATTATGTTCAATGATCCCCTTACTGTCCATTTCATGTATAAATGATGAGATACCCCTTTCTATATCATCAACACATTTTACAAATTTCTATTTGGCGTTGTTATGCTGTCAATGTTATACCATGATTCTCCATATCATACTCCTTTCTCTATCAGGGGTATTTAGCTTTATGCTCATGTACTTATTGATTGGGGACTTAAATTTATGTATTCCACGTTAATTTTTCATGTAATACATTATAATTTTTAATGAATCCATTTTGTATGATCTATGTCATACACTTATACATAAAATAAAATTATTATGAAGGGTATGCCCTGATAGCACTCCAATGCATTGGGTAATGTTTAGTATCATGATACGCCATGTGAAATGAGGGTTTACACATGATAATTCATGTGAAATGAGGGTTTAATCATGATAATTCATGTGCAATGAGGCTTTACTCATGCTAATCCATATCCAATGAGCCTAGGATCATGGAAATATCATATTGTATGTTGTTTCCACATTTCCAGGTTATGAATATCATGTTATATCGTGCGTTTATGGTAATGTTTATTGTATGATCTATTGATATTCCTATTGACTACCATGTATTTTCTTCCTCATGTTATTCCTTATTTATTCCCTTACTTGTCTTTATATCTCACCCTTTTCTTATGTATGTCCTTAGGTTATCCCATGCAATGCAAATTATGAAATAATGTTGTGTTTATGTAAAATAAGTTTTCAATAAAGATGTGTATTTAATGTTTTAAGTTGTTATGTAATCTTCCTAAGCCCCAAATAAAATATAACTCTCTATCTTTTGAGTTATATTAAGAGCAAGTTTATGTAAAAAATCATGTTTAAATATGAAATAAAGAGTAGGGTTTTTATAATAATACTCACTCAACATAATTTAATTCATTTCATAAATAACATTATTTCTTCATTCAACTACTCCTTTTTGTAGAAGTTTCCATGGTGATGAAAAATTATGAGTATTAATTTTTATATAAAACGTTTCAAAATAAAAAATTTCGAACACATCACCCTGATCAATCAGGATAGTAATATATTGTAGATGTTTTCATTTTTAATGGATGTAAGAAATATTTTAAAAAAAAGTCAGTGTATTTTGGAGTTAGAAAATATGTGCAAGTGAATACAGTGTAATCATCAGCAAGAACTAACACATATTTCTTTCTACCAATTCCACAAGTTTATTTTGGACCAAATAAATACATTTTCACTAACTATAATTCTTTAGAATTTGATACATCACTTGTAGGATTAAAAATAGATTTATGTTACTTCCATAATTTACAAGGATTATATACTCTAATTGAGTTAAAATTAAGTTCTGGTAGATATCTAATAAGAACATTCCTATAAATTTTATTAAATTTATAAAGTTACAGTGAATTAACTTTCTATTCCATAACTAGGGAAAATATTTAATGATAATTTAAAAATTAAAAGTAGGATTCATAAAGATATTTATGTCAATCATGTAAACATTCTAAATCATATCAACTGATAGAAAAAAATAACATTCTATACATTGAACAATACATTTATCATTCCTATAGTTCACAAGATAACCCTCATCATATAGTTATCTTATTCTAATAAGGTTTTTCTTAATACCTAAAACAAATAGAACATTAGAAATTAATTTTTTCCCATGAAATGAAACAAAACTAATTATAAGGATTTCACCATTTGTATTGTCTATAAAATTGGATCATCCACGAATTTATTATTTGAAGTTTCAAAATTTTGACTTGTATCATGTCATGTGTTGTAAAAAACTTATGTCTATATACCACTTGTTCTGACTATTAGTACTCAATCAATTTTCATGAAAATATTAATCTTGATTTCTTCATACCCAAAATTCACTAGGTCTAAAAATTTTAACAAAAAAATTAGGAACCCACATATATCTAACTCTTTTATATTGAATAGATACTAGTTATTTAGAAATAAAATATTTATACAATTTGAAATATTTTATATTATTTAAAGTAAAAAAACATTATCCTATGACCTCCATTTTCTAATTTTATACAAAAGGTTGTAATTATAGGTAAATATTAATTTGATTGAAAATAAAATTTATTACAATAATATCCAAAGCATTTTATAAGTAATAGTATGTTTTATCTATTTAAGAATATTTTTAAAAACTTATTTTTTGAAAGTAGAGTTAAATGAGTGTTTCTTCAAACCAATAATTTTTAGATTTATGTTTAACAATTGATTTATAATCATATAAATTTAAACATCAACTTTATTTAAAAAAAATTAAGATATTTTATAAATTTTAGTAGTAGGTTTAGAAACAATTTTATCAAATTGAGAAAAATCAACCTTGTCACTATAATAATTTATATTTAATGGTTTTTTCCTTTTTCAATGAGAGTTATTTATCTTACTTTATATTCATATGTAGGAAAACCTTATTCATCAACCATTTTATTAATGTTTTTATAATCTAGTGTAATTACTTTTTCATCATATGATAAATTTGAATAATCTTCATCATAAGTATAACAAAATTTAGAATCTAAATTAAAATCAGTGAGGGATTCAGTAGTTACCTTCACCATAAAACATTGTTTTTTTGTTAAAAATATTTTCATGGAATCTAAAATTCTTTTGAATATCATTTGTACTTTATTCTAATGAACTGTAAAAAGTTTTTTCACCACTACTGGAACTCCATGAATCCAGGGATTTTAGACTTTTCATCCCTCTAATTTTAGAAGTTCTAGAAATTATATCTTTTCTTCATAAAATTAAGCAGTCTATTATTATATGACAAGTCTTCGTACATTTATAACTAGAAACATCTGCATATTATTTATTCTCAGGTTGTCCCTTCTACCGTTCTAATTATCATACCATATGTTTATTTCTATGATAATCTAATTCAACCTTCTAACTAACTAATAATGATATTCTTCACAAGATTCATGATTCAGAACTTTATAAGAATATTTAAATTTATTATTTTTATGATTAAATATAGGTTTTATAACTCTAGAAGTGATATTAATGGAATTAAGTGTGAAACCCACTCCATTCTTCCTCTTATCATTCAAAATATCTATTTTTAATCTACTCTCATATTTCATGGTAATTCTAATAAAATAATCAAGACATAGATTATTCAAATTGTACGTTTCATCAATAGTTATATGTTTATAAACTCAATCATTTGAAAATATATATATTACTTTTTAAACTAGATTTCCATCTGAAAGTTACTTATCACCAATAAATTGCATATAATTTTTGTTAATCATGGATTACTGATGCATCTGAGAAATAGTCTCTCCAGGTAAAAATTTTAATGCCTAATATTCATCTCATAACATAACTCTTATAGTTTCGAGATACTTGGATGTTATGAAATGTGTAATCATCATATTATTATAAATTATGTTAAACATTTTACCAGAATATTTGTGACTATAAATTTTTATCATCATTAAGCACAAATAATTATTCCACACTTTATAGTAAGCATGGTATTCATGTTTTCCTTCATGAGTAAAATGTATAGCCTCCTTATCTAGAACATTGTATTTACCCAACATCACAAGAAAGTTATACTCACTGATATGTATGAAAAACATCTTCATTTTTTCCCACTAGTACTCATAATATACCCGATCTAAAATCAGTGGCCTTCTTGAATTCCAATTCTTAAGCATTCTAATTGGTATCCTACAATATAAAAAATAATAGAATCTATCTTCTATAATAAAATGAGTTTTATAATTAAAGCTCATATATAATTTTTGATTAACCAATAAAAAATATGAATAATCTCATTTTCATAAGAAATAGGATTTGATACCAAATTTTATCTCAGATAATACAGGGAAAGTGAACTACAATAGGGGGATTGTAATCCTAAAAGTGACGTACAATTTTTATCCACCTCAATGTATAAAACTATTGGAAATAATTATATTATTATCAATACATAATTTATTAGAGTAAAAACAATAAAAATACTGCAATCAATATAATTAGTCTAAATGCATTGGAAATACAAATAAGTGTAAAATTTTTAAGTACAATGGAAATTGATTTTGTTGAAAGTTAAATAGAATCATAAAAATTTTAAAGGAAAAAAATATATTCATAGTGTAAAATAAAATTATCAAAAAGTATTAAATTAGTATCCAAATACTACTCTAAAAGATATTATAAACCAAACATTATTCAAACTTAATTGTAAAGGGGGTCTTTAAACTTGACTTTAGGTGTCACTAAATTTAAGCTTTTTATATGGTCTATCTTCTTATCCCTAAAATCACTTGCCTTAAACCCATTGAAAGGTGTTATATATTCCTATCCCTAAAATCCCTAAATCACCCATGATTAAAATTAGGTCTTATTCCACACACCAAAATCTATTTCTTCCACAGAGGGAACCCTTAAGACCACATTCATAAATAGTATGATTACAAAATAAAAATTAATATCTTTTTTAATAAAAAAACTCACCCAGTGTAATATCTTAGTAAGAACGCTCAAAAAGACAACTTAAACTTATAATAAAAAATATATTATATAAAATCAATTTAATATCTTTGACATGATGAGATACATTCAAAATGATCAATATTTCTAATCTTATGATCAATAAATTTATTGTCCAATTTTTAAGTGAGTTTGTAACAAACTCCATAATTTAAAATCTTCACTCATCAAATTTAGTTGAAACTTCATTGGAATAAGCTTCATAATATCCAAATGGACTCATAAAAAATTTACATCTTCTGATGAATTTATCTCCCAATGACTTATAGTGGTTATACATTCGATGAATATGATATGGCATGAAATTTCATATTACCATATTACATATTCATCTTTTATGTTATACATAAATACGCATTTACCAAATGTTTATTCTAAACATTTAAATCCCATAAAAAAATCATGATTAATTATGTTATTATAAATTTTATTTGGTTTTCAAAAAAAGGAAACTAGGATTTATTGACTCAACAATCTACCCCTTTTTGAAAATTACATGACACGCAAGAAAATAGATTTGGTTTGACTAAATAAAAAAATAAATACTACATGTCTATTCTGGTGGAATATATTTCTCCCATTTTTTATACAAAATTCAAAATAAAATAGGATAAATATGTAGAATAAGTCTCCCCCTTTGTATCTCCCCCTATGTTAAATAACAAAAGATTATGAAATTTAAAAACCTTAAAAAAATATTTACCCTTATCTAAATAAAAAAATATTTTCAAAATATTATTAAATATAAGTATTTTTTTTAAAAAAAAATATTTTTTTATTCTCCTTTGATATTTTAAAAAATAATGAAAAATGTAAAAAAATTATAGAATACTTTTCATGTTATTAGTTCTTAAAAAATAATTTCATGTGAAAAAAAAGTTATAAATATTTAAACTTTAATGATTTATTCAATTTATGTTAATTATATACCTTGAATGCATATATCTTCCCCTTAAATATTTAATAGTTTTATAGGGTTTCAAAAACAAACAAATAATCAAGTAAAATAATTTGAAAAAACTAGAAGTTACCTTTCAATATGATCTTATTCTTCTAAATGTGGGTTTAAAAAATATTTAAATTGTTTTGTTCATATAATATATGGTATTGAATTTATATTCCTATAAATTCACTAAAAAATATCCACTTTTTTTAATATTAGTTATTATTCATATAAAAAGTTGAAAATTCAGTATGTTTATCTTAGAAATTATCTTCGGTTAAACAAATGATATTCCAATTCAAGTACACTTTTTTTATAGAAACTTTGAAATAAGGAAAAAATAATTCATAAAATAAAATATTAAACCAAATATATTCTAACTTTATTGAAAATTTATTTAAAGTTAGAAGATTAATTAAATAATAAGTGAATTAAATATCACTTAAAATTTATCATTCCCAACTTGTGTTTAATGTATTATAATCTTTTTGAATTTAATTTTTTCATAAAAATATCAAAAATATGATTCTCTATTCTAATAAATTCAAGAAATATATATAATTTCATGTGTGATCTCAAATAAAATGACTCCATACATCTATGTGATCCTCACATGAGTGATGTTTAGAGTTTCTAGAAAAACATATTGCAAAAATTTTATAAATAGGGATTAGAGATTAAAAAAATTTCAAAAAAAAATCCATGATTGGGTGCTAAATACAGAAAACCTGATCATAAAAACATCCATCTTCCACATATTTTTCTTTAGTAGTGGATAGTGAAACCGAGTGTTGCCTCTTACTAGACCAAAAAACTAGATATTTTCTTAGTAAATGGAATTTTCAAGGAGTACTCTTCCTAACAAACTTACAATGTCAAAAGTAATCATCATATTAACATTTATGATTAAAATATGATTTAGAATAATTAAATAGATCATGTTTTGATGAATATGTATGTTATTGGAATATACATTTTCTCAGTTATGAATGTGATTCCTTCATAATTGATTGAAATCTCTCACATAAATACACTGAAAAAATAATGTCTGGTTAAATGGTCATTAGATATAGTAAAACTTGGATAAAAAATTGATTACAAATTCATCAAGATTGAGTTTTATTCAGGTAATTACTAAATTACTTATAATCAAGGCATTTCCAAAACCAAATTTTTTGAGAAAATCTATAGTATATTTATATTAAGTTAAAAAATTTCCTTCTGGTTTTGTGAAATTTGAAAACCAAGGAGAAAGATGATTTCACCCATCATGTGCATTTCAGACTCACTCTTCATAAGTTCTAAAACCCCATTAGAGACATATTTTTGAGTAGATCGAGAAATAATATGTAACACCATAGGATTTTATGAAAAATATTCTTTTAAATTTTATTGATTTCTTGTGTTGTACGCTACAATAAAGAAGTCTTGCACAACACGCACCCCTAACTTGGCTGCATAACACGCAATCACGACCTTCCTCGATAGCTTGTGTTGTACGCAATACCGAGTTTCACTAAACAACGATATGCTATTATAATATTATTAAAACTAGCCGTTATGAATAGTAATAACCACTTTTTAAAATTTTGTAAATTTCGTCTTTCAAAATGGGCTTCATTTTTTTGATTCGGAATATTGAAATTAGCCTAGGGTGAAATTTTGGTATTTTTCTGAAAACTTTCAATTTTTGAGGAATAGTGAAAACACTGGGTTACTATTTAAAAACCGACTTTTTATTTAAATAATTATTTATTTTTATTTAAATTTATTTTTGGTCAAAATTGTCACATAATAGCTATATAAGTTCAATGTAATTCATTGGAGTCATTTTATAATAATTTTAGATATATAAAAATTTTATTGAACTTTTGACCGTCTTTTACCCACCTCCTAGGAGAATTTTCAAATTTACATAAAACATAATTTTACCGCTTTTGTGAATGGAATTTAAAAAATCCGAGAGACACGGTTTATGTCAGTAAGTAAAATGTGGTTCAATGAGTTGAAAATAATTTTTGGTGAATAGTAACTTTTTACTTGTATTTACCACGGTTAAAAGTAAATAGGGTAATTAAGGGTAAAAATGATATTATTATTACCCTAACACATGTCCTAATTCTATTGGATAAGTGTAATTCGACCAAAAACAACCTTAGGAATAAAATATGACTATTTAGGCCCACTTGGATTCGATTAGGACATTTATTATTAATTTATTTAAAGAAGAGTTAAAATAATTAAAATCAAAGTTTAATAAGTAAATCATTTTTAATATAGGGTTATACATAAGATAAAGTCGACTATAAATATTCGTTAGAAATATAAAAAGATTTCCTACATAATGGTATTTTCTTTGTAATTTTTACACTTTAAATAATTTAATTTATTTATGATACAATAATGATGCAGTAATTATATTATTAATGAAATATTGACATAATTGATGTTATAAATACCCAAATAAGTGTAACTTGAGACTTTTAATGAATTACGATAATTTTATATGTTAATATAAAATGTTAGTATTGATTTAATTAAATTTTTTCTAACTAATCATTCTTTTATGATTTTCACAATAATCAATTACTAAATAGTGTCAAAATTGACATAAAATAGTTTTTTTAAAAAATATTATATTATTAATTTTTATTTTATTCCTAAAAATATAATGTTCGGTAAAATGAATTAGATAAGGTTATATATATTAATAATAAACAACTTGGGGTTATTTTGGCTTGTTATAGTATGTTTGTTAACCTTATAGTGTTAGAACACAAAAAGACACGGTAAAAGTATAATTATCTAACTTAAAGTTAAATCTAAATGATAAGGTTAAAATAGTAAACTAAACTTGTAAAAATTATATCGGATGAGAGTATTTTGACCCAGATTCACCTTAGCTTCTAAATAAATCAATTTGGAGCTATTTAAAACCGAATATAGATTTATAATAAAATAATATTTTTAGTTTTTCCAAAGGAGCCCCTCTCCTCCCTTATAAAAGGGCACCTCCTCCCTATCTTCCTCACACCACTTTTAGCCTTTCATATCGGCCAAAACCTGACAAATTCTCTTCTCCACTTCCCTAGAAACACCCTAGAGGTTCTGGTCTTCTTCAAAGACCAATTGTAGTGCCCTAAAAGGAGGTCTCAAAGAAGTGCTTCAAAGAAGAGGTAATGTCTGTTACCGATTCTTTCAACTTTATTTCTTCTTCCACTTCTTCTTATTTAGTTGTTTCACTATGAATTAATAAAATTAGTATAACTAATATACTGATATGTTATAATAAGTATGAAACAACCCTATTTCACCATCTATCCATCCTACGGAAAAAGAAATCACCGCGCGTGCGTACGTACGGAATACCGTCTCCACGCCGTGGTGTAATCTATTTTCCACCACCACATTACTTGTATGGGTATAATGGTGTAAAGAATGAATATATATGATTATTTTAAAGTGATATTTATTATGAAATAGTATACATAAAATCCAATAAAATTCCACGATCATGGGAACGATATCATCGCTCGTGCGTACGTACGGAATACCGTCTCCACGACGCGATGAGATTCATTCTCAATGATTAACCATTCATGGATGATTATAAAGTATATATAATAAGTAATCATGAAATATATGACATAATAATGATACTGGATTTATGTATATATATTTATGTCATCCAATTAATTCCATTCAATTCAATGAGGAAACGAAAACAACGTTCATGCGTACGTACGGCCTACCATCTCCATGAACGGTGTATTTCTTTCCATTTATAGTTCTATTAAATATATGTATATTATGAATATATATTATATATAAATCATGTTTTATATTATGGAATTAAGTAATCATGATCTAAGTAATCATATGAATAATTACAAGTCAAAAGACGGATGACAAATGAAACGATTTTACCCAAAACGATCTTTAACATGGAATTTACAGAAGAACAGGTAATATAAAGCCATAAGTGAACCATATATGATATCATAACAATGAATAAGATTCTGTAATAATTCAATAACATTATTTAAATCATTATATAGGAGGTTCAGATACTTACGAATCATATTGGACCTAAGGTATGGGATAATTTGGCAAATCTCATTTTTATCCGAGATTTCTTATTCGTAATTATTTACTCGGGTTATTTATATCATCCATGTACATGTTTTATAAAAGTATTTTCGTGTATTTTTAAAGTCCTTTTTACCCATTTTTGACTTTTACTACATGGTATGTAAGGAATCTTTCTTTTGTTTACGTTAAGAGGTACTTTTTGACTTTTTCGGAAAAAGTACAAGAAGAATGTTTTTTAACTTATACGGCATGAAATGATTTTTATAGTTTTATAAAGCCTAATTTTCATGGAACTTCCTCCAAAATATTTCATGACTTTTTTCAAAAAAATCTATTTCTTTTAAAATTGTATGGAATTTTGTGAAAAGAAAATGATTTTCAATAAGAAAGGATATTTTCCTCAAGAATTCATTTCAAGTGCTTTATCAAAACCATTTTCCATCTAAGATGAAATTATTTCATATGTGTATGTTTCAAGTATAATGTCACTATTATTTACATGGTTTCACTTTTCATATTATAAATTTATATATATTTATTTTATATGGATTATGTGATGATGGGATGATGTTTATGAAACCCATTTTATTCTTTGGGTTATTATGAATGATGTATGTTTATTTTGTGACACAAGTAATAATGATTTCATTATGAGATGGGTGGGACCTATATCTCCCTCCAATTAATTGGGTAAAGATTTATATCTCATGAGATAGACATGGCTGGAATGGTAAGTTAATCTGGTTCAATGTTACAGGACTGAAATAAGGAGTGAACTCGATTCAGAAAGGGACTTTGTCCACTAAGATGGTCTTGGAAGCAATGCCTTGGCTACTATGGAAATCATGACATGTGCTTAATGGTTTCCACAATTACATGTTTTACTCCCATTATATTTTATCATGGTTGATGTTCCATTATGATATATGCCTTACGTACTTCCACGATTTATGTCTTTGCTCAAGATTTTGATGTTGAAAATTTATGTTCATGTTTTTGCTTTCAAATGTTATGGATTGTTTTATGTCCATTATGTTTTCCCTTACTGAGCATTTGAGCTCACCCTTTATATTTTTTCTCTTCCTCTGGATTTAAAGAAAGGTTTTAGGTAGTGAAACAAAAAGGGAAAGATCGTTGTGGGAGTTGTCAAAGATATTTCAACATGATTAGAAGTTTATATTCAGATTTTCCAAAGACACTAAACTGTTACGATCCTTGTGTGTCTGTTTTTGTTATGTATTAATTATTCCACAAAATTAATGTAGTGTCCATGTATGTCAAGCTTTGGGTCTCTACAGTTGGTATCATAGGGAGGTTTAGTCAACCTTTGGAAACTAGGATGTGAGAACTTTAGTGAGATCCCTAGAGATATTTATATTGTATGTCTAGGGATGTTCCTAAGTTTAAGTATAATTATAGGTTATAGTCCTAGAATTATGGTAACAATATTATAATTAAACCTAAGATGTTAGATATTGAAGGCACTCCCCCTTTATTATGTTGTTTTCCCTAGCATGCTTTTTTCCTCTCACACTATCCTCTATGGGTTTTAGATGATGGCTGGAACCCGAAGGAACCGTGTTGATCAATGCAATGGACAATGCAACGATTGTACTCATGAACAAACAAATGTTATGGGAGATGGAGTGAAAAATCTTATTTCTATACTTACACAAGCTATGAATCATTTTGGACTTCCAAATGAGAAGAGAAGGGAACAATATTCTATTGAGTCCTTCATGAGGCAACGTCCACCTTCTTTCAGTGGGTATTCTGATCCACTTGTTACTGAACAATGGATCAGTAACACTGAAAAGATATTTTCAGTTCTTCAATGTTCTGAACATGATAAAGTCATCTTAGCAGTATATCGTTTGGAAGGTGAAGCTGATCAATGGTGGAATCTTATCAAGAATACGAGGCCAAGAGATGAAATTGAGTCCATGGAATTGGATGAGTTCAAGAACTTATTTTTCAATAAGTGCGTCCCTCGTATTCTTCGAACAAAGATGGAGAAGGAGTTTCTTGAACTAAAGCAAAAGGATGATGAATCTTTTGGTGTATACGAAGTGAATTTTACAAGGCTTGCAAGGTATGCATCTGGCTTTATCATCCAACCTGGAAGTAAAGTTGATTGATTCTTCAGTGGCTTAAAACCAAATCTTTGAAGGGAATTAGCTATAAGAGACTTCAGTAGCTATGAAGAAATTGTGTGTTGTGCTATCAAGGTAGAAATGGAAGTTGGTGTTACTTATCCATCTCATAGTTTTGACAAGAAATGAAATATGGAGTTCAAGGAGAATTCTCATTGTAATGGTGAAAAGAATATGAATGTTTCCTTATGCTCAAAGTGTGGAAAGAAGCATGCTGGATATTGTCTTAAAGGGACTAGAAAATGTTTTAAGTGTGGAAAAGAAGGTCATCAAATAGCTGAGTGTCGATGTAATGGAAAAAGGGTTTCTAATGATATGAATAAAGAAAAGACTGCAGAGAATGCACCACAAACACTTCAATGCTTAAAGTGAAAGGAAATGGGGCATTATGATAATAAATGCCCTGATCCAAGGGTTAGTGATGATCGACATGAGCAAGAAATTAAGGAAAAGGACAAAGGGAAGTCACATGCAATCACTATTGGAAATGTTGAATATGACAACGATGTGGTGGAATGATTAAGTTTTTATGTAATGGGATTCCAAAATAATGTTGTATATAGTATCGTGGAATATTGGAATATTTATGTATTGATCTATTGTGGTTTTCAATAATTTTATGGTACCGGTAACCATGTAAAGTGATTGAGATATTTTTGGAAAAAGATGATATGCGCATAATGAAGGGATAAGGAGAAAATGAAATGTTTTACAGTATTCATGAGGTCATGACTGATATAAGGAAATAGTTATATCATGGTTTGAGGTTTTGGTATGTGAAAAGAGTTAACTTTTGACAGCACTCATGTTTTCACTAAGATTCAATGGGTATTCATTTTTCAAGAGAATAAATGATTAAGGCCTTCGAATGTTTGGAATGTGACCAACAAGACATATCCCATGATATATGGGGATCAACGATGGTATTAACATGCTTGTTATATGAACTCTTTGGTAATCGTTTTCACTATAATATGAGATTGTACAGCAGTATTTTGGATAAGCCTAAATATTGGAAAGGATTATGTTGGACATAAGTTAGTATTGTTTAAGTATAGAACTTTTTTTGACATTATTGATGCGATGTTATAGTAATATAGTTTTAGAAAAAGGACAACCTGCAGGATGAGTGACAGCCCATCGCGTCGGACAAGGATATGGGAATCGAACCCACAACTGAAGTGCGACTGGCCTTTATTGCCTACCACTAGCCTAGAGTAAGTCCCTGGTTAGTAGAAACTAGTTTTATTTTATTAAGTGGTATGATATATGAAGAATAAGTTCATTTTTGGAACCATATACGGTTAATCTAACCATAAGATAGACTTATAACATTTGCTAACCTTTTGTTTGAAACAGATGGAATGACCCATCATTCTATCACATGATCTGCTAACACATCACGAATAACAAATTCAACTTCATTTCTTTAAGGGATGAAGTGGAAATTGTTCAATTCTCGAAAAATAGTGAAATTGTACCAAAATCATGTATGTATTTCTTTTAAATCATCAACATTAGGGAAATGGTCTTGAAAACCAAAAATTTTGTCCTAGTTCCCTTATATCCGATGAATCAGATGGTACCATAGATCATCACAACCCTATGGCTTTGTAATTGTTGGCTTTTTCATAGCCATGTTCTCTACCACTCTCTATCAGAACATGATAGTTAGGTTTCTCTTCCATATCCATATTTTCACCAATGTTCCCCTATGTGGAAACCCAGTGATTAGTTAATTTGGGTAATCATTATGTTTCATACATTAGTTTATAAAGATTGGTTTTGATATTCTTTTTTACGATGTGGGTTTCTATTAAAGAAACTTTAGAGTATTAAACCATTTATAACCCCGACGAATTTCGAGGGCGAAATTCATTTTAAGAGGGGTAGAATGTAACACCCCAAGATTTTATGAAAAATATTCTTTTTAATTTTATTGATGGCATGTGTTGTACACTACAAAAAAGGAGTCTTTCACAACACGTAACCCTGAATTGGCTTCATTACACGCAATCACGACCTTCCTCGATAGCGTGTATTGTACGCAATACCGAGTTTCACTAAACAACGATATGCTATTATAATATTATTAAAAATAGCCGTTATGATTAGTAATAACCAATTTTTAAAATTCTGTAAACTTCATCATTCAAAATGGACTTCATTTTTGGATTCAGAATATAGAAATTAACGTAGGGTGAAATTTTGGTATTTTTCTGAAAACTTTCAATTTTTGATGAATAGTGAAAACACTATTTTACTATTTATAAACTGACTTTTTATTTAAATAATTATTTATTCTATTTAAATTTATTTTAGGTCAAAATTGTCACATAATACCTATATTAGTTCAATGTAATTCATTTGAGTCATTTTATAATAATTTTAGATATATAAAAATTTTATTGAACTTTTGACTGTCTTTTACCCACCTCCTAGGAGAATTTGCAACTTTACATAAAACATAATTTTACCACTTTTGTGAATGGAATTTCAAAAATCTGAGAGACACGGTTGATTTCAGTAAGTAAAATGTGGTTCAATGAGATGCATATAATTTTTGGTGAATAGTAACTTTTTACTTTTATTTACCACAGTTAAAAGTAAATAGGGTAATTAAGGGTGAAAAGGATATTATTATTACCCTAACACATGTCCTAATTCTATTGGATAAGTGTAATTAGAACAAAAACAACCTTAGGAATAAAATATGACAATTTAGGCCCACTTGGATTAGATTAGGACATTTATTTTTAATTTATTTAAAGAAGGGTTAAAATAGTTAAAATCACAGTTTAATAAGTAAATCATTTTTAATATAGGGTTATACATAAGATAAATTTGACTTTAAATATTCATTAGAAATATAAAAAGATTTCCTATATAATGGTATTTTAATTGTAATTTTTAGACTTTAAATAATTTAATTTATTTATGAAACAATGATGATGCAGTAATTATATTATTAGTGAAATATTGACATAATTGATGTTATAAATACCCAAATAAATGTAATTTGAGACTTTTTATGAATTACAATAATTTTATATGTTAATAGGAAATGTTAGTATTGATTTAATTAAATTTTTTCGAACTAATAATTCTTTTATGATTTTCACAAAAATCAATTACTAAATAGTGTCAAAATTGACATAAAATAGTTTTTAAAACACATATTATATTATTAATTGTTATTTTATTCATTAAAATCTAATGTTCGGACAAATGAATTAGATAAGGTTATATATATTAATAATAAATAACTTGGGGTTCTTTTGGCTTGTTATAGTATGTTTATTAACCTTATAGTGTAAGAACACAAAAAGACACGGTAAAAGTAAAATTATCTAACTTAATGTTAAATATAAATGTTAAGGTTAAAATAGTAAACTAAACTTGTCCAAATTCTATTGTATGAGAGGATTTCTACCCATCCTCACCTTATCTTCTAAATAAATCAATTTGGAGCTATTTAAAAACAAATAAGGATTTATAATAAAATAATATTTTCAGTTTTTCCAAAGGAGCCCCTCTCCTCCCTTATAAAAGGGCACCTCCTCTCTCTCTTCCTCAAACCACTTTGAGCCTTAAAGCTCAGACAAACATACCAAATTCTTTTCTCCACTTCTATAGAAACATCCTATAGGTCTTGGTCTTCTTCAAAGACCAATTTTAGTGCCCTAAAGTGAGGTCTCAAAGAAGCGCTTCAAAGAAGAGGTAATGTCCGTTACCGATTCTTTAAACTTTATTTTTTCTTCCACTTCTTCTTATTTAGTTGTTTCATTATGAATTAATAACATCAGTATCACTCATATATTGATATGTTATTATAAGTATTAAACAACCCTATTTCACCATCTATCCATCCTATTTAAACGAAATCACCGCGCATGCGTACGTACAGAATACCGTCTCCACGCCGTGGTGTAATCTATTTTCCACCACCACCTTACATGGATGGGTATAATGGTTTAAATAATGAATATATATGATTATTGTAAAGTGATATTGATTCTTAAATAGTATACATACAATCCAATAAAATTTCACGATCATGGGAACGATATCATCGCTCGTGCGTACGTACGGAATACCGTCTCCATGACACGATGAGATTCATTCTCAATGATTAACCATTCATGAATGATTATAAAGTATATATAATAAGTAATCATGAAATATATGACATAATAATGATACTAGATTTATGTATATATATATGTATGTCATCCAATTAATTCTATTCAATTCAATGAGGAAACGAAAACAACGTTCATGCGTACGTACAGCCTACCGTCTCCATGAACGGTGAATTTATTTCCATTTATAGATCTATTATATATATGAATATTATGAATATATATTATATATAAATCATGTTTTATATTCTGGAATTAAGTAATCATGATCTAATTAATCATATGAATAATTACAAGTCAAAACACGGACAACAAATGAAACGATTTTACCCAAAATGCTCTTTGACATGGAATTTACAAAAGAACGGGTAATATAAAATCATAAGTGAACCATATATGATATCATAACAATGATTATGATTCTGTAATAAGTCAATAACATTTTTTAAATCATTATACAGGAGGTTCAGATACGTACGAAACATATCTGACCTAAGTTAAGGGATAATTTTGCAAATCTCATTTTTATCCGAGATTGCTTATTCGTAAGTATTTACTAGGGTTATTTATATCATCCATTTCCATGTTTTATAAAAGTTTTTTCATGAATTTTTAAAGTTATTTTTTCCCATTTTGACTTTTACTGCATGGTATGTAAGAAATCTTTCTTTTATTTACGTTACGAGGTACTTTTTTACTTTTTCGGAAAAAGTATGAGAATAATGTTTTTTTAACTTATACGGCATTAAAGGATTTTTATGGTTTTATAAATCCTTATTTTAATGAATCTTCCTCCAAAATATTTCATGAATATTTTCAACAAAATCTCTTTCTTTTAAAATTGCATGGCATTTTGTGAAAAGAAAATGATTTTCAAGAAGAAAGGATATTTTCCTCAAGAATTCATTCCAAGTGCTTTATCAAAACCATTTTCCATCTAAGATGACATTATTTCATATGTGTATGTTTCAAGTATAATGTCTCTATGATTTATATAGTTTCAATTTTCTTATTATGAAATTATATCTATTTCTTTTATATGGATTATGTGATGATGGGATGATGTTTATGAAACCCATTTTATTCTTTCGGTTATTATGAATGATGTATGTTTATTTTGTGGCACAAGTAAGAATGATTTCACTATGAGATGGCTGGGACCTATATCTCCTTCCAATGCATTGGGTAAAGATTTATATCTCACGAGATAGACATGGCGGGAATGGTAAGTTAATCTGGTTCAATGTTACAGGACTGAAACGAGGAGTGAACTCGATTCAGAAAGGGACTTTGTCCACTAAGATGGTATTGGCAGCAATGCCTTGGCTACTATGGAAATCATGACATGTGCTGAATGGTTTCCACAATTACATGTTTTACTCCCATTATATTTTATCATGGTTGATGTTCCATTATGATATATGCCTTACGTACTTCCACGATTTATGTCTTTGCTCAAGATTTTGATGTTTAAAATTTATGTTTAAGTTTTTTCTTTCAAATGTTATGGATTGTTTTATGTTCTCTATGTTTTCCCTTAATGAGCATTTGAGTTCACCCTTTATATGTTTTCTCTTCCCCAAGATTAAAATAAAGGTTTTAGGTAGGGAAACAAAAAGGGAAAGGTCGTTATGGGAGTTGTTGAAGATATTTCAACATGATTAGAAGTTTATATTCTGAGTTTCCAAAGACACTAAACTATTACGATCCTTGTGTGTCTGTTTTTGTTATGTATTAATTATTCCGCAAAAGTAATGTAATTTCTGTGTATGTCAAGCTTTGGGTCTCTATAGTTGGTATCATAGGGAGGTTTAGTCAACCTTTGGAAACTAGGATGCAATAACTTTAGTAAGATCCCTATAGATATTTCTATGGTATGTCTACGGATGTCCCTAGGGTTAAGTATAAGTATAGGTTATAGTCCTAGAATTACGGTAAAAATCTTAGAATTAAACCTAATATGTTAGATATTGAAGGTACTCCCCCTTTATTATGTTGTTTTCCCTAGCATGATTTTTTCCTCTCACACTATTCTTTTTGTGTTTTAGACGATGGCTGGAACCCGAAGGAACCATGTTGATCAATGCAATGGACAATAAAATTATTGTCCTCGTGAACAAACAAATGTTATGGGAGATGGAGTGAAAAATCTTATTGCTATACTTACACAAGCTATGAATCATTCTGGACTTCCAAATGAGCAGAGAAGGGAACAATATTCTATTGAGTCCTTCATGAGGCAACGTCCACCTTCTTTTAGTGGGTCTTCTGATCCACTTGTTGCTGAACAATGGGTCAGTACCACTGAAAAGATATTTTCAGTTATTCAATGTTCTGAACATGATAAAGTCATCTTATCAGTATATCGTTTGGAAGGTGAAGCTGATCAATGGTGGAATCTTATCAAGAATATGAGGCTAAGAGATGAAATTGAGTCCATGGAATGGGATGAGTTCAAGAACTTATTTTTCAATAAGTACTTCTCTCGTATTCTTCGAACAAAGATGGAGAAGGAGTTTCTTGAACTAAAGCAAAAGGATGATAAATCTGTTGGTGTATACGATGCGAATTTTATAAGGCTTTCAAGGTATGCATCTGGCTTTATCATCCAACTTGAAAGTAAAGTTGATTGATTCTTCAGTGGCTTAAAACCAAATCTTCGAAGGGAATTATCTATAAGAGACTTCAGTAGCTATGAAGAAATTGTACGTTGTGCTATCAAGGTAGAAATGGAAGTTGGTCTTACTTATCCATGTCATAGTTTTGACAAGAAATGAAAGATGGAGTTCAAGGAGAAATCTCAGAGTAATGGTGAAAAGAAGATGAATGTTTCCTTATGCTCAATGTATGGAAAGAAGCATGGTGGAGATTGTCTTAAAGGGACTAGAAAATGATTTATGTTTGGAAAAGAAGTTCATCGAGTAGATGAGTGTTGATGTAATGGAAAAAGGGTTTCTAATGATGTGAATAAAGAAAAGACAGCAGAGAACGCACCACCAACACTTCAATGCTTCAAGTGCAAGGAAATGGGGCATTATGCTAATAAATGCCATAATCCATGGGTTGGTGATGATCAACATGAGCTACCACTTAAGGAAAAGGACAAAGTGAAGTCACATGCGATCACTATTGGCGATGTTGAATATGACAACGATGTGGTGGAATGATTAAGTGTTTATATAATGGGATTCCAAAATAATGTTGTATATAGTATCGTGGAATATTGGAATATTTATGTATTGGTCTATTGTGGTTTTCAATAATTTTATGGTACCGGTAACCATGTAAAGTGATTGAGATATTTTTGGAAAAAAGATGATATGCGCATAATGAAGGGATAAGGAGAAAATGAAATTTTTGACAGTATTCATGAGATCATGACTGATATAAGGAAATAGTTATATCATGGTTTGAGGTTTTAGTATGTGAAAAGACTTAACTTTTGACAGCACTCGTGTTTTCACTAAGATTCAATGGGTATTCATTTTTCAAGAGAATATATGATTAAGTCCTTCGAATGTATTGAATGTGACCAACAAGACATATCTCATGATATATGGGGATTAATGATGGTATTAACATGCTTGTTATATGAACTCTTTGGTAATCATTTTCACTATAATATGAGATTGGACCGTAGTATTTTGGATAAGCCTAAAGATTGGAAAGGATTATGTTGGACATAAGTTAGTATTGTTTAAGGATAGAACTTTTTTTTATATTATTGATGGGATGTTATAGTAATGTAGTTTTAGAAAAAGGAAATCCTGCAGGATGAGCGACATCCCATCCCGTCAGACAAGGCTATGGGAATCGAACCCACAACTGAAGTGTGACTGGCCTTTATCGCCTACCGTTGGCCTAGAGTAAGTCCCTAGTTAGTAAAAACTAGTTTTATTTTATTAAGCGGTATGATATATGATGTATAAGTTCATTTTTGGAACCATATACAATTAATCTAACCATAAGATAGACTTATAACTTTTTGCTAACCTTTTGTTTGAAACAGATGGAATGACCCATCATTCTATCACATGATCTTCTAACACATCACGAATAAAAAATTCAACTTCATTTCTTTAAGGGATAAAGTGTAAATTGTTCAATTCCCAAACACCAGTGAAATTGTACCAAAATCATGTATGTATTTCTTTTAATTCATCAACATTAGGGAAATGATCTTGAAAACCAAAAATGTTGTCCTAGATCCCTTATATCCGATGAATCATATGGTACCATAGATCATCACAAACCTATGGCTTTGTGATTTTTGGCTTTTTCATAGCCATGTTCTCTACCACTCTCCATCAGAACATGATGGTTAGGTTTCTCTTCCATGTCCATATTTTCACCTATGTTCTTCTATGTGGAAACCCAGGGATTAGTTAATTTGGGTAACCATTATGTTTCATACATTAGTTTTTGAATATTGGTTTTGGTATTCTTTTTTATGATGTTGGTTTCTATTAAAGAAACTTTCGAGTAGTAAACCATTTATAACCCCGATGAATTTCGAGGGCGAAATTCATTTTAAGGGGGGTTGAATGTAACACCCCGGGATTTTATGAAAAATATTCATTTTAATTTTATTGATGTATTGTGTTGTACGCTACAAAAAAGGAGTCTTGCACAACACTCAACCCTAACATGGATGTATTACATGCAATCAAGACCTTCCTCGATAGTGTGTGTTGTATGCAATACCGAGTTTAACTAAACAACGATATGCTATTATAGTATTATTAAAACTAGCCGTTATAAATAGTAATAACAACTTTTTTAAAAAAAATTAAATTTCGACTTTCAAAATGGACTTCATTTTTGGATTTGGAATATCGAAATTATCCTAGGGTAAAATTTTGGTATTTTTCTGAAAAATTTCAATTTTTGATGAATAGTGAAAACACTAGGTTACTATTTAAAAACCGACTTTTTATTTAAATAATAATTTATTTTATCTAAATTTATTTTAGGTCAAAATTGTCACAAAATACATATATAAGTTCAATGTAATTCATTGGAGTCATTTTATAATAATTTTAGATGTATAAAAATTTTATTGAACTTTTGACGGTCTTTTACCCACCTCCTAGGAGAATTTGCAAATTTACATAAAACATAATTTTACCGCTTTTTGAATGGAATTTAAAAAATATGAGAGACATGGTTGATGTCAGTAAGTAAAATTTGGTTCAATGAGTTGAAAATAATTTTTGGTGAATAGTAACTTTTACTTTTATTTACCACAGTTAAATGTAAATAGGGTAATTAAGTGTAAAAATGATATTATTATTACCCTAACACATGTAATAATTCTATTGGATAAGTGTAATTAGAACAAAAACAACCTTAGTAATAAAATATGACTATTTAGGCCCACTTGGATTAGATTAGGACATTTATAATTAATTTATTTAAAGAAGAATTAAAATAGTTAAAATCAATGTTTAATAAGTAAATCATTTTAAATATATGGTTATACATAATTTAAATTAGACTATAAATATTCATTAGAAATCTAAAAATATTTCCTACATAATGGTATTTTATTTGTAATTTTTAGACTTTAAATAATTTAATTTATTTATGACACAATGATGATGCAATAATTATATTATTAACGAAATATTGACATAATTGATGTTATAAATACCCAAATAAATGTAATTTGAGACTTTTTATGAATTAAAATTATTTTATATGTTAATGTAGCATTTTATTATTGATTTAATTAAATTTTTTTGAACTAATCATTCTTTTATGATTTTCAAAAAAATCAATTACTAAATAGTGTCAAAATTGACATAAAATAGTTTTTAAAAACAATATTATATTATTAATTGTTATTTTATTCCTAAAAATATAACGTTAGTCCAAATGAATTAGATAAGGTTACATATATTAATAATAAACAACTTGGGGTTCGTTTGGCTTGTTATCGTATGTTTATTAACCTTATAGTGTAAGAACACAAAAAGACACGGTAAAAGTAAAATTATCTAAGTTAAGTTAAATCTAAATGATAAGGTTAAAATAGTAAACCAAACTTGTCAAAATTCTATTTTATTAGAGGATTTTGACCCATACTCACCTTATATTCGAAATAAATCAATTTTGAGCGATTTAAAACCGAATATGGCTTTATAATAAAATGATATTTTTAGTTTTTTCAAAGGAGCCCCTCTCCTCCCTTATAAAAGGGCACCTCCTCCCTCTCTTCCTCACACCACTTTGAGCCTTAAAGCTTGGCCAAAACCTGAAAAATTATCTTCTACACTTCCCTAGAAACGTCCAAGAGGTCCTGGTTTTCTTCAAAGACCAATTTCAGTTCCCTAAAAGGAGGTCTCAAAGAAGCGCTTCAAAGAAGAGGTAATGTCCGTTACCGATTCTTTCAACTTTATTTCTTCTTCCACTTCTTCTTATTTAGTTGTTTCATTATGAATTAATAACATCAGTATCACTAATATACTGATATGTTATTATATGTATGAAACAACCCTATTTCACCATCTATCCATCCTACGGAAAACGAAATCACCGCGCGTGCATACGTACGGAATACCGTCTCCACGCTGTGGTGGAATCTATTTTCCACCACCACCTTACTTGGATGGGTATAATGGTGTAAAGAATGAATATATATGATTATTGTAAAGTGATATTGATTCCAAAATAGTATACATACAATCCAATAAAATTTCATGATCATGGGAACGATATCATCGCTCGTGCGTACGTACGGAATACCGTCTCCACGACGCGATGAGATTCATTCTCAATGATTAACCATTCATGAATGATTATAAAGTATATATAATAAGTAATCATGAAATATATGACATAATAATGATACTGGATGTATGTATATATATGTATGTCATCCAATTAATTCCATTCAATTCAATGAGGAAACGAAAACAACGTTCATGCGTACGTACGGCCTACCGTCTCCATGAACGGTGTATTTATTTCCATTTATCGATCTATTATATATATGTATATTCTGAATATATATTATATATAAATAATGTTTTATATTCTGTAATTAATTAATCATGATCTAAGTAGTCATATGAATAATTACAAGTCAAAACAAAGATGATAAATGAAACAATTTTACCCAAAACGCTCTTTAACATGGAATTTACAAAAGAACGGGTAATATAAAGTCATAAGTGAACCATATATGATATCATAACAATGAATATGATTCTGTAATAAGTCAATAACATTATTTAAATCATTATACAGGAGGTTCAGATATGTACGAAGCATATCGTACCTAAGGTAAGGGATAATTTTCCAAATCTCATTTTTATCCGAGATTGCTTATTCATAAGTATTTACTGGGGTTATTTCTATCATCCATGTCCAAGTTTTATAAAATTGTTTTCATGTATGTTTAAAGTCCTTTTTACCCATTTTTTACTTTTACTACATGGTATGTAAGGAATATTTCTTTTGTTTACATTACGAGGTACTTTCTGACTTTTTCGTTAAAAGTATGAGAAAATGATTTTCAAGAAGAAAGGATATTTTCCTCAAGAATTTATTTCAAGTGCTTTATCAAAACCATTTTCCATCTAAGATGAAATTATTTCATATCTATATGTTTCATGTATAATGTCTCTATGATTTACATGGTTTCACTTTTCTTATTATGAAACCCATTTTATTCTTTGGGTTAGTATGAATGATGTATGTTTATTTTGTGTCACAAGTAAGAATGATTTCATTATGATATGGGTGGGACATATATCTCCCTCTAATGCATTGGGTAAGGATTTATATCTCATGAGATAGACATGGCTGGAACGGTAAGTTAATCTGGTTCAGTGTTATAGGACTAAAATGAGGAGTGAACTCGATTCAGAAAGGGACTTTGTCCACTAAGATGGTCTTGGCAGCAATGTCTTGGCTACTATGGAAATCATGACATGTGCTGAATGGTTGCCACAATTACATGTTTTACTCTCATTATATTTTATCATGATTGATGTTCCATTATGATATATTCCTTACGTACTTCCATGATTTATGTATTTTCTCACGATTTTGATGTTTAAAATTTATATTCAAGTTTTTTCTTTCAAATGTTATGGATTGTTTTATTTTCTCTATGTTTTCCCTTACTGAGCATTTGAGCTAACCCTTTATATGTTTTCTCTACCCCTGGATTTAAAGAAAGGTTTTAGGTAGGGAAACAAAAAGGGAAAGATCGTTATGGGAGTTTTTGAAGATATTTCAACATGATTTGAAGTTTATATTCCGAGTTTCCAAAGACACTAAACTATTACGATCCTTGTGTGTCTGTTTTTGTTATGTGTTAATTATTCCGCAAAAGTAATGTAATTTCCATGTACGTCAATATTTGGGTCTCTACATAATGACTTCAACATAAATTTTAATAACAAAGTAATATTTATAAATATTATTTATAAAATTTTTCAGATTATAATTTTCCTTAAAAAATTATTTTGAAGTAAAAAATGCGATAAGTTTATCATACTAGCCTCCTATGGCTTTTTTAAGGCCATAAAAATATTTTTTGGGTTTGAATACATCTTCTGGATGCTTTTTATCTTTAAAAATATGAGTTTGTTCAATAAAAAATTATTATCGAAAATAAGTATTAAGAAAAAAACTTTTCACATCCATTAGAAATAATGTAAAATTCATATGTTCTTTGATGTATAATAAGTTCTAAATAGACAGGAGCCGAGTAATCAGTAGAAAATTAACTCCATAATCTATGAATTCTTCTTGATAGTAACAATTAGTGACTAATATTACTATATTCTTCACAATTATACCTTTTTCATCAATTTTTTTTTCTAAAACCCAATTTTTATTTAATGAAAAAAATTTCTTTATGTCAGTCAACCAGTGTCCAAACTATCTGAAGTTCAATATGTAGGTATCGGGCACATAACCAAAGCCCCAAAATCTGGGATTTTAAAATTTTCCTCTGAAAATCGACATCAAATCATTAACGTCATACAATCACTTCCTAATTTAAGTTAAGGATCTCACATTAAGAGTTTTAAGAAATAAAATTAAACCATTAAAATATATGTTTCATATAAAAATCTCTGCACTATGTATCCTCTTCATCAGCAATCGCTGGTTGAAAAATCCAAAGCTGAATTCTTGTAGATCATCCACATGTAGTTCAAGAAACTATGGGAGCTCTAATAATCAAATGATGGGTGCTAGAATGGATATCCAATGATACCTTCAATGATCCGATGATCACCACAGTGCCATGCTTTCAATGCTAGATAGAGAGCTCAATCTGAGCTCCTAGATCCAGTGCCACTATCTTTAGAACATCGGAGAGAGAGAAGTAGAGGGGGAGAGGCCATGAATATTCATTGGAAAATGTATTGACCCAGGATTATATCAGTGAAATTTCACTTCTTATGTTTATTTCAAATAGTATAAATAACATTAAATAACTTATAGATTATAATACATCCATTAAGAATGAATAATTAATGAAATAATAGGTATTTCTATAAGTTAAAGAACCTATACCAATGAAATAGTAACTTGACCTTAGGAATAGTGATATAAAACTTTTGAGTAGTAAAACAGCCATATGAATAGTAACCTCGCCAATGATTGTATAAATAAAATTTAGGTATATTATAAATTAAAGTATGATATAATTATATCATAGTATAAGTAAGTGAATATTTTAAAAATTAATAATTATGTTTTGGTATTTTTTAAAGTCATTAATATTTAATTATAATTTTATAATTGAGAAATTACTTAAAATAAAATATATATTCATAAATTAATATTTTGATTCCTTATAAGTTTAGGATAATTTTATGAAACCTTAGTTAATTTTTTATAGTGTTATAAAAGCAGCAATAAATTTAAAATATGTATTTTTCGAGTAAATTAGGATTTTAATTAAAAAATAAATTTATTATATTTAGAAAATTGTTTCAATAAAATGGATTTTATTTTTTAATTATAGACATTGAAAAACCGTTAAGTAAATGTTTTATTATTTTTCTAAAATACTTGAATTTTTTGTGAATAGTAAAATATGGTAATTTAAGGTATAAATACATTATAAGCTAAGTAAACTATTACTTGAGTTATCACTGATGAAATCATTATAATCGAAAACATAAATTCATTATTTTAATATATCTTATGATAATTCTCAAACTATTCATAGTCTTGAGCCAAAATAATAAACAAATGAATAAAATTATAAAAAAATAACCCCTCACCTCTACTATAAATACTACCCCTTACCACCCCTTCTCCTCACACCTTCCAAGCTTTGACCCTTTTAAAATTTCTACCTAATCCTCTTTATAATACTCTCCCAAATTTCTAGTATCTCTTGGTCTCAACAAAATATTAAACCAATATTTTTAAGAGGTTCTCAAAGAGTAGAATTTAAGAAGAAAATCATCTTTCCTTTTTTTAATTTCCTTTCAATTTCCTTTTTCATTTCTTATCCTATCCTCACATCCTCTGTCCAAATGAGCATGATAAATCTAGTATCATATATATACTATAATTATATCATTTTAATGTAAAATCATTCCTCAAACTCTCTCCTCTTTGGATTTTATTTTTAAACGAAATCATCATCTGTGAGGTGCTGATTTACAACCTTCATGGATGACAGATTTTTGTTCATCAATATCTCCTTCAAGGATGGTCTTTTATGGTTAAAAAAGAATATAATATATGTATTAAAATAATTCTTATTTTATTTAATTATTATATTTACATAATACTAAATGATAAAACAAAATGATTTCATTATTATCAATAACCCCCATAATAATCTAAACGATTATCACTAAATTTATTATCTAATGATTCATCCTCACACCATATAACCAAATGATATATATAACCATTTAAACATATATATTTTAATCAATAAAATATAATTCCAATTATGGATAATTATACCCATTATACGTGAACTCCATTACATATAAACAAGAAAATCAATCATGAAAACCAAGAAAATGAATGCTCTGGAATGATGAAATTACACTCTATAACTCATCATTGAGGCCATAAATAAACTTAAAAAAACTAAAATTAATTTAATACATGAATAGAATATTCTTATTTAATTAATTAATGGATTTAATTTTATTATCCAGGACATTAAGGTCATGTAAAAAACACATCCTGACATAAGGTACGGGTTTTCTTCCCAAACATTCATGTTCATTCAGGTTATGATTTCTTCCTCTATACACCAATGTGATTCTTCATTATTTTTACAGAATTATTAAAAATTATGTGTATAAATTCCAACCTCATGTATCAAGATCATTTTATCTATTTCTTATGATAATTAAATGTTTTACAAGGCTCCATTCTCAATTCTTCCTGATACGCAAGCCTGATTAAAGGGAACTTCTCGATTTCTTACCCATTATTAAGTGTTATCAATAATCTGTTATAAGAAACCATTATTTTTCTAAAATAAATATTTTTTTCATGAAAAACTAAATTTTTTCCTTACTATTTTTAAACAAATAATTATGAAAAATAAAAATGATGTTTCGAAAATAAATCATCTTTAAAAAATAAAAGGGATCTTACTCTCAAGATTTCCTCAATGATTTTATTGGAGTACTTTTATATATGTAGACACCTCTATTGAATTTTTTGATTTAATTGTATTGATCACTTATTATTATCATATAACATATTTTATTATATTATTTATGATCATTTTGATGGTGGATGTGCTATCTTGATACCATTCACTATGTTACTCAGAGTTGTTAGTGATTATGTTTATAGATTGAGGAAATTTATTTACATTTCATATATATATATATATATATTGTTTATGTTTAACCCTATTAATATGACGAATTTAGTAGACTTAGAAATTGATGGGTGGTGACCGTTATATTCTCTCGATGAATTGGTAGGTCTCATGAGACAAAAAGATATGGACTTGGGCAAGGCCATGCCCATTTTTAGATATGGCTTTGGCTGATGCCTTTATCATTTTTAGATGTCTTGGACATGGCCTTAACGGTATGTTTCAGATGTCCGACATATTAATTCCCTCATTATGATATTAGTAATTGATAATCTATGTGAATATTTGACTATTATAATATCCATGTTTAATATCCATTCCCTTGTGATTATTTTTATGGAATTATTTATTCAACTTTTAGTCTTCCCACATCATGCTCATGTTTTTGTTCTGATGACTTGTGTTTTCAGTCATTAACCATGAATTATTTTTTAAATCAGATTATACCGCATTACTTAACCTTACTAAGAATCTGATCTCACCCTTTACTTATGTTTTATTTTTTCCCAGGTTATGAAGATGAATATTATGAATGACTGGAAGGTTTAATATATGAGTTTTTTGGGAGCTAAAAATGGAGTTTCTACATTTTTTTTCCATTACAGTTGTAATATAATGTACATGTATGTAATATGGATTCCAAAACCTCTAAAATAATCGGTCCTCTGGGATTTGAGTCTTGTATCTATGCCAATGTAATAAAGTAAGACACCAACTCTAGGTTACTAGAGTTGGGGTATTTACAGTTGGTATGAGTAAAAGTTTAATAGAAACCTTGGAAACTAGATTTAGAAAAAATCAATTAGGTAACATATCCCTAAGATAGACTTTGAGGATAATAATATAAAAGCATCCTAAAATTTTGGTAAAGCAGTGCTTTTATGGGTCTTCCTAGAAATACATCCATGTCTGGATACTACAAGTGGATGTGGTTCTGGTACATATATAATTAAGGGTAATAACTCTAATATGGTGTCTCGGGCCTGACTTAGGTTAACCTGGAACATAATAATGGGCCTTACTCTACACCTGGTTTGAAACTCTTGGGAGATAGGCTTAGGATAATTCAAATTTTCTTTAAAAACCACTATGAATTATTTAAAATTAAATTTGTCCCTGAAGAAACCATGTTTATGATTATGATATTATTTATGAATAATATTTTAATTTATGTTAAGTGTTTTTCTAGTTTGATATTATGCATTATGATTCATAACCCTATTTATTGTATGCCATTATTTAGAAATGGAACCTGGTATATGGAATAGAAACATTATCAACACATGTATCTCGTGTAGGGATTTCCCTCTTATGTAAGATAATGATATTGGTATTGGATCTTCTACTGGTTTTGAGCAAATTATAACCATACTGAGGAAGATAACTCAGGTTATGAAAAATAACCTTACCCGTATAGATAATTTTGAACCAAAATATAGAGGAACAATATTAGACTACTTTATGAGACAAAAACCTCTACCATTCAAC
The DNA here is from genome assembly GCA_963277665.1 of Viscum album. Taxonomy (NCBI): domain Eukaryota; kingdom Viridiplantae; phylum Streptophyta; class Magnoliopsida; order Santalales; family Viscaceae; genus Viscum; species Viscum album. The sequence goes on from OY728162.1 coordinate 253,262,121, forward strand.
GGGACTACAAACCCATTTATAATAGATCAATGGATAAGTCCCTTAGAGAAGATATTTCTTGCTTTGGGAAGTAAGGAACGAGAGAATTTTGTCATGGAATTTATCATATATTGGGATATACAGATTAATTATGGTATATAATTCAAAACAAAAATTATGAAGAATTAATTACAAATACTGAATGGAGGAATTTTAAAGAAATTTCCCTAGAAAAGTATTTTCCTCACAAAAAAAGAGAGGATATGGAAAAACAATTCATAAATAGAAGGAAAAGGGAGGATGAGAATGTTTCCAAGTATGAAGCTAACTTTACAAGGTTATCGAGGCATGCCAAGGACTACATAGATAATCCATGGAGAAATATTGAGCAATTCATTTATGGTTGAAACTCATTCCACTGAAGGGAACTGTTCTCCCACAATTTCCCATCATATGAAGATACAGTCTCATGTACTATCAAAATAAAGAAACAATTCTCTAATTTTTATGACTTTAAGGTAAAACAATAGAAAAATAGGGTGGCAGAGGAAATAATGGATAAAGGGATGAATAAAACATGTAATTTTCTAACATTTAATACTTGTGAATGAAAACATCCTAGTTTATTCATAAAAGGAAGAGGAGATTTTTATAAGTGTGGTGGGAAAGGGAATCATACTCGATATTTTAAAGGAAATAAAGAATAAACTAATGTTCAATGCTACAATTTTAGGGATATGGGACACTATATAAATGATTGTCCAAAGCATCAAGGAAAATTTCCTCAAAAAGGCAATTGGAGCAAATACAATCTTATGAAATCACAACGACTGAGGTTGAAGTACCTAAGGATGTGGTTGCAGGTATATTAATCATCTCCTCATATTTAGATAACGCCTTATTTGATTTTGGATCATCTCATTCCTTAATATCTACCCAGTTTTCTTTAAAAATCTGATATTTCAAATTGTCCTTAACAATGGAGTTATAAGTCAAAACTCATAAGGGAAGTATCATTGTAATAAATATGTGTTTGGTAATTCCTATTATGTAATATCAATGTGCTTTATCTTCTAATTTTATTGTTATACCAATGGTTGAGTTTGAAATATTCCTTGACATGGATTAGATTTCAAAATATGATGCAAAAATCTATTTCAAGAAGAAGGAAATTATGATTTGTGAGGAAGTTGTAGATTTCATTATATTTAAATAAGAAACAACACCATCTAATTATCATCTAGATCCACCCCCAATAGCTCTACAAAATGAAATTATTGGGGAGGAAGATAAAATGTCAACCTTCAAATTGAAGATATACCTATTGTACAAGAATACATTGATGTATTTCTAGATGATTTACTTGGGCATCCTCTATATTAGGTATTTGAGTTCTCTATTGATTAAATTCCTATTTAAAAACATATATCAAAGACTCCTTATAGAATGAACACTGTGGAATTAGAATAACTATATAAAAACAAGAGGAATTGAGTGATATAGGATTCGTCCTCTTTAGTGTTTCTCTATGGGGATCCTCTGTTCTCTTTGCCAAGAATAAATATGGATCCATGAGTTCATGCATTGACTCTAGATAAATCAATTATATTAAAATATAGAAAAATTATTCCCTACCTCACATTGATGATTTATTTGATCAACTTCATAGAGCTCAATGAATTTTAAAGATTGACATCAAACTCAATATCATCAATTGAGTTTGAGGGAGGAAGATATTCCAAATATATTTTTTCAAACTAGGTATGAACATTATGTGTTTACAATAATGCCATTTTGACTGAATAATGCACCCTCTTTTTTCATAGATCTAATTAATAGAGTTTTCATGGAATATCTTGATAAATTTGTTGTGGTACTTATTGATGATATCTTAATGTACTCCAAAAGCTAAGAAGATCATGAGAATCACTTGCGGATTATTTTGAGGACTCTTATAAGGAATGAATTACATGGGATGTTTAAAAACTGTAAATTTGGGATTCAATCAGTTTATTTTCTAGGAAATATTTTCTCTAACGATGGAATCTCAATCAATCATATGAAGAAAAAGTTGCTCAGAAGTGGTCTACACCAACAAAAATAACTAAGTTACATAGTTTTATTGGTTTTGTAGGTTATTATCATCATTTTATTCAAAAAAATTCCTGATTAGCTAACCTGTTAACAAGATTACTCTTAAATGGGTTATGTTTGTATGGACAATAGAATGTGAAGTATTTTTTGAATATTTGAAGAACTGATTAAAGAATGTTATGATCTTGACTCTACCATGAAAAAATGGTTGATTTGTGATTTATAGTGATGCATCAAAGAAAAGACTTAGGTGTGTCCTTATACAAAATGATAGAGTTATTACCTATGAATCACGGAAGATGAAAATTCATGAACAGAACATTCCAACTCATGATATTAAGTTAGAAGCTATAATATTTTCGATGAAGATATAGAGACACTATCTCTATGGGGAAAATGTGAGATATATACATATCATAAAAACTTAAAATATATATTCTAACAGAAATAACTCAACATGAGGAAAAGGTGGTGGCACTAACTAGTTAAGGATTATGATTGTACAATACAATACACCTTAGGAAGGAAAATAATGTAGTGGATACATTGAGCAGGAAGGATTATAGAGTTTTGAACAAAATGAGTATTGGAAAGGATCCTGAGTATATATATCTAGAAAAAATTAATATAGAGATTATCAAGGAAGGTGAAACCTCATCACTTATCAAATTTATTTCTCAAACATCTTTATTATAAAGGATTAAAAGTTCTCAGTTTGATGATGAGAACCTTCAAAATAAAATTAAATTTGTGAATGATTGGAAGTTGTTAAACTTCATGTATGAGGATGAAATTAGAAAATTTGGGAAGAGGCTTTGTGTTCCCTCTATACCCAAGCTAAAAAGGAATTTATTGGATGATTCCCATAGTTCTAATTTCTCTATTCACCCTGGTAGCACTAAAATGTATAGATTTTTAAAGGAACATTTTTGGTGGGATAACATGAAGTGGGAAATTGCTAAATATGTATCAAGATGTTTAGTCGATCAACACATGAAGGCTGAAAGACAACATCCTAGAAGATTCATGTAACATATTCCTATTGCTACATGGAAATAGGATGACATAACCATGGATTTTGTCACTGGATTACCAAAAACTGTAGGAAAGAATGATTCAATATGGGTGATTGTTAATCGACTTACCAAATCTACATAATTCCTCACTGTAATGGAGGATTTTACACTAGATAACCTTACATGACTCTATATTAATGATGTTTTATAACTTCATGGATCACCCATCTCAATTCTGTCTGATCATAGTCCATGATTCACATCAAAATTCTGGGAATTTCTTTAGAAATATTTTCATACTGAGCTTCATTTTTGTACTGTTAATCACCCTAAAATTGGAGGGCAGTCATAAATGATGATCCAAAATTTATAAGACTTGTTTAGATCATGATCACTTTATTTTGAGGGTATATGGGATCATTATTTACCTCTGGCGGAGTTTTCATACAATAATAGCTTCCATTCAAGTATTCAAATGGCAACATATGAAGCATTTTATGGAAAGGGATGTTATACACCAACTTATTGGGATGAAGTTAGTGAAAGGAATCTTGTAGGCCCGATCTTTTGTAGGAAACAAAAAAAAGGTAATGAATATTCAAACCTATATCAAAGGATCTCAAATTAGAAAAAATATCCATACTGATAATAGAAGGAATGTTTTGGAATTTCAAGTGGGAGATCATGTTTTCTTGAAAGTATCTCCATGGAAGGGTGTTATAAGATTTGGTAGGGATGGTAAATTGTTCCCCAAATACATTGGACCTTTTAAAAGTTTATATAGAATTTGATTTGTGGCTTACTTCTTGGAAATACCACCTATCCTTTTTAAAGTACACAATGTGTTCTGAATCTCTTTATTAAGTAAGTATATCCCTGACCCAACACATGTACTCACTTATGAAGGAATAGAATTAGAACCTGACTTATCTTCTTTGTGAAGAGCCTATTGAGATTATGGAAACTAAATAATAGGTGTTGAGGAATTGTAAAACTTAGCTGGTAATGGAAATTTAGAAAAATCAAAAAATAGAAGAGGTGACATGGGAACCAGAGTAATTTATGATGAAGAACTATCTAAATATTTTCATGAGGTTACATTCTAGAAATTTTGAGGATAAAATTTTTGTAGGAGGGGTGAATTTAATGACCTAGGATTCTATCAATGAAATTTCCTTTCTTAGGTTTATTTAATATATTATAAATCACATAAAATAACTTTGATAACATAATACAAACCTTATTAAGGAAAAATTAAAGAAATAATAGGTATTTCTAGAAGTTAAGGAACCTATACCGATGAAATAATAACTTGACCTTAGGAATAGTAATATGACCCTTCTAAATATTAAATCATCTGAATAAATTGTAACATCATTGATGTTTGTATAAATAAAATTTAGGTATCTTATAAATGAAATTATGATATAATTATATCACAGTATAAGTAAGTGAATATTTTAAAAATTAATAATTAAGTGTTGGTTTTTTTATAAGTCATAAATATTTAATTAAAATTTTATAATTAATAAAATTATTTAAATGAAAATTTATATTCCTAAAATGTATTCATAAATTAATTTTTTATTGTTTTATGAGTGTAGGATAATTTTCTGAAACTTTAGTTAATTTTTTAAAGTGTTATAAAATAAGTTATAAATGTAAAATAAGTGTTTTTTGAGTAAATGGTAGTTTTAATTAAAAATTAAAATTATTATATTTAGAAAATTATTATTATAAAAGAGAGATAATTTTTTAATTATACATTTCAAAAAATAATTAGGATGATTTTTTTATATTTTTCTAAAATACTTTAATTTTGGTGAATAGTAAAATATGATAATTTATGGTATAAATACATTATAAGCTAAATACACTATTACATGAGTAATAAATGTTGTAAGAACCATAATCTAGTACTTCCCTTAATTATTTTAATATATTTTATGATACTTCTAAAACTATTCATAATTGAACCATAATAATAAACAAATGAATAAAATATTCAAAAATCACCCCTCACCTCTACTGTAAATACCACCCCTTATCCTCACACCTTACATGCTTTTACCCTTGTCATATTTCTACACAAACCTCTTACCATGTATTTCACCCACCTCCAGGAGCTCTTGGTCTCAACAAAATACCAAACCAAGGTTCCTTAAGGTGGTTCTCAAATAGGATAATTTAAGAAGTAAATCCTCTTTCCTTTTCTTTTAATTTCCATTCAATTTACTTTTTCATTTATTATCTGATACTCACCTCCTATATCCAAATGATAATTGTAAATATAGTATCATATATATACTATAATGATATCACGTTAATAGAATATCCTTTATCAAACTCCCTTCTCTCTCACTTTTATTTTTAAAACTAAATCATCATCCATGAGGTGCTGATTTACAACCTTCATGGATGACAGATTTTTGTTATTCAATCTATCCTTCAAGGCTGGTAATAAAACATTTTTAATGGTTAAAATAGACTATAATATTTGTATTAAAATATTTCTTATGTTTTCAAAGTAACATATTTTCAAAATACTAAATGATAAAACAAAACGAGTTCTTTATGATCAATAACTGCCATAACAATCTAAACGATTATCATTGAATGTATTATCAAATTATTCATCTTCATACCATATAATAAAATGTAATATATGACCATTTAAAATTTATTCTGTTTATCAATAACATATAATTCCAATTATATATAATTATACACATTTTACAAGAACTCCATTACTTATAAACAAGTGAACTGATCATGAAACCTAAGAAAACAAATGCCATGGAAAGATGAAATTAGACTCTATAACTCATCAATAAGTACAAAAATGAACTTAATAAAAATATAATGAATATAATACATATATAAGATTTTTTTAATTAATCAATAAATGGATTTAATTTTATTATCTCAAACATTAAGTTCAAGTGTAGAATACATTTGAACATAAGGAAATGGTTTTCTTCCCAAACCTTTATTTTCATTCAGGTTATGATTTATTCCTTTATACACTAATGAGATTCTTCATTATTTTTATATAAATAATCAAAATTATGTTTTTAGATTTCAATCTCATTTATCCAAATCATATATTCTTTCTTTTATGAGAGTTACATTTTTTATAAAGCTCCCTTATCAACTCTTCTCAATATGCAAGCTCAGTTAAAGGGGATGTCTCGATTTCTTACCCATTTTAAAGTGTTATACATAATCTATTATAAGACACCATTATTTTTCTAAAATCACTAATTTTGTCAGGAAAACCTATATTTATTCCTTATGGATTTTATACAAACAAATATGACAAATAAAAATTAATTTTTCAAAATAACTCTTCTTTGCAAAGTTAATGGGAGATTACTCTCAATATTTCTTCAATGATTTTATTAAAGTATTTTAAGCTATTTCAACACCTATGTTGAATTTTATGATTTAATTAGATTGGTATCTTATGATTATCATCTACCATATTTCATTAAATGGTTAATGATCAATTTGACTGTGGATGTTCTGTCATGATACCATTCACTATGTTACTCAGAATGATTAGTGATTATATTTACGTAATGGGGAAAGTTATTTAAATTTCCTATGTATATGTTGTTTATGTTCCACCCCATTCATATGAGGAATTCATTAGAATTAGAAAGTTTTGTGTGGGGCCTACTGTATCCCCTCTATGCATCGGTAGGTCTCATGAGACAAAACATATATGGACTTGTCTAAGGCCATGCCCATTTTCAGATATGGTTTGGTCGAAGGCCTTAATAATTTTTAGATGTCTTGGATGAGGCCTTGATAGTATGTTTCAGATGCTCGACATATGAATTCCCTCATTATGATATTATGAACTCATAATCAAAGATAATATTCTATTAGTATAATATCCATGGTTAATCTTCATTCTCATGTTATTATTTTTATGGAATTATTTATTCATATATTATTCTTTCCATATCATGCTCAATTTTTTTTAATGGTAAGTGTTTTCACTCATTCACTATTAATTATTGTTTATATCAGCTTATACCATATTAATTACCCTTGCTGAGCATCTGAGATCACCCATTCCTTATATTTTATTTTTCCCCAGGTTATGAAGATGAATATTATGAATGACTCACATGATTTACCTAAGAGTTTTTTGGTATTAAAAATATATTTTCTACATTATTTCTCCTTTCAAGTTGTAATGTAATGTTCATGTATGTAATCCGGATTCCAAAACAACTAAAATGATCGATCTTCATGGATTCAAGTATTTTATTTATTCTAAATAATAAAGTAAGGCACTGGGTCTGGGCTACTAGAGTTGGGTATTTATAGAAAATCTATCTTCTTCTCTATTTATAGTGTGATGGTGATTACCCAAAAATCCCAGTCTGACCCCTAAATAATTAAGACACTATATAAATAATATTTTGACTACTAAACTGAATCATAAATATAATTTAACATCATTATCACCTTCTTGTAATATAAAAAATATATTACATGATAATACCCAAGACATTAACTCGGCTCTGTGTTCCAGCAAATATTAAATGAACCTTAAATATTTTAAACTAATATCCATTTAATTAATATTTTTATGTATTTACATAAAAACTTGTCAATATAATTAATAAATAAATTAAATTTCAGTTATTATTATCTTTAATAATATGAATTTATTTATTCCTTGGTGATCTTATCTCTTTGGATAGAGCCCAGACCCCAATGGTGGGGACCACCATGTCCAAAAATCTAATTCAACTGAATAGGGAAGATTATTGAATACACTATAGTGTGTGACCCTCTAAGGCCTTATCTCAATAGTAGTTAATAATATTCATAGACTAAGAGAAGGATCTAGGAACACATTAAAGCCCCTAAAAAGATAAGTATTGTCATAGTAGTGACAACCAACCTACGAACACACGTTGTGTAATATAATCTCATTGCCTTTAATATCTTCTAAATTTGGATTCACATCCATGTAATTTCAATTTTCTTAATTTTATTTTTTTATCTATTATATGGGTTTACCCTTAACTTCTATGGCCATGGTCTTATGAAGGTAATACCATCCTGATTAACATGTCCTGAGATAAATTACATACAAAACCTGTAAGTGACAAATCCTTTATTAACCATTCAACCAATTCCATGCCCCCAATTATGTACCCAACACAAACAATATCTCCACGATTCCTTAATAACGGTTTTCACCTTACATCAAAGTACACGATTAAATGGAACACTTTGGAAATGATCCTAAGTCAGGAGACCATTGCACATATCCGTAGATAAGAACAACTAATAACACCCAAAACATGTGGTGTTCCAATTGGAGAGTCTATCCTCATGATCTCACTACTAGAGATCACCAAGTGAAAAAATTATGAGAATAAGTCACAATGATTTTGATCCCCCAGCACCTGGTAGTCAAACATCTACTCTGTCTAGTCAGTAAGATGTATCTAGACATTAGGACATAAATTTAATATTAATGTCATAGTATCTCAAGGTTCTCATTAAAGTCTTGGATATTATATAAACTTTTTATATGACAATTAATATATGGACATTACCATTAAATAGGGGACATAGAAATATCTACACTATAATAGTAAGTAAACATCATTTATATCTAACATGTATACATGATATAGTAATCAAAAGAACTGTATAGTTAGGTCTAGGGAACCCACTATTACAACTATCCCACTTACACTGGAGCCAAATTGATAACCAACCTCGTTAGCTCTCACATGATCAAAATCATGTTTCTTTTAAGTCGCATCTATAGTTTCTGGGTCTGTCACAATTCCACCACATGGTTATTCTGTTATTTGTGATCTCATCTCATTAAGTAAACCTCCTAAAGAGATGGTATCCTCAATTATATCCCTTTTTTACACTATCATAACTTAACATTATGACTAGTAAGAATATGATGATTTACATTAAGATAATTCTTTACTTACTAGGTGTGATCCCAAGAACTAGAAAAAAATGTTGCATTCAAGTGGTTTTTAGATGCCTTAAAAGCTGCAACATACTCAATGTTTGTATGAATGACTACCAATGGATCACATGAGCTTATATTGTTCATCACATTAGTCGTACTATGATTACAGATCACATGAATCTAAGGAAAACTAGTTTTCCCCTAAAAACTAGTATCCTTTCTTCTCCACTTACTAGGTACATATCTTTTGTACTTTCCAAAGTACAATGAGATAGTTATAATTTATTCTTAGCAGTTCTCCTGGATATAATTGATATGTGCCTACTATAAAGTATATCCTAGAAATATCATTTTTCATACATATAATGGAAAACATGATTGATCCATCACATAAGTATATGGATTTCAAATTTCCACATTAATCTCCTCTCATGTTTCAGACATGTCAACTTGAAAAGATATATGTCATGTGACATTGGTAACAATTCCTATATTGATCTATTCTATCTTGTATTTTTAAATACCATGTCACTATATGTACGATTGACTATGTCCAAGTAACCTTTAGATCTACCTCAGTAGACCATTTTCCTTGTAACTTAGGTTTCTACTTTATGTGAATCACTTTAGAATTACTTTCATCCTATTATTAACTAACTTGAATACCAATAGTTGTTTTCCATATGTTGTCGAACATATTTTACCCGGAAAACAAAGGTGCTCCCACTAACCTCTGGTAGACACATATAAAAAATTAATTCCAAAAGAATGCTCTATATTATTTTTTCTTACTTCAATCCTAAAGTATATTTTAGTAACTTGTAACCTTTGTAATCATTCTATGATGTGATAATCCCTTTTTTATTGCGTCATAAAGACACCTTCCATGTTCTGTGGTCATGAAATATAATTATCAATATAATATGATCATAGAAAGTAGCTATAACAAGTAAAATTCTAATGGATTTAGGCATAACAACTTGGAGTGACCAATCGAGCCTTATTGGTACTACGCTTGTACCAGCCATGTATCTTGTCACTTGAATACCCACTGTAGTATTCAAAATAATAATCCCCTTATTATTTCAATATATAGAATCCATTATTGAATTTTAATTGATCATATCAATATTAGAAAATTTCCATACATTGATTACTTATAGGAATTATTATTCGAAATGAATAATTTTTCACCAGCAATGCTGAATTGAAAACTATCACCATGGTTTTCCCTTCATACACATTATGTTTCTCTGGAACATTCTTCTTTCACATGCACTTATGTAACTAGTTCCTATTACAACTAATTGTGCATCTCTATCATTGATTAAAACGAATTCAATCTTTCTACCACTATCTCTAAAGATATTTTCACCCTTATATAGAAATATAGTCAATAATTTGACTGTATCTTTTCTATCTTAGGGTTTTTTCTAAACAATAATTAGGATTATTATTATATATGCACTATATGTTGGTTCTTGATGTAAGTTTGTAAATATCCAAACAAACTCTTTGCATCCAAACACACACCATTATGACATTACGGATTTTATCATACTATAAATCATATGATATCCATTTTTCATTATAGTTGTAATTTAGTTATGGTATATAGCTATTATTTGAAAAGCATGTGATGAAATATAATGGAAGTTTTTATAAATTTCAACATCAATTCTTCTTACATATTTACACTAATTTACAAAATTTCCATTTAGTAATTTCTCCACACTAAATTTTTGGATTAATTTTAACATGTAAGATTTCATCATTGATCCTACATATTAACATAAATATCATGATGCAAATAAGGTAATGTGAATTTAATAATTTCTCAATGCTAAATTATGTTGATCGATGATTTCTTGGCCAAGATATTCTTCGAAATGTCAGCCTGAAACAACTCATATATTCTGAACATGCATATAATTTACTTTATTATTCCATAATTACTTAGATGAATCTTATGAAGTATATTTATAACTCTATCTTACTTCGAAATAGTTTATGCTCCTAAGATGAACTAATTCCAAAAGCTTTGTGGCATACCTTTATTTCTAAAGGTTTCTTTGTCCAAACTAAAGACCTCAATAATATCAAATGTATTTATCTTTACTGTTCCTAAATTAAAAATTGGGTATAAACATGACATCCACTTTCAGTTTTTCTTGACAAAAATTTATCTTTCTACGACTGGGTAAATAAGTCCTGCATTTTATATTCATCAAGAATTTTCTATTATTAAAGTATCAATAAACTATTGCTTGAGTATTTTATACCAAAAACAACATTCATTACTAAACCTAGAATAATATCCCCTCATTTCAAAATAGCACAAGAAGTAAATATTTTGATAATACTCAAAGAATTTTCTACTAGAATATTTTTACCATGAAATTAGAAGTCATCTACTTCTCACCACTTACTTAGAAAACACCTTTTCTCAGCCACTTAGAGAATACACCTAGATTCTTATAACATTTCTATACATTGTTTGTTACTATATTTAAATAAAAAAATGTGATGGTAATGTAGTATTTAATAACCAATAATTAAAACAAAAACATTACATTTTACTTTGATGATTAAACCTGAAGAAGCTGTAACTTTCTTCTTTAATTAAATTAATTTCATTTAAACTTCCATTTTTTTATTTTATGATATGAAAAGAAAATAACCTCTATTAACACCTATTTCATTAAAGGATGTTGCAAATATGATTATGAAATTACTTTTCATTGTCATTTTCACCTTATATTTCAATTTCTCCAACAAAAGATATAATGGTTAATCTGTCTTTAATATTCTTATTTAATTGGTGATCCTTACCTAAGTTGGTAATGAAGTGTTTACTCAGTACTTTCTATTTTATAGCCTAAAGTAGGATTTGAGTAAATGTATGAAAAATATGAGAAAGGGATCTATTTAATGATTGTGATCCATCTTTAAACTTACACATGCCATTGTAATCATCAACTTAATCAAATATTACTTCACTTTCTCCTTTAAATCTTCTCAAAGATGAGAATACATGTTATACCACTCATGTCTTGATGTAGCACCCACAACTAGCATCAGACGTTGATAATATCATTATGACATAAGAATCATATTCTTAACATAAGATTCACCAATAAGAATATTTTTCATCCTTGTTTTTCGGGGTGACTGAATAGGAGTTGGGGACACTAGCACATTCAGTTTCCTATATCATATTAATATCTGCAAGTACTTGTTCTATTATTGGATACTCATACTTGTGTGGAAATTTACTTTGTCCATTATTTAATTATCATTGTATTACTTGTAGTATAACTTTCCATTTATTATTAAAAAATAAATTTTAGGTGGTTAGTACTTTCAATCACAGTTACCAGTTTAGATATTTTGATTAATTAATTAATTAATTAATTAAATGTATCCCATTATTTTATCAAATTATAGGAACCCTATACACTAGAATCATAATACTCTTCCACTTGAGTATTCTAGTGGAAAGGATCCCTAAACCTCCCCTCGTAGTCTAAAAGTTGTGGCTAATCCACTAATCAGAGGGTTCAAGGTAGGCTTTTATCTGGTAAACCACATTAACTCATGGTTCCTTGATATGTTGAGTGAAGTCCTAGATTCTAAAATCATAACCTGATTTACTCAATGATTGACTCTAAAATGATATCAAGTTAGTTATGGATAGTCCTAACTACCACTTTAGTTAATTCAACCCACCACTCTCATAATAACTCCCCGGTAGTAAGAGGCACCCTCATCAATGGCATGAAGAACACCCCAAACACCCGCTTTTATTCAAATTTGAATGATGTAAGGTGGTAATTAATTAATATTTATTTCATGTTTTTTTGTATTTTTATATGATGAAGGAAATAATTTTCTATCTTTAAGAATGTACTATATGATATCACTCACAACAAACTATATAATAAATACAAAAATATATCATGTTATATTTTCATTTTATCTTTGTATGGTTGTTTATTATTTTATGTGTTAGCATGATAACTACACATACACAAAAAAAATAAACCATGAAAATATAAAATGACTACCTGATCATGAGCTGATTATAAAGTTTGATACATTGAGTTAATAATAGATCAACCTAGACCCTAGGGGATATACCTTGAGTCATATCGCTTTTGACTCAGGTTGAAGCACCTCATATACAATGCTTCAATATACAATCTGGTGCATCTCCATAACTTGGCATGAAGTGCGTCACTTCCCATCTATTCATTATACAAAAATTCCCAAACATAGGTAATAGGAAGTGGGTAGTATAAAATACAACTCTAAAGTGGATGCACATACCCTTATACATATAATGAAACTGAGATGGAATGCAAATCACCTTTTAATTAAAAATAATTATTAAAAATAACCATTCTAATAATTAAATAAATTAAATAAAAAGATGCACCAACCATGAATTGGTTGGTATATGAGCTCATGATCATTATATACATATTAACTTGTGTATTTAAAAATTAAATTCACAATTAAAATTTAAACTTGCATTAAAATAAATTTTGAGGGGATTTTTATTGAATTAAAAATTCACTTTCATTTTTAATTCAATAATATACATTAATAGGTCCCTTTAATTAATTTTATTTTAAAATAAAAAATTAAATTCAATAATTATTTTAATTTTACACCAATATTAAATTAATTTCACGTGCATATTAATTGTTAATTTTATTGATTATTTTAAAAATATCAAAAACCTAAAAACTCTTAGAATAGCCTATGCGGGTTGGGGAGAACCCACATAGGCCCGTTTGGGTCTGTGTAAACCCCGTTTAAGGGGGATCTGGGCCAAGCAGGTCTGGACATGCCCATTATGAGCTAGGAAGATCCAACCAAACACATTTTGGGTCATATTAGGTCTAAAAGGACCTCAACAAGGTTTACCTGATGTTTCTAGGTCACCCTTCCATGAAGGGTGAGAGGAAAATCAGGCCAGCTACAGGAGCTGGCGGCCAGAGGAGTTGTACACTATTATGTCTAGTGGGATCCCTGTTTATTAACTAGTGTCTCAAACATGGAGGTTGAGGCATGGGGCGGATGGTGACCAAGTTAATCTCTAGTGGTGGTCGTCTTCAGCCAATCTAGTAGTAGGGATGGAGGTTCACTAGTGGAGTGGGGAATTCTGGTGGACCTAGTAAGGTTGAATGAGAGGTAGTGCATAATGATCGGGGATGGATGCCTAAGGAAGAGTAGTTAGGTGAGAGGTGCGATCTAGATCTATCTAGATCTAGAAGGTAGGCAGACTAGTCTTGTGTGTTGGCCAATGTACTATTCCGAAACAGGGTGAACTGGGAGTACATAGTAGTGGGGAGGTTCATGAGGCTAGGGTGGGCTACTGCTGGGAGGCCATCGGAGCACTGGGCGGTAGAAGAACCCAATGACCATGGTTCTATGCCACATCCTTGTACCGCCTCCCAGGATATGTGGGGTGCCTGTGGAATAAAAGGACCAGCTCAGCTGAAGCTCGGTGCAGTGGTCAAGGGTGGTGAATATGGTGTCTCAGGTGGGTGGCAAGGAGGTGAAGGTTTGGGAGGCCAATGGCAGACCATTGTGGTCAAGGAGGTGGGGTAGCTGAAGAAGACCCACTTTTGGGTCTCCTCACCCCCCCCCCAATTTTTTTCTTCTCCAAACATGTCTAGTAAACCAAAATTTTTTCCTCTTTTGTCTTTTTTATTTAGTTTTTTTTATTTAAATGGGTTTTTGAAAAAAAATTGTCGAAAAGGGATATGATTTCAACTATTTTTAAAAATGGGTTCGGAGAAGTGTGAATCTCATCCACGCATCTTCAGCATGGAGAGATGTGTGAACGGGGTTCACGCATACTTCGCAGACGTCATAAAAGATGTGTGAACACCACTCACACATCTACCCTTGCCAGGAAGCGTGAAAGGAGTTCACACATCTTTTGTAAACTTTATGAAGGATGCGTGAACCGCATTCACGCATCTTACTAAAAGATGTAATTTTTTTATTTTTATTTTAGTTTTAAAATTTTTATTTTTATTTTTGTTTTGTTTTGTTTATATATATATATATATATATATCAGTAATTTTTAGTAGAATTTATCTTCTATTTAATATCCATCAATACTGTCATTACAACAGTCTGGATTCTGATAGAAACTCTCACCCAGAGCTCTCTTTTAGAAGAGGGCTTTCCCTGGAAATCATTCTGCATTTCCGATGTGGGATTCAGGTTCTCCCTTTCTTGCATAGTACATTCTGCATTTCTAATGTGGGATTCTGATTCAAGTACCATACTTTGAAAGACTATAAAATACAAACTATAAGACCAATATAAATGAAACTTAAAACATGAATTAAACATATTAGAAATAGTTGAAAATAAAAATATTTTCATAAAAAAGTATATGAATAATAATTTATAAGCTTTCAAAACCACCAACTTGGATCTTCATAATGTTTCAAGTACGTGGAGTTGAAAGACTATAAAATACAAACTATAAGACCAATATAAATGAAACATAAGATATGGATTAAAAATACAAGAAATAGTTGAAAATAAAAAGAATTTCATAAAAAATGTTGATGAAAAGTAATTTATAAGCTTTCAGAACGACCAACTTAAAACTTGAAAATGTTTCAAGTACGTGGTTTTGAAAGACTATAAAATACAAACAATAAGACCAATATAAATGAAACATAAAACATAAATTAAATATATAAGAAATATTTAATAATAAATTAGTTAATTAGTAATATAATTATTAATTAGTTAATAATTAATATATTTATTAATCATTAATCATTAATTATTAAATAATAATATACAATAATTAATTAGTTATTTGGTAATATAATTATATAATAATTAAATAGTTAATTAGTAATATATTTATTAATTATAATTATTAATTTTTAATAATATAATAATATAATAATTAAATAGTTAATTTGTAATATAATTATTAATTATAAAATAAATAAATAAATAATTTGTAATATAATTAGTAATTGTAATTATTCATTATAATTATTAATTATTTAATAATTAATTAGTTAATCAATAATATAATTATTAATTATATAATGATTAATTAGTTATGTAGTAAAATCATTATTAATTATAATTAATAATATGATTATTAATTATAAATATTAATTATTAATTATATAATAATTAATTAGTTAATTACTAATATAATTATTAATTATAATTATTAATTACTAATATATAATAATTAATTAGTTAATTAATAGTATAATTATATTCTAATTAATTAGTTAATTAGTAATATAATTATTAATTATACAATGATTAATTAATAATATAATTATTTATTATTTATTATTTATTATTAATTACTAATTATTAATTATTAATTATATACTAATTAATTTGTTAATTAATAATGTCATTACTAATTATAATTATAAATTTTTAATTATATAATAATTAATTAATTAATTCTAAATCCTATCACTTTAGATTATTAATAATTAGTTAATAGATTAATTAAATTAATTAATAATGTTATTATTGAAAATTTAAGGTTGAATTATTTCCTTATTGAAAAACACTATTCCGGCCAATGAAAAATTCACCGGAACACCAGATTTATCCGATTTAAAAACATCAGATGGCCAAAGACTAACCATATGATGCCTAATTCATAATTTGTCTATGAATTTGGGACCGGAGTGATGCCTTTGTTTATATTTAATTAAAATTTAATTCTTGTTTGTCTTAAAATCATTATGCATTGATCTAATACCAATTTTAGGTATCGGGCACAGAGTAGAAGCCCTAAAAGATGAGATTTTAAAAATCCCACTAATGATCGATTTGAACTTGTCAACATTGGAGAATCACGACCTGGTTTAAGTCGAGGATCTCGCGTGAAGAGTTTTAAGAACAAAATTAAAACCATTAAAATACATGGTTTAGATCCAAAGTCGTGCATGATGTCTTCTCATCATCAGCAATCACTACTTGAATAATCTGAAGCTGAATCTCTCAAGATCTTTCACACGTACTGCAAGAAACTATGGGGGTACCAATCATAAAATTCCATGTGCTAATGTGGAGATATGTTGTGATGGTTCAGAGAGAGCTCAATCTGAACTCATAGATCCAAAGCCTCTCTCTCTAGAATGCAGGAAAGAGATATTAGGAGAAATAGGCCATGAATAGTCATTTTCAAATCTCTATTCTCTTCTATTTATAGTGTGATGGCGATTACTTGAAAATGACAGTCCGACCCCCCAAATAATTAATACACAATATAAATAATTTTTTGACTACTAAACTGAGTTATAAATATAATTTATCTTTATTATCACCTTCTGGTAATATAATAAATATAATATGTGATAATACTCAATCCATTAACATGGACCAATGTTCCCATAAAAATTAAATGATACTTAACTAGTTTAAACTAATATTCCTTTAATTAATATTTTTAATCATTTTAATAAAAACATGTTAATACATTTAATTAATAAATTCAATGTCAATTATTATTAACATGAATAATATGAATTTATTTTTCCATGGTGATCGTATTTCCTTGGACAATGTCCAGACCCCAGTGGTGGGACCCACCAAGTCCAAAACTCTTATTCATCTGAATAGGGAATATTCTTGAATATGCCATAGTGTGTGACACTCTAGGCCCTTATCTCAATAGTATTGAATACTATTTAAAGACTAATAGTGGGATATTGCAACCCATCATGTCCCATAAAGAGTTAAGAATTGTCATATTAGTAATAACCAACCTATAAACATGCACTGTGTAACATAATCTATTTGTCTTTAATATCTCATAAAGAAGGATGCATTCTTGTGTCATCGTACATATTTTTATTTATTATTTATTGATTTAACTAGATGGATTTACCCTCGACCAAGATGGCCATGGTCTTATAAAGGTACTACGATCCTAATCAATGTTTCCTGAGATATATTACCTAAACTTTGAAGTGAAAAATATTTTCTTGACCATTAAACCAATGTAATACAACCAATGATGCACCCAACACAAAATACCATGCCATGATTTCATTATCACGGGTTTCACCTTGCCTCAAAGTATGTTATCAAATGGAAAACATTAGAAATTATCACATGTCAGGAGACCATTACACATGTCCATAGATAAGAACAACTAATGATACACAAAACATGTGGTCTTTCTATTGGCAGGTATTTCCTCATTATCTCACTACTAGAGATCACCAAGTGTGTACTTCATGTGAATAATTATCAATTCTTATGATCCCCTATCCTCTGATAGTCAAACATCTTCTATTTCTAGTCGGTAAGATGTATTTCCACCATATAACATAAATTTAAGATTAACGTCATAGTATCTGAATGCTCTCATTATATCTTGAGATCTAGTACAACCTTTTGAAACAACAAATAATCTATGGAAATTTCTTTTAAATAGTGGATATAGAAATATATACACTGTAATGGTAAGGAAACATCATGTATATCTAACTTGTATACATGATATGGTAGTCAAAAGTACCGAATATTTTGGTCAAGGGAACCCACTATTAAAACACTATCTTCTTATCCCCAGAATCCCTTAATCACACAAGATCATACCTAGATCTGCTTCCATACGCTGAAATATTTTCCATCAAAAAATACAATCCCTAGACACCACAATCAAAAATGGAATGATTACAAAAAACCAAGAGCATTTACATTGTAAAAACTCACTCGAATAATTCTCTTAGTAAGAAAAATCAGAAATAAAAATTATACTAATAGGAAGTGCTCTCTTAATAATAATATATTTTATGGATGAAAATCTACCATAAACATTTATAATGATTTGAATTTATCATCATCCAATCAAGGAAGCCATTGTCCAATTTTTAGGTGAGGTTGTAACCAACTAAATTTTTTTAAATCCATATTATTTGGAATTGGATGTAACTATATAAAAATAATCCTTTTCATATTTTAATGAACACAGAAAAACATTACATTATTTGATGAAGTTATCAATACACCACTTATAGTGATTATACATATATTGGATGTGATATATAAAGACTGTTTATATTATTAAATTTATATATTCTTATTTAAGTGCTTCATAAATGAATGATTGAAAAAAATTTATTATTTAAATTGAAACCCACTAAAAACACAATTTAAATCAATATATCATAATGTTTATTGTGATTTTACAAATAAAGAAAAAAACAATTCATTTAATCGAAAATTACCAAGAGGATCGATACAGGCACCTGATGGGGTGGTGAATCTAGTGTTACCTATTTTTTATGAAATTCTGTTATCTCTTGGAATCCTTTAACCCCTTTAGAATTTAACCTTTTTTTTAATTAGTGTAGATGGGTCTATTTTATTTTAACAAAGAAAATAACACCCATATGCATGAAAGTAAAGTAGATAAAAGGAACCTGATATTTTTACATGGTTTGGTTCAAATAAATAATTTTTTACTTATTTGGTTATTCGAGAAATCAAGGATTCTTTATTATAATCAATTTTTTACTATAATGGCTAGGTGTTTCCCACACAACCATTGAGTCTCGTAATGTTTACACTTACTTGTTTCTTAAAATATTTCCTTTAATAACATATCTCTATATTCATAAATTCAAATTATGATATCCATGTATACCCTGATTGTCATAGGCTTTATGGATTAAAATCATATATTTGAAAGTGTTTCCTTTCAAATACTTAATTATAAGTTTGTATATAGTTTTTCACAAGATTCTTCTACCTCAATAATGTGGATCTATTTCTTCTTAGTAGTACAGTTTTTGAATGTTATAGGTTCTTTAGGAAGAATAAATTTAACTCATTATCCAATTATATATCAACTTTATAGATATTCAGAACCTATTAGACTGGATTTCTCAACTCAACATTAACACCTATGATGTTTACAAATCCCTTAACTCCCCTACTTAGAAATGATTAACACCAACAATAAAACTGTGCACATTTGGTCGGTTTTTCATGTGTTTCTTCTTTAAACCACTTCAGGTCATTCAATCTAAAATCAAGAATGATTGTATTCTCCTTATTATTTATTCAACTTTGATATCCATCATATATTATCCACAATGGTGTATCAGTTCTTCTCTTCCATGATATTTTATTCCTTTTTATTTGGAGTATAGAGTCTCTCAGATTCTCAAGTCTCAAAAAAATATTCTCCCTGCTTCATTTTCTTTTTATATATAGGTCAACACCATTTTATTTTCCTATATTTAAAAATTATAAAATACCTTAACAAGTCTATTCATGAGATCCTCAGTAACATCTCCTCACCTTTTCCACACATGGGTGTTACCAAAATCTCAATATTCTCTTTATTTTATTAATATTTGTCTCCTATGAAATTATAATGAGTTATCTTAGTTTGTCATTATTATTCATTTTTTCCAGCAAATAAAATATACTTGTCTCTTCCAGTAGCCTCGATACTTCTCCATCTCATCTTATTATCAAACAGACTCACTAGAATCTATATATAAACATTTATAATTACTATTTTAAAAACATTTAATATCCAAATATATGACATAAATCAGTATTTATTTTAGAGTGAAATTTTCTAAAAAAACCCATGTATTTCATCTTGAATAAATATTTTCAGAAAACCCCCACGAAACTCATAATCTTCTTCTAACTGAAGTAGTATGATCTCATAATCTTCTATTTTAATCACATAATTTCACATCACACACAACTCATTAGTAATAAATTTATTCACTTTAGAAATTAGTTGTATCTCATATAAATCAGTCCTAGTATGAACCATAATTCAATTTTTGATTCTTATAACAATGAATTCCATTCCTTGCATTATCAAATTAAATTATTTAATTTGATCACAATTTATTATTTTCAAATATTCTCATTTGAAAATCATATAAATATATATCAATGATCTCGTATCTAATACTCCTTAAATCATTTTAAAAAAAATAATATTGGATCATAATTCATATTTTGATTCGTGAATAATGAGATTTATTAAATTCATCATCATATATTATTTCATAAGAATTAAACAATTTTTTAAACTCTAATTTTCATACTTGAAAATGCCACTCATAACATATCTTTCATTGATCATCTCATTCTCAATGTGAAGATCAATTTCCCTAATAATCAGAGCTTACATCAAATTAATTTTAAGATGTTTCCATCTATGAAGAATATTCATTTCATTATCCAAATCAAATTCTTCATTAGATTCTAAATCTAGAAACTTAATACTTCATCCAATAGAATAATTAAATTTGTCTAATTTTGGGAAGACACGGATTTACAGGCATATCATACATATGTATAGGAATAATGATGCATATATTTCTTAAAATGATACTCTCATAGGTCATATAAAAAATATATAACTTCAAATGACAATTACACAGAATCCAATTCACTCATATAATCATAATGAATCATGTATAGGTCATGGATTTTAAGAATTTCAAATCCTTGAAATATGTGAATCAGAAAAAAAAATTATAGATGACTCATACACAAACTTAAAAATAATAATACACGAGTATTTCCATGAACCTTTACTACACTGTAAAATTGAGATCCACTTCATTTTATATGAACCATAATCCAAGTATTGTATAAAATTGATTTCAGTTGTCAAAAATATTATATCACTAGGATGGATTCTTCGAACTTATAGTTAGATTCTCTTTCTATAAACATATATCGACAAGATCTCCAAGTATCTAGATTAACCATCACTTCTTTAAACAATTATATATATCACATAGCTCATTAATACATGTATTTCGCATGTGGACCATCACTATCAACCATATAATGTATTCTTTTTCATTATTCCATAGTGGTGACATCTCATTTTGTGTGTCATATAGTGGATAGTTATTATTTATCCAAAAACACATGAATATTTTCTCATTAAAGACTAGTTAAACAATCATAAGATGACATGGGATTATACATTGAAGTGGTCTATCCATTTTCATTCAAAAGAGTCCATGGATTCCTTTGCCTGATAGTATGGGAAACACTACTTCAGTAATTAGGTGGATACTTCAATCCATCACCCAAATTATTCACATTCCTATTGACATGTACATTGATAATTAATGAAAACAAATAGAACCAGAAACAAATTTTTTCACTTCAGATTCAACAAAAAAAAAATTATTTTAATAAGTGGCATATTTGATATATCGAAATAGAGGGATACAACCAAAGAAATAAGGAACTATTCTTCCACTAAAATAAAAAATGTATATTGAACTACTAGATATAGATTAAATTATTTTTTCATATGATATATGTTTATGATAAGTCATAACATTAGATATAAATATATTATAAGGTGAAGAAATAATTATATATAAAAAAATTAGAAATCAAAGAGTGGATTATGAATTATAGAAAATAATAAAGGGATATAGTAATTTATAATACATTTCATGGGAATAAAACTCCAATCCACATTGAAAATTATTTCTATAAATATGATCTATTTCCTCATATCTATATCCATTGTTTTCTATAAATGTGTGTAGAAAATAAGAACTATCAATGTTTTTAAAAAACTCATTAGTGTAGATTTGGAAATAAAAATAGTTTTTTAAAACTATATTGATAGGATCCAAAAATATCCTGAACTGTGAAACCTCCCCCACCCTTTTGGATCCCTAATTACACTATCTCTCTTCTGCGATTCATCCCTCGATAAACTCAAGACATAAAATCCATATTCATCTATTTTTTCAATTGATTACCCTTCTTCAAAAAACAAAAGAGTTATAAATCTATAATATGTTCATTAATATATATGTTTCATTTGTTTCTAAGTATAATATATAAACAAGAACCCACTAGTTTGTGAATATTCCTTATTCATCAAAACAAGGTTCATTTAAATTTTCTCCAACGTAGTTTTCCATCATAAATATGATCAATTCCTGTGTATATTTTTAATATTGGCCACTCCCTACCTCTAACTAAATACAATATAAATTATTATTTTATGTGATATATATTAGGGGTTTATGGAATTATTCATGTAATACTTCAATTTTAATAAATGAATGAAAAAATTGGTATAATTAATTTCATTATTTTATGGTTAGAAATTAAATAAATTATAAAATATTGGTTCAATATTTTTTGAGTCTAAAAAATGTAGTATTTTCAATAGATATACATATAAATTTTATTATTTTTCCATAATTTAATGGTTTTTCTTATGAAATCACCTTATTTATTCAAATGCATCTTTTGAAATTATTAATTTCACTTATTATCACTTCACTCGATATACAAGGAGTATTTCAATACTCTTTATCCTCACTATATATATATAAATTAGGCTATCATTTTTTTTATTTTTCATTAATTTTAATCTTATAATCTAAAATATTCACTAATACTATATTTTTAAATTTAAATGTATCTTCCCAAATCATTTATTCCATTTATTATTACTATATATTAACCTTGAAATCATAACCTAAAACATTGTCATTCAGCGATTGTTATTTTTATGAAGATTCATTTTAAATATATTTACAATTCATTATTCAATTGAAACTATCTAATTCCTATCATATCCATACATTTTTATAATTTTTTAAAAAAATTTATTGATTGATGAAAATGACTATAACACTATTTTTTAGAAAATAAATATGTACTTTGAAATTTATTATTACAAGTATTCATATGTTTCTTTCTATTGATCCTTATATTATTAAAAGAAATTATATTTTTCTTACATTTTATTATCCATAATAATCATCATTATATTGAATCATTTTATGATACTAAATAATAATATTCCCACTATTTTTATATCTAAAATAATAAATAGGTAGTTTTCCTAAGAATTTACCCTCCCCTCCCTTAGAATTTCTAGAAAGTAATGTCATAATCTCATCTACTTATTTACTAAAACTATAATCAATTGAAATCTTTTTCATGTTCTTGAGTGATACTAATATATATTTCTTTTATTATATATGAATGTATTTCTTTATTTTAATATCATAAGATAATACAATTTTGAATATATTCAAGTGATAACATTTGAAATTTCATTCTTCTATCACATACCCTTCACTATTAAAGTAATAAGGAAGTATTTATAAAATCATCTTTACCATTATTATATCATTAATTATTTCTCATAGGAAACTCCTTGACCATAGAAATTTATCCATATGTTTAAATAATACATTAATAGATTTAAAATATTTATTTTAAATTCCTTCAGATTATAACATGTAGATTTTTTTCTATTTCAAAGTTTTCAAAAAATAATATAAGCAATAAAATACACTATGTTTCATATAATATTATTATTTAGATAATTTTAATCTCACATTCACCATTATTTATATGATTTTATATAATTTTTTATATAAAAAAATAACATTACTTGGTAGTGCCTCCAATGCTTAATGTGAAATAGAAATATAAAAATGTTGTTACAAACCAAATCTACATATATATAAAATTATTATAATATATTTTTATCCTCATTTTTATATAAAAGATCCATTATTTTTATTAATTATAGAATTATGATGTACTATAATTATTTCAATAATAAAATAGTTTTTTATTTGAGAATGGACATAATATGAATGTATAGCGCCGCCAGATCTCAACTGAGTTTCAGAATGAGTTTGATTTTTTTAGATTTTTCCTTTAAAAATCATTCAGATGAAGGTATTATTATTTTCCCTTATTTTTTTATAATACCATTTATAATTCATTAATAAGTGTGTTATATTATAATTTTTTTAAACTAATAATTATGTATGGTATCATAATAGATAAAAATAATTGAAAGCCTCATATTAATGACATAAATTAAATGAGTGGAATAGTTAATATGTTATTTTATTAGTTTCAATTTATTAATTAGTATGAGAATAAATGTAATTCAATTAATCAATACATTAGAAGGATTAAAAAATATACAACTAATGGGAAAAATGATGTTGAGGGAGTCAAAAAATTAATGGAAGATGCAATGATGCATATATTAGGCATAAATTAAAAAGAAAAATATAGAATCTACAATAAAAATATATTACTAGAAATATAGGTATTGAATTTCTAATAATGGGATTGATTATATTCTTACCTTTTTTAAGGAATTGCTTCGTGATAATGAAAGTATTTCCAAAAAACATTATATATAATTGAATTTAATTTTGTCACGAACCAGATCTGGTCGCCACCATTAACGGCACCAAACCCAGCCCGTGGCAAGGCCCGAAGGGCATTCCCTATCCCCACAGGCTGGAAAAAGTGCCTGGGTATCAAACAAATCTTGTTTGGGAACGATTTACCCGAGTATGAAAGCGTAAATCATAAAAAACAATCAATTATTTAAATCTGAAATTTTCATGCTAAACAATTCTTAACAAAACCAGATCTGAAAACATATGTTTAAAGACACTACAAGTGGTCTAAAAACAAATAATTACATCATAAAGACATCCCCATGGACTCCACATGACAAGGGGATCATCACCCGCAAGCCATCCCCGCAACTCCGCCCCAACGATGGGGACTAACATCCTGAACCGCCATCACCCTTAGCCTTCCCTTTACCTGAGTCAAGAATAAGCTGGTCTACTTACACCCAAGGGGTGTAAGTAGGGTATGAGCATAATCCCAATAGGATACGACCAGATGATTCCAAAGAGCATGCAATACAATGTGAACAAAACAAGCAATTTTAATACACAAGGTGAAATAGTGTTAAAATTCAAAGAAATGCAACTTTCAAATGAAAACAGTTTTCAATCCGAGAGTTTCAGAATGTTAGAACATTAAATAGAAATGTGAGCTACTGTAATTTACTTCCAAAAACAACCCACAACAAGGGTAAATACCACAAATCCTATGAGCATCAAAATCGGGAACACCCCTAAGCACTAGGTTGTCTCGGGCCCTATATACCTCGTACCTCGGTGTAGAGTAACCATAGAAAAATCCATTCTCGTGCACGAGCCACTAGTAGGGAACATACCCATAACCTAGTGGTCCCCAATCATCATCCAAATAGTTTATTTAGAGTTGTCGTTATCTAGATGCTAAGTGGAACAGGGACAAAACCCATCTGATCCACTAGTCGTACTAATACAAATCCGCCCCACCTAGGTACCTGGGCTTCCCCTTTTTGTGCTCAAACAATTTCAGCAAACAACACACATCATTTTTCATATAAAATATCACTACGGGTCACAAATAAATTTTACAGTATCAACACACATTTTATACCATTTAAAACACACAATAAAATAATTTTATTTCCAATAAAACAACCTCTCAAAACATCACATTATTTTGCACCGAAATCTCTTTAAGATATCCACTTTTCACACTATGATAACACTTGTAAGCTATTAAAACAAAATTTAAGTTCAACACCCTTTAATGAAACCTAAAATTCAGTTATGGGGCATCCCAAAATGAACCAATAAATGATTTGAATGAAAAAACCCTAATTTCACCAAAAATTGGAACTTAAAATTCATTTGCATTATAAATGCAACTAAAAAAAATTTTTACAGAAACATTCAAGTGAAATAAAAATTAAGGTACCATGAAAACAACAAGGTAATTCACAAATATTGCACACAAAATGGAATCACCTACCAAATTAACAAAACCCCTTGAATCTCTGTGCGAAAATCAAATCGCACCCCCGCCGCACCAAGAGAGAACTAGATCAAACCTAAAACCACACAAATTGGCCAAGAAAGCCCAAAGTTAAACCCTAGGTTTGAAATCCTAGTTTCTGGACATTAGTAAACTCAATTATAACCGAAGAAACCCTAAGAACAATGAGTTAAACCAAAAGTAATTTGAAAGTGGAAAGAAAAGGGCTCATTTACTTGATGTATCTTGAAGTAATCACTCCAAAACTCCAGTATCTGAAATTTAAAAGATCCAAAATTTAGGTTACCTTCGACAAATATGTATTATCTCATTTAGGAACTGGAATGGAGGAAAAATATTGAGAATTGAGAGAGTTATGAACGAAATACTTTACCTCTTCAAATCTGGGCGATTTGAGGAACCCTATGAATATAGGCACCAAATCACGATTCTACAGAGCTCCAAAGAGGTAGGAGAGAGTTCGGACGCTTGTCTGGGTTATGTGGGCTTGGGTGAGACTTCGAATCACCGAAAAATCTTTAATATTGAATAAGTTATAACAAAATAAAATTTTATTTTTAAAACAGGAATTGGGCTTTCGGGCAGGCCCAACCCCTTAGATAAAAACCCAAATAACCCCTGGTTATGGATTTCTAAAAGCTCCAAATTACCTTGGTGGTGGTAATAGGTTAGGGGAGGTCAATTATGAATTTTAATGGATGAAAAATTTTGAAAAATGAAATAGTTATAAAAGATACAAAATTTATTTTTTAATCTGGAATTGGGCTCACGGTTTGGCCCAATTCATGAATACTCATCTATTCCTCCATAAAACCTAGGGAAACCCCAAAAACAAAGAAAGTATGTAAATTAAATAAAAAATACCTTTTAAATATGTCTTTTATGTGACAATTCTCCCCACCATGAAGGAATTTCTGCCCCGGAAAGTCAACATGAATCTCCGTTGGAAAACAAGAATGGGTACTCTTCCTCGACCCATGACTTTCGCTCCCATGTCTCATGTGTATCATTCCCATGCTGCCATAAAACCCAGACTAAAGGAATAGACTTTCCTCGAAGTATCTTCTCCTGGGAGTCCCCTATTTTCACCGGCCTCTCAACGATAGACAAGTCAGGCTCTATCTCAAGTTCTTCCCAACTCAACACATGGGATGGATCCGGATTGTATTTCTTCAACTGGGAGACGTGGAAGACATCATGGATAGACGTCAACTGAGAAGGTAAGGCCAACCTATATTCCACCTTTCCAATATGCTCAGTGATCTCAAAGGGTCCGACATACCGTGGCATCAGCTTACCTTGCTTCCCCAATCGACGATGGCCCAAACGAGGGGCCACTTTTAAGAGTACCCTATCACCCACAGAAAACTCTAGGTCTCGACGCCTCTGATCAACATAAGATTTATGATGACTCTGAGCTGTCAATAAGTGCTGCCTGATCAACTTGACCTTCTCAGAAGTTTCCTGCACAAGGCTCGGCCCCAATAGTGAAGTCTCTCCTACCTCAGCCCAACATAGGGGGGACCGACAAGGCCGACCATAGACCGCCTCAAAAGGGGCCATTCGAATAGTAGATTGGTAACTATTATTATAAGAAAACTCTACCAATCCCAAATGGTTATCCTAAGAACCTCCAAAGTCTAGGACACATGCACGAAGCATGTCCTCCAATATCTGATTCGCCCGCTCTGTCTGACTATCCGTCTGTGGGTGGTATGTCGTGCTCATCTTAATCTGAGACCCCAAGGCCTTCTGAAGGCCTTCCCAAAATCGAGAAGTGAAGAGGGGGTCTCTATCTGAGACAACAGCTGATGGTACACCATGGAGTCTCACCACTTCCTGAAGATACAAATGGCCCAACTCATCTACTTTAGTTGTATCTTTTATCAGAATGAAGTGGGCTGATTTGGTCAAACGATCAATCACCACCCAAATAGCATTCTTACCCCGAGGTGTACGAGGTAAGCCAACAATGAAGTCCATGGCAACCTCTTCCAACTTACAGGTAGGAATGGGTAGTGGTTGGAGCAAACCGGATGGCCTTTGGTGCTATGCTTTCACCTGCTGACATCTGTAGCATCTCGAAACAAAGTCTTCTATGTCCCGTCTCATACCAGGCCACCAAAACTGCCGACGAACATCATAGTACATCTTAGTGGCACCCGGATGGACAGCCCACTGAGACTGGGGGCTATCTTGAATCACCACCTTCCGCAGAGATAAAGGCACTACGGAATGGCCCTTGAAGCACAAGATGCCCTCGGGAGACAACGACCAATCAGAGGATGTCTCCCCACCATGAAGGAACTGCTTAGACTGCTGACAAAGATCATCACTGGGCTGCTCCTGCTAAATCAACTCCAATAGAGAAGGAGTCAACTGGACGCTTGCCAAGAATTCCCCTCCACTGTATTCCCTGGTCTCCACATGCATCTGAGAAAAGAGACCCATCAATGCCCACTCATCACTAGACTTCCTCAAAGCCTGGACTGGAACTCTTCTGCTCAAAGCGCCGGCCACTACATTACCCTTTCCTGGGGTATAGACAATGTCAAATTCAAACCCCTGCAAGTACTCGATCCAGTAACGTTGCCTCAAGTTGAGGTCCTTCTGCGAGAAGATATAAGCCAAGATTTTGTGATCAGAGTATACCACAAACTTCTCCCCAAAGAGGTAGTGACGCCAAGTCTTTAGAGAATGCATCACCGCTTCCAACTCCAAGTCATGGGTTGGGTAGTTCTTTTCATGTGGTCGAAGTTGGCGAGAGCCATACGCGACCACATGATCATCCTGCATAAGCACGCACCCAAGACCCATACCTGAAGCATCACAATAGACCACATATCCCTTTCCATCCTCTGGCAAAATCATCACGGGGGCGGTAGTCATCCGCCTCTTCAGCTCCTCGAATGATGCCTGACATTCTGGACCCCATACAAACTTCACCCCTTTCCGGGTGAGGGAAGTCATCGGTGAAGCAAGCCGAGAGAAATCCCGAACGAATCGCCTATAATAACCAGCCAAGCCAAGAAAAATCCTGATCTCGAACACATTCTTCAGTTTCTCCCACGACATGACTGCACTAATTTTCTCAGGGTCCACTGAAACCCCATTCTCTGAGATCACATGCCCTAGAAATTTCACCTCTCTGATCCAGAAAGTGCACTTTGACAACTTTTCATAGAGGCTGTGATCTCGTAATATACCCAAAACGATCCTCAAGTGATGTTTGTGTTCCTCCTCAGAGCAAGAGTATACCAGAATGTCATCCACGAACACCACAACAAAGGAATCGAGATACTGATGGAACACCCTATTCATAAGTGCCATAAATACCGCTGGAGAATTGGTCAATCCGAAGGGCATGACCAAATACTCAAAGTGGTCGTACCTGCTTCAGAAGGCTGTCTTAGGGATATCTGACTCCTTCACCCTGAGTTGATGATACCCTGAACGTTGGTCTATCTTTGAGAACCAATTTGCCCCCTTCAACTGATCAAACAAATAATCTATTCTGGGAAAAGGGTATTTGTTTTCAATTGTTACCCTATTCAGCTTCCGGTAGTCAATGCACAACCGGAGGGATCCATCAGCCTTTTTTGCAAACAACACAGGAGCGGCCCAAGGAGAGACGCTCGGGCGAATGAATCCTTTGGATTATAAGTCTTCCAGCTATATCTTTAATTCCCTCAACTCGGTGGGGGCCATGCGATAAGAGGGAAGAGATATCGGTTGTGTTCCCGGCGCCAGATCAATCAAAAACTCCACATCCCGCTCTAGGGGAAACCCTGAAAAATCATCTAGGAATACCTCGGGAAACTCATTCACTACATGAGGTAGTTCACCTTCAAGGGAAAGACCATCCTCTAGCACAATCAAGGATAACTGGAAGATAACACTTCCCAACTCGGGGTGTGGAGGCCCTGCGTGACTTGATCGTGGATCCCATTCTCCATGAAAAACATGACGACTCCCATCTGGTGCTGTGAAACTCACACACCGTCTGTAGCAATCGATGTGTGCCTAGAAGTGTACTAGCCAATCCATCCCGAGTATGACATAAAAAAGGTCCATATCTAAGACCAAGAGGTCCCACTCTATCTCGACCCCTGACATAGAAAGTGGACACGATGGGCACCTGAGGCCCTGCTTCTTCTTCTTTCCCAACGGTGTCACCAACTCCATCGTAAAAGACATCAACTCAGTTGGAAAATTCATAAATTCCACAAAATGTCCAGAAATGAATGAAATAGCGGCACCAGTATCAAAAATAGCAGTAGCTATAGAAGATGCGATCAGAACGGTACCTCGAACTGTCGACGGTCCCGCCTCTGATCCTGCTGGTGACTGATCCACTGCATGGAGATGTCCAGTATCTGCCTGAGGACGACCGCTAGTCTGTGGTTGTTCCCTGAACTGGCTCTGCCCATAAGATGATCCAGCCCTACCACCACGACCACCAAATCGAGATCCCCCAGTCCTCGACGGCTCAGACTGTGCTGGCACTCCTCTTGAATCCACTGACCCTGCCCCACTTGGGAGTGGACGTGCCACACCGCAGAAGTGCTGCAAATGCCCTATACCTCCACACTGGTAACAAGGCTTCGGAAAAAGAGGACATGCTAGTCAAATATTCCCAGGCCTCCCACATTGGTGGCACACGACCGATCTCGCATCAGAAGACACAGAAGAAAACTGCCTGGAAGAGTGGCCTGAACTACCCCCTCCTTTCTTCACATGATCCTCCCGCTTCCTTTTCTTCTCTAAGGAGCTGCCACTGCCCACTGCTGATACTGAACCATAGAAACCAGCCATGCCTTTCCTATCAATCTCCACCATGCACGCCCGATCAACAACCTCAGCATAGGTCCTCAGCTTAAACAAGAACACCTGGGAGTACATCTCTGGTCGCAAGCCTTTCTCAAACCTCTGGGCCTTCACTTGCTCATTAGAGACAATTTCTGGAGCATACCTAACCAACTCAGCGAAACAGTTGGCATACTCCATCACTGATAGATTCCCCTGAACAAGTTCCATAAACTCTCTAGACCTGGAATAAGCCAACACCTCAGGGAAATACTGTTCATTGAAGACAGCCTGGAAATCTCCCCACCACATCTGATCATTCTTCCCAGCCTGAAGCACTGACTCCCACCATTTATGACTCGGACCCTCCAACAGGAAGGAGGCACACTTCACCCTGAGCTCCTTGGGTGTTTCCAGGAACTCAAACATATGCTCGATCTTCTCGAGCCATTCTTCTGCTTCCTAGGGTATTGTGCTACCTCGAAAGGTAGGAGGCTTGTATTTCAGAAACTCTTGTGCTTTATCTTTTCTAGGACCTGTCTCCTCTACCCTAACAGGAATAGGAGCATGAGCTGGTCCCTGTCCCAATGCTTGGATAGCCCGAACAACAGCCTCCACGAGCCTTTGATCAATCGGCGTGGGAGAACTCTCTCCAGCTTCCTCCTGTGGGTGCGTGGGAGCTTTCCGGGGAGGCATGTTGCTACAAAATGCAACAATCACAAAACAATAGTCAATACCACAATTCTGAAAATTTTAATCAAATACTTCAAATATAAACAAACTAAACACATTCTTGTAATAAAAGAAACAACTACTCCACATCTTCCTGATGTCCACATGTGGTCTGCAGCCCACACGTCTCACCTGGAAGTGAAGTCAATCAGTAAATTCCAACATCCTCTGGTGACTCAAGGTCTTCCATTAGAGGTACGGGCTAGGCACCCTACTCACAACCAATACCCTGAGCCCTGACTGTCCTAGCTCCTGTCTATCCCAACTCATCTCAAAATAACAATATAACCCAAAAACATTAACCTGCCTCTGATACCATTTTTTCATGAACCGGATCTGGTCGCCACCATTAACGGCACCAAACCCAGCCCGTGGCAAGGCCCGAAGGGCGTTCCCTATCCCCACGGGCTGGCACAAGTGCCTGGGTATCAAACAAATCTGGTTTGGGAACGATTTACCCGAGTATGAAAGCGTAAATCATAAAAAATAATCAATTATTTAAATATGAAATTTTCATGCTAAACAATTCTTAACAAAACCAGATCTGAAAACATATGTTTAAAGACACTACAAGTGGTCTAAAAACAAATATTGATAGCATAAAGACATCCCCATGGACTCCACATGACAAGGGGATCATCACCCGCAATCCATCCCCGCAACTCCGCCCCAACGATGGGGACTAACATCCTGAACCGCCATCACCCTTAGCCTTCCCTTTACCTGAGTCAAGCATAAGCAGGTCTACTTACACCCAAGGGGTGTAAGTAGGATTTGATCCTAAGCTCAATAGGATACCACCAGATTATTCTAAAGAGCATGCAATACAATGTGAACAAAACAAGCAATTTTAATACACAAGGTGAAACAGTGTTAAAATTCAAAGAAATGCAACTTTCAAATGAAAACAGTTTTCAATCCGAGAATTTCAGAATGTTAGCACATTATATAGACATGTGATCTACTGTAATTTACTGCCAAAAACAACCCACAACAATGGTAAATACCACAAATCCTATGAGCATAAAAATCGGGAACACCCCTAAGCACTAGGTTGTCTCGGGCCCTATGTACCTCGTACCTCGGTGTAGAGTAACCAAAGAAAAATCCGTTCTCATGCACGATCCACTAGTTGGGAACATACCCATAACCTAGTGGTCCCCAATCATCATCCAAATAGTTTAGTTAGAGTTGTCGTTATCCAGATGGTAAGTGGAACAGGGACAAAACCCATCCGATCCACTAGCCGTACTAGTACAAATCCACCCCACCTAGGTACCCGGGCTTCCCCTTTTTGTGCTCAAACAATTTCAGAAAACAACACACATCCTTTCGCATATAAAATATCACTACTGGTCACAAACAAATTGTACAGTATCAACACACATTTTATACCATTTAAAACACACAATAAAATAATTTTATTTCCAATAAAACAACCTCTCAAAACATCACATTGTTTTGCACCCAAAGCTCTTTAAGATATCCACTTTTCAAACTATGATAACACTTTTAAGCTATTAAAACAAAATTTCAGTTCAACACCATTTAATGAAACCAAAAATTTAGTTATGGGGAATCCCAAAATGAACCAATAAAAGATTTGAATGAAAAAACCCCAATTTCACCAAAAATTGGAACTTAAAATTCATTTGCATTATAAATGCAACTAAAACCAATTTTTACAGAAAAATTCAAGTGAAATAACCATTAAGGTACCATGAAAACAGAAAGATAATTCACAAATATTGCACACAAAATAGAATCACCTACCAAATTAACAAAACCCCTTGAATCTCTGTGCGAAAATCAAATCGCACCCCCGCCGCACCAAGAGAGAACTAGATCAAACCTAAAACCACACAAATTGGCCAATAAAGCCAAAAGGTAAACCCTAGGTTCGAAATCCTAGATTCTGGACATTAGTAAACTCAATTATAACCGAAGAAACCCTAAGAACAATGAGTTAAACCCAAAGTAATTTGAAAGAGGAAAGAAAATGGCTCATTTACTTGAAGTATCTTGAATTAATCACTCCAAAACTCCAGTATCTGAAATTTAAAAGATCCAAAATTTTGGTTACGTTCGAAAAATATGTATTATCTCATTTAGGAGATGTAATGGAGGAAAAATATTGATAATTGAGAGAGTTATGAACGAAATACTTTACCTCTTCAAATCTGGGAGATTTGAGGAATTCTATGAAGATCGGCACCAAATCATGATTCTACAGAGCTCCAAAGAGGTGGGAGAGAGTTCAGACGCGTGGCTGGGTTATGTGGGCTTGGGTGAGACTTAGAATCACCGAAAAATCCCAAATATTGAATATGTTATAACAAAATAAAATTTTATTTTTAAAACAGGAATTGGGCTTTCAGGCAGGCCCAACCCCTTAGATAAAAACCCAAATAACCCATGGTTATGGATTTCTAAAAGCTCCAAATTACCTTGGTGGTGGTAATAGTTTAGGGGAGGTCAAGTAGGAATTTTAATGGATGAAAAATGTTAAAAAATGAAATAGTTATAAAAGATGCAAAATTTATTTATTAATTTGGAATTGGGCTCATGGTTTGGCCCAATTCATGAATACTCATCTATTCCTCCCTAAAACCTAGGGAAACCCCCAAAACAAAGAAAGGATGTAAATTAAATGAAAAATACCTTTAAAATATGACTTGTATGTGAAAAATTTATCCTCCTATAATTTCAACTATGGAAACTCATTATAGATAAAATCATTACAACTTATTTTGGGAGGAAACCGCAGGCCTAAATGAGTGAAAACACTGTTTTAAATCTTGATGAAATCCTAGTTCATATGGGATACCATTTAATGTACCAAAAAAATTAATGTGGTAATTTAAATTGATTCATAGGATTCAAAATCATTTCATTATTGATGAAATGTTAAAACATTTATGGTTTAATAATACTAAGTGAATTAAGTATAACAATGAACTAGTTTATCCTTTTATTTGATCAAATTAATATATATTTGAAACATGAATTTTTTATCTCAAGTATGCATTGTCATACTGAGTATATATTTGATGGTTTTAATTAATTTGGTTAGATGATTACTTCCTATAGTGTGTTCCCTTTTTTCATTCAAATTTAAAACCTTTTCCCATGGGTGTTCCTAAAAACATTTACTTTCAGAATATACTCTTATCAAGACATTTTAATCATATAAGTGATATAGATTTTTACTTGAAATTTTCAATAAAACAGTTGAACCAACTTGGAAATTTTGGTGTTTTCACATATAGTAAATTTATAAAATAATCACTTCAAATGTGTGTTATACATATGTGGACAACAAATGACTTTATTACTTATATATTATTCTTTACAATTAATTATCTATAAATAAAAATTCGTCAAAATTTTAAAAATAACATTGAGATCAAAAATGTACCACAACATATGTCTGGAACTAATATACTAAATGAATTGAAATATTACAATGTTTTTCTTGGGAAAGGGTTTTTTTAATATAAATATTGGGTGAATTTTTTTCATGATCCAATTACAATTATTGGAGAAAAATTATCTTCTTCAATTTGCCTTATTGGTCAAAAATGTATTATGTCATTTCTTAGATTTAATGAAAATTAAAACAATATATATGAAATGTAACTTTCAATTTTTCTAAATGTTATGGGGAAGATCGAATATGATTTAACATATTACTTTAACTTAATGGATTGTGATTTCATACCTGAACTACATTGTGATTTTATCAATTATAATAATTACAATGTTTATTTTACTTCGTATGCGATGAAAATTTTGAGAGTAAGCAGTTTCTAGAATTACTAGTGATTTTATGTTTCTATATAGATATCAAAGAAACTTATTAAAATGGTTCAATAGAAATGGGGTATAACTAAAATCTTTGATAACTCATGATTATCACATCCTTCTACATGAGTTTATTACAATAATCATCTAACATTTACGTTTAAATAATGTAAAGGTGACAATGATTTGATTATTCCAATTTTATAAATTTATTTGTGGTAAAATTTGGAGTGATATTTTTTTTAAAATGATATATGTGGCATAAATAATTTATTATGAGTTAGAAAAAATCCCCCCTCCCCGAAACACACACAATTTTATTTCACTTTTATATTGCATATAACTATTCACCTTCCTAAAAAACTCATTATAGGGGGAATGTTACTTCTCATTGGATGTATCAAATGGAAATAAATATGTCTACAATGAATTTCTATGTTTGGCATTTGAATCATTCTGATTTTTCCATTGCAAAGTGTTATTTAGATAAAAAAATGTATGGATTTATGTTCAATGTATTTGGGTGATATTAGAATTGGGTGTAAACAGCCAATGAGAACTAAAGATGGGAAATAGAAGCATATTGATCCATCCTTTCCATCATATCCCTAAATAAGGGGAATTTTTGGATCATATATATTAGTTACATTGAGCCTTGAGGAGTGGGAGATTATATATCACATGGTCTTATTAAACAATATTGTGTTCAATTACTATATAAATTAAGTAATTTTAATATATATATGTTATAAATTATGTAATTTTATATATATATATATATATTAATTTTATATTATTTAGTGAGAATAAATAAATAATTATTCATCATTCATTCACTACTACAATAACTGCCATTAGCGACCGCCAAAAGCGGTCGCTAAAGGCCAATTGAGACCGCCAAGTGACCGCTTTTGGCGGTCACTGTTGCTTCGTCGGTAAAGAGCAATAGCGACCGCCAATGGCGGTCGCTAATTCCTCTATCGAAATACAGCAGCAAATCTGCTACTGTATGGTTGACCGGTGGAGGCAGGGGTGAGAGGGATGGTGAAGCTTCGACTGCCGGTCATGGCGGATTTGCGGCGGCCGGAGGATATGAGGTATGTTGACGGTGCATGTGTCCGGTGGTCCGATGATGTGGGGGATGACGGGGCTCACCTACGAGGGGGTAGGGGGAAGCGACAGCCGACAAAGGCCATGACATAGGTGGCCGGATGAAGGCGGCGCGCGGCGGGGGAGGTGCTCTGGTGTTGCAGCGGCGAAAAATGAAGTGGGGAATGACAGGGCGGGAAAAATCCCGCGTTTCTTTAGGCAGGATTAGCGACCGCCATTGGCGGTCGCTAATAGTATTAATAGCGACCGCCAATGGCGGTCGCCCGTGTGAAGGGGCGCAGAAACTCCAAATTCTAGTAGTGATTACCATTGGGAAAAAAGAAAATTTTAATCGTAAATAATTTCCTTCTTGGTTGAAATCTAAGATAAAACCATTAGTTTTATATAGTAAATAGTTAATAGGTGTTCATAAATTTAATTTTATTATATATTTTATGTATATAATTTACTGACAAATAATTTATCTCTACAAATTAGAGTGTTTGTTTTTAGTCTAAATAATATGGCATGTGAGTGTAAATCACTCATCATCAATAGGTAATAATTTTTTATAACTAGTCGGGAATGGAAAATGAGCATAAAACTTGATTATGTTATGTTAAATATAGTGATAATCTATTATTACAGTTTATAATATAATTTACCTTGATATGAAGATGTGTGTTGTTATGTAGTTGTAGACAAACTGCTTATATTGGATTATTACTCTCATGGTCAAGATATTGTGATAAAATTTAAGTGGTTTTTTAAAATGATGTGAAGGGAAACATATATATATATATATATATAATTGAGAACTTAGGGTTATTAACACAAGTTTCTTCATTCCTACCAATGAGTCATATATTATTAAATCAATAGAAAAGTGTTTTATATAAAATATCCTCTAAAACCTCAATTCATTGTCATTACTAAAGTAATACCAATAAATGTTTTTTATGATGGTGTAGATTAAAATGAAACCATGAATGAACCCATTTATCTTAAAAAAAATACTCCATATGAAGATTCAAATACTTAAATTTTTAGAGTTGACCATGAAACATAAGTAGTGGTATGAAATTTATAGAAGAATTAGTATGTTTAATTTATTTTATACATTATTTAATCATCTATATTTTATCAATATTTTATTATATATCAATATATTTATAATTTATATAATTAATTACATTTTTTATGTAATATATTTGTAATATAATGTAAATTTATTTTCCTTTGAAGTATATGTTAGATATTAAAGAGTGCATAGGAAATATTTTAAGAAAATGATCTCCAAATATGATATTTGGGATTACATCCTCTAGTGCCCATTTTGAGTATAATGATTAAATTTTATATATTAATTATATAAATTTAAATTTCATTTAATTTATCATTTTAAAATTTAAATCATGAACCCCCATTTAAGATAAATTAATTCTTCATTCATACTGGTGACAGTTGTGATCAACATGATTGATTGAGGGGGGGATAATAGAGGTACTCAAAGCACACATCATACATGTTCACACCAAGACCCATCACCAAATATACCTTTTTACACACATAACCATCCCATAGTCCTACTCGAGGAACCAGGGATCTTCATACTACCTATTTTATTGACATCATTTCACCAAGGACCCACTTCTCATATAACTTATCCTTATCTGATGATGTCTCCACAACCCTACTATATGTCTCCACCCACTTATATTCCACAAATATTTATTAGTTATCTACTATATTTGGGACCCTATACTTATTCTACTTCTACCTTAGCCCTAGATCCTTATGATCATTTGCAGTTTACTAATCATCTTGGGATACATTAGAGACTACTAACCCTTCACACGCTACATATCATCAATAATATATTGATCCATCGTACCCAAATAATAATCCTAAATAAATTATATATATCCATTTAGATGTATCTTAGCCTATACCTATAAAAACCAAGCCTTAGTATTTTATTTGGTCCAACTCAAATAATACCAAAATCTAGATTATTCATGACCTAATTCGTCTGGTTGAGATGTGATTTTTGGACAAGGTCATAGGTTGATCCAATCAGGCCTTTTTTTAAATATATATTTTTATATAATTGAATTATATATTTTAAATTATTTATTTATATATATTTTAAACAAAATTTATTTAAATATATATATATATATATATTATTTATACATAAAATAACTTAAAAACATTAAAACATATCATTATTTGTGATGAAAATCTACTTACAATAGAAAAAATACATTTAATAAAAAATCATCATAGATAACTACTTGATGATAAATTTTGTATTAAAGTTAAATATCCTCCCTAAAAGTTAACAGGGTTACACAACACATTAACTGGGATTCCCCTGGTTTATATACATAGGAACAGATGATTCAGCTTACTAATCATGTTTACTTGTATGAACATGTGAATAGAAGTGATGGTATTTTTGTGAAATGAATATAAGTAACAAGTTACATGAAATACGTATTAAAAAACAATCAAGATTGATAATTTCAATATCACATGAGAAATATTAAAATATTCTAAAAATAAAATGATTTAATAGTATGGTGTTGGGATTGGTTATATTGATTCATGTTACTTATGCATGAAATAATTAATTAATTATTAAGACACTCACTTTTCGTTTCTATGTGATCACTCAAGTAAATATTCATCTTAGTGAAATAACATGACCCTATAAGGTTATGTTTGTTTACTATAATAGAATCATGAAGCCCTTTATTTTTTTAATAAGTGTATGAATTGTCATCATTATAAACTATCATGATTTAGATAACTAAATCCATACTCCAAGTTCCTAGTATTGGATTTCCACTTTCATTCCTTCACCCTACCCCATATGTTCATATACTAATTGATCATGATATAAATTAATTAAGAGTAGAATTATAAGATAGCAAAAAATTGATTCATTCAAGAATTATAAAAAATCGACAATAACAAAAAAACCTTCCCCACTAATTTATTTTCTATGAAAATTCTTTTTAAATTAATGAG
Source organism: Viscum album (assembly GCA_963277665.1). Classification (NCBI taxonomy): domain Eukaryota; kingdom Viridiplantae; phylum Streptophyta; class Magnoliopsida; order Santalales; family Viscaceae; genus Viscum; species Viscum album. Next base: position 253,302,373 of record OY728162.1, read on the forward strand.
ATAAAATTAAAGAAGAAAAACTTATATGATGAACTATGGTGTAACTTACTCCAATTGGTGAGATCTCCTTCTCCTTAGCTTCCTTCTATCCAAAAGATGATTCTAATTCCCAAGAGTTTATTCCCATGTTCTCTGCATGGTAGATTCACTATGTACTTTATCTTAACTTCTATAATCATTACATTAGGATAATGGATGATTATATATCTCCACAAGAAAAACTATTTGGTTTATCTTTGGTAAATATCCACTCCCCTTACCCATGTGGGTCTTCTTCCCTATCCTGAGGACTGACTACCATGTTTTTAGGTTTTTAATACATTTTCAAATTTAGTTTGGTAAGAATGTTCTAGGAATCATTTAGACCCATAAGATGTGCATGTGCTTCACATTGCAACTCATTATTTTATATATCCCAATTATTGATCTTCCTTACTTACTTCCTTATTAAGTGTTTAGAGTATTTGTATAGTGATTTTAGGTTAGATTAATATTTCTAGTATACTTATGATACTTTACAAGATTACTATTGAAAATTATAAAATTAGAGCCCTAATAAAATGCTAGAGTCAACATAGCCAACATTGGAGCACCACATTATGTTGGTACAACAATGTAGTCTCACATTAGATGATTTGGGTTCCATTATAATTTTTAAATTACTTGTATTTTCTTCTTACATTACATTGGATCTTTGAAATATTCTTGAGAAGAAATGCGGGCTGCATTGGCATTGGTGTGGTCTTGGGTTGAAAAACAATATTGAATTGCATTTTCAATGTAATATTATCCCCCCAAACATTTTGAATTCCAAAACAAAAGTGTATCGCAACACTGATTTCATTTCCTTGAGTTTGTATCTAGTAATTTCCCACCATAGTATGACAACTAGTTGGCTCATAAAACAGTCACGTTTGCCCATGGTATTATCCATGCATGCCTGAATAGATCTTAATCTTTAGAAGACATTGCGCCATCCACCGCCAGTACTTCTATTTCCGCGTCTCAATCATCCTCTTCCCCAAAGAGAAAGCATTGGCAGTGCAAGGGAAAACAAAGTCCCCCACCAGTGTCAACTTTATCCCATACCCTCTGTGACTTTATTCCCCTAGAGATGGAGATTCCTCCTAGAATCCATCCAGCAGTGGATGACTCTTTGAGTGACATTCAAGGGTATGCCTCAGTTAATACCGTAGAGCCAGTAAAGCCCTACATGATACCTAATGATGAGGAGTGCTAGAAGGATCCTCCCACCATCCTCGGTCATCACCAGTGTTGAAGGAGTTGTGGAAATATTGGTCATTGGAGTGTCTTGGTCAGTACATCCAGCCAGGCTATTCATCCTACCAAAAATAGACAGTAGGCCCAGTGCAGAGCTCAACATGCACAGCCTCGGTTGTTCGTGTTGTTGGATCAGGAAGAGCCACCTCTATCATGACATGATCAGTCGTTCTCTGTTACGGACCAGTCTCATTCATCTGACCCTTATCTGGTGGTCACTCTACAGGCTTTAACTAGTAATCAGTGAGATATTCACAGCACCAGTCAGCTGCTGGTCCAGCCGAAAGGGCCTTCCATACCTCTAGTCACAGAGTGACCTCCTGTAAGTAGAAGCTTACAACTAGCGTGAAATTATGATGTCCCCAGTCATCTTTCCAGCATTGTGGAAGGAATATTTATCCTTGAGGCTCTTTTCCTGTCATCAGATATGCATGAATCCCTCGTCTAGGTTCTAAGAATCCCACTTAATTTTGAGATAGAGGTAGAATCTACAGAATCCTTCCACATTGAGGTGATTGAGCTTTCTAAATTTCAGGCCTTCATATCATTCTATAGAGAAGACGAAGGCTCTACCATATGGGGGCATATTCCCCTGATGTACATCACCGGCCATTTTAATGGAATGGAGGTTCGTTTTTTCCTTGTTGACACATGCTCCGGGATCAACCTAATTCCAACTCAGACACTGCAAGAACTGGGGTTGTCCAAGGATGATTTGAGTCCCTCTGATCTGAAGATTCAAGGTTATGACAGGAAGAAACAGACACTAGTCGATAAGATCTTCTTAAAAACCCAATTTTGTGGAATGAAAGCCAGCACTGATTTCATGGTTGTATCCCTAGACACGGCTTACAATGCATTGATGGGCAGGTCATGGGTCCACCTACATGCGGCAGTCCCTTCATCATATCATTAGTTCCTTAAATACTCCCTTAATGTTCAAGTGGGTGTATTGTAAGGCGATGTGTCTCCCTTTTCCTCTTGTGAAGCCCACAATTTGAATACTGACTATTATAATAGAATGTACAAGAAGATTCATGCCAACGAGGTTGAGCATGCTACGGCTGTGACCGACCCATGGAAAGACCTAGATGATGCCAACATCTTTCCAATCCACCGATTGGAGGGTACAACCCCAGACATGGGAAAATGGTTCGTTGTTTCTAGAATGAAGGGGGAGCGCATTCCCCAGTCTAATAAATGTCGGAAGATCACCTCGTACTCCTACACAAATAATGCTCGGGTGATCTTGGATCTCCCTACTCCTATAAGGTATCAGGATTTCCACCCCTTGGCGATAGCAATACGTCAAACTTGTTTATTCCATTAGGCTGAGATAAATTGGCTCAATCCAATGCGTCACTATTGCTTGGATATCATCAAGCCAAGACCCTTAGGATGAAGACTAAATGGGATCAGATCAACAGCTTTCATCGCTATGGTTTCGACAGTACATGAGTCCCCTGAATGCAATGTCCACCAGCGCTCAGGTAGGTATCAGTCTCCCTTCGGGATCTACTAACTCAGAGGAAAATCTTCCAACTGAGGAACCCTCCTCCATAAGTGAAGAAGAGGACTTACAGGATGCTCCCCCCCCCCCCACCTTTGAATAGGGTGTATCCACCATGGTCGAAAAATTGTTACAGGTGATCCTTAGTAGCGAGGTAGACCCAAAACCTACATTGATCAGTGTCTCTATGACCCTCAAGGAGCAACAAAAATACATAGACATCCAGAAATATCACCAAGATGTATTCTCCTATAGTTATAACAAGATTCCTGGACTAGATCCTCAGGTATCCATCCACTGCCTCGGTCTCCCAACCAATCATTACTGGTTCAAGTAGCATCCCAGAAAGATACACCCTTCCCATGGTTCCATGGTCAAGGACAAAGTTAACAAGCTCCTCAGAGCCAATTTTATTAAAGAGGTCTAGTACCCTAGATGGTTGGCCTACATTGTGCCAGTCAAGATGAATAATGGACAGATCAGAGTCTGCATTGACTTCCAGGATCTAAACTGTCATTCCCCGAAGGATGATTTTCCCCTTCCTATGATGGAATTATTGATTGATTCTACAAATGAGTTGCAGGACCTCTCCTTCAAGGATGGGTATTCTGGGTATAAAAAAATCTAAATGGACCCCGAGGATGAGGATTCTACTGCATTTAGGGAACCACAAGGTATCTTTTGTTGTCAGGTGATGCCATTTGGTCTAAAGAATACAGGTGCCACCTACCAACAGGTTATGAATCGCATATTTAAGACAATACTTGGACACTAGTGGAATGCTACATTGATTTTATGGTGGTCAAATCTCACCAGTGTCAGGACCATCTCAAAGTCCTTGAGAAAGTGTTTGACTTCCACCATTCTCTCCACCTGAAGATGAACCCACTGAAGTGTGCCTTCGGGGTCACCTCTGGAAAGTACCTCTATTTAAATATTAGATACAGGGGCATTGAGATTGAACCAAATAAGATCAAGGACATTATTCAGATGTCTCCTTTGGGAAATCTCTAGGAGCTTCAAGGTTTCTAAGGCCACTTGACTTACATACAGTGATTCATTCAGAATTTTTCCAGAAATTGTAAGCCATTTTCTCAGCTCACAAAAAAAGGCATTGTTTACAAGTGGGACTAAGAATGTCAGACTACTTTTGAGGAAATCAAGCAGTATCAAATCCATCCCCCGGTCTTAATGCCACCCATCTTTAGAAATCCATTGGTCCTTTATGTGATTTCCCTAGAATGATCTCTCAGAAACATTATTTCCCAAAAAACAATGAGGGGACAAAGAATAGTCTCTACTATCTCAGTTGTATGCTCTTTGATATAGAGACTAGATAATCCTCTATCGAGAAGAGTTGTCTTGCACTAGTATTTGTAGTTCAGAAATTGAGGCATTACTTGTAGCACCATGAGGTACAGCTAGTATCCTGAGTAGATCCACTGAATTACATCCTAAATGGCCCCATGTTGACAGGCCATCTGGATCAGTGGGCAATGATCCTCCAACAGTTTGAAACTATGTTTCTCCTACAAAAATCTATTAAGGGGAAAGCATAGGAAGATTTCTTTTCCACGCATCCAGCTCTCACAGATCAGTCTCTGGACCTTGCTTTTTTTTATGAGGCAATTATCATTGTAGACCAATCCATGCGGTGCTGGAAAATGCACTTTGATGGTGCATCCTAGAGCCCCACCAGAAGAAGGCTCAATGACCTATGGCTCAACAGATTAGGCTTGGGTATTGTCTTCATTACCCTAGCATAAGACATTGTGTCGTATTCATTCCTGTTGTTAGAACGATGCACCAACAATGAGGCGGAGTATCAGGTTCTCATTACTAGCCTCAAGTTAGCCCTCAAGATTGATGTTCCCCATTTTCATGTGAAAGGGGACTCTAAAATAGTCATCATGCATATCAACAGTGACTATGTCGTCAGAAATCCATAGCTCGTACCATTGTTGGAACACACTCTCCAGTTAATGGCCCAGTTCCCATCTCGGATAGAAGTTACTCATGTCCCTCATTCATAGAATGGTTGAGCTTACATCGTGTCCAACCTAGCTAAATAACTTGTGGAGCCTAAACAGGATGATCTGATTATCCACATGTAACACTAAAGAGTCATTGATCCTATCACTATAGATGAAAAAGTTATCCCACAAGTAATCCAACTTAGATGGTGCCTCCACATCAGGAACTCCTGGTCTCGTGGTTGTAGTGATTGAGGTGACACTCGACTTGAGAACATCCTTTGTTGAGTATCTCCAAAATAGTAATCTCCTGGTAGATCAAGATGAGTGTGAGCGAATTCGATGTCGCGTGTTACATTTTACTCTCCAGGATGGTTTTGGTCATGAGAAGACCCTCTACAAACACGGATTTGATGGGGTTCTCATTCATTTAATTCAATGAGTTGTGATCTCCCAAGTCATACAGGAGGTTCATGCCAGTTCTTGTGGTGCTCATTAGACTGGGGCAAAACTATCTCACTAGATCCAGAGACTGGGGTGTTTTTGGCCCTCCATGATCCATGACTGCATCGAGTTCTCCAAAAAGTATCATGCATGTCAAATTCATGACAACTTTATGCATTATCCATCACAGCCTCTCTACACTACCAAGTACTCTTGGCCCTTTGCGGTCTGGGGACTCGATGTCATGGGACCATATCCAATAATGACGGCTTGACAGTACTATTTTATCTTGACCGGTATGGATTTATTCTCCAAGTGGGAAGAGGCAGTCCCACTCAAGGAGGCCAAGTACCATTCCATCATTGAATTCGTGAGATCCAAAATAATCTACCGATTTAGAGGCCCTCACGTCATCCTCACCGATAACTGCACGAACATCTAGGCAGCTGAGCTAAAGAAATTATAAGCTAAGTACAACATCTGTTCTAACCATACCTCTTGTTATCATACACAGGAAAATATATAGATTGAGGAATTCAACAAAACCCCCTCTAAAATTCTGCAGAAAATGGTTGGTCAGAACAAGAAGTGTTGTCCAGACAAGCTCCCCAACGCCCTATGGACTTATTGAACGACAACTCGTAATTCCACCTAGGTGACCCCATATTCCCTGGTGTACATAATAGATGTCATCCTTCCCATCTAGATCCAATTTCTCTCATTACGCACACCTGTCTATGATCAGAAAGAATTAGATAAAGTAGCTGACATCCATCTGTATGAGTTAGAAGCACTCAACGAGAATAGGTTTCATGCTCTGCACAACCTGGAAAGGAATCAGAACAAGATAGCTAGAGCTTTCAACAAGAAAGTTCACCTCTGCTCTTTCTTACAAGGAAACTTGGTGTTGGCCCTAAGGACACAAATGATAATTGGTAGGAAACCACCCAAGTTGGATCCCAAATGGTAAGGACCTTACGTTATTCACATGGTTTACCCTAATGGCACATACACCCTGGTTACCATGGATGGTGAGCATATAACTCCTCCCTTCAATGCCAAGTTCCTCAATAAATAATTTTCCGGAGTTTTATGGTCCCACATGGATTTAAACTGTATGGTTCTTCATGACCCTAAACTGAATTGGGGTCTGACATGACCTTACACTATTCGGTCCCACGTGACATTAAACTGTATATTGTCCTGCATGACATTAAACTGTATGTCACCAGCATGAATTTAAACTGTATATTGTCCCATATGAAATTAAACTGTATGTCATCCCAAATGATGTTAAATTGTATATTGTCCTGCATGACATTAAACGGTATGTCGTCCTACAAGACGTTAAACTATGTGTCGTCCTTCAAGACATTAAACCGCAAGAATTACATATGGCTTGATTCCTATCCTCATGGGATATGTAGGAACACTCGGATGCCTCATCTCGAGTACAACCCCTATAATCCTTTTTAAATAACCCCTGGGTATATTTCTCTCTGAGAATCCCACATGGTTTCATTATGGATTCTTTGGACCCACTCATGTCAGGATTATGATGATTTCACCATGTTCCCTTCATCGTTCTTATGTTTCTCCATCATCCTCACCACACGATGTTAAATTTCATGGCCTTCAAGAACTATGTAAGGATTGATTCCCATCCTCATGGGATACATAGGAGCGCTCATAAATTTTTTTATTGGCCCAAACCCAGCTTCAAAATCTCCCCTTAGGTTAGAAAACATGGTGTGGTGCCAGCTTATGCACTCCTTTGTGATGGATCCATTATGACCACACCATATATTCCCTTCCCTGGATATCTCCACTTATTTCATCGTCTCACATGACATTAAACTATATATGGTCCTACATGACTTTAAACTATATATTATCCTACATGACATTAAACTGTATGTTGTATCGCATGATGTTAAACTGTATACTGTCTCGCGAGCATTGGCCCAGCCTCAGGTCCCTCGACTGTTTCAGCCGCCATGGCCCAAGTTCTCATTTAGGATTGTGTGGTGTGGTATAGACTCACATCCTCATTCATGTCGGGATATTTTTCCATGGCACACATATCCCCTGGAGACATCCCTCCTTCATTTATCATCCTTTCCACAAGCACAGGACCTTCCATGCTTCGCGAGAACCATCATTTAGGTTTTTGTCATCTTCTATACCCAAAAGGACCCCCGAATGCCATGGATACTTGGCCGAAGGGATCTCCTACCATTATGGGCCAACGTCCTCAAGGTTTTCGAATAACAAATTGATACAAGTCTCATGTTGAGCATATGGTCCAAGTTCGACACTCAATTGTCTACCCCCAAATCTGGGTCACATAAATACGGATACTGTGTTGAGAACATGGTTAACAGTTATCTTCTATCATCATTGCCGCTTTTTGGTTTTCCACAGGCATAATGATTCACCCTCTTTACTCGGTTGTCCCATGCGTATGGAATTAAACTAGGCATATACGGTCTGAGCCCTATGACCTAAAACTAAGATCACCATCATCCTTATATCAAGACATTAAACTTTGAATTGGTTGGGACTTCCCATTTCAGGCCCCTCAGCCTTTTCATCCACTTGGACCAAGTGTTCATTCGGGATTATATGATTTGGTATGATCTTATGCACTCATTCACTTTAGGCTACATGTCACACCATACACATCTCACGTTGGGGTACCTTTCCCCTATTTTCATCATTGATTCATGACATTAAACTACACAGCATTATTCTCTAGAACTATGTGTGGCTTGATTCCCATCCTTATGTGATATGTAGGACTTCTTGAATGTCTAGTATTTGGGTCCAGCCCCACCTCTTAGAAACTTATTATCATTCTGTCACCTTGGAAAAAGTACTTCTAGGGGAGGGGTACGTGGTGTGGTATGGTCTTGTGTCCCCATTCACATTGGGTTTGTAACAACCACGCCATGTACCTATCTCTCTTAAGCGCCATTCACTTCATTTCATTACACTCATCTTTTTGAGTTGGATACTCTTAAGTTGGGTCCCTTTACCCTCTTTGGTGATTCACCGATATTCCCAGGAGTACATTGATTCAGATCCTGGAGTATTGTATTCTACCTGGACATACTTTCACCCATTGTTCAGGATTTTTGTTTCCCTTAATTTGGGTTTTCATTATCTTTCACATCCGAAGAGACTCCCAAATGGCATGGATTCTCAGCTCAAGGGCCCTCCTACCATTATGGGCCAACGTCCTTGAGGGTTTCGAACAACAAATTGATACAAGTCCCATGTTGTGAATATGGTCAGCGGTTGATGCTCATTTGTTATTCCCATTTTATGTCACACAATATGGATGTTGTGTTTCGAACATGGTCAATAGTTATCCTCCATTTTCCCACCAACCCCATCATTCCTTAAATGTCAGTTACATGATTCACATCATTTTCCACCCCATCATGTCCAAGTGGAATTTAGACACTCTTGGTACTATCCCTCAGTGCGCATTTTCACATTAGGAGGAAAAAGTTAGGGTAAGGTGTTATTTGGGGCTCTACACTGACTTCCTCTTTAGTTGTATCCCATGTGTTTCAAAGACCTCTTCTGCCCATGTTTCCCACAATGTGTTTTACTCACATGGGATTAGGGAGCATATCGAGCTCTACGCTCGCTTGGAAGAGCGTCGCTTCTTCATGGTCTGAGCTCTAAGGCCTTAAACAAAGATCTCCTTATACATCATCTTCAAGAACTAACTCTAACTTGATTCTCATCCTTATGGGATACATAGGAATTCTTGGACATTTCTTCTTTGGGTCTAGTTCAAATTTCACTAATTATAACTTCGGTTCATCCTTTTAGGGCCCGAACCGTATAAGATTGTGTGTTTTGGCGTGTGTGGAATTGTGTCTTCATTTACGTAAGGTTTGAAAAAGCTGCACCACGTACATCCCATCTGAGAGCTAATCTCTCCTGCCCCATATTCCATAATATTTTCTGGCCCCTCTACCTGAGGATTCTTTCCTGGAATCATGCATGGTGTGGTATGGACTAACGTCCTCATTCACATCAGGTATGATTTATCACGACGTGTACATCCCCTCTTGAACCTCATCTATCCTATGTTTGATCCGTATGACTTTAAACTATGATTTTATTAGTCTTACATGAATTTAAACTATTGTGTCTATACATATGATGTTAAAACTCATGGTTGGTCCTATCACATGACCCTAAACTGTGACATTATTTTCCTGGACGCACGATGAAAAACAACGCTACGTTGTGATGTCCTCACTCAAAGGGACATCATGTTTGGTATTGTTCACCCACCATACCATTTGTCAATTCCTGTATATAGCTTGATTCTTATGGTGATTCTTGGACTTCCCATCTTAGGTCCATCACTCCACAAAAAAACACATTCATCCTAAAAGACAAACATGATTTATTAAATGCTGCTTCTTTTGGTGTGGAGGCGAGACCCACACAACCTCATTATCCCTAACACTGGTACCTTACCATGGAACCTCTAGAATTATGTATGGATTGATTCCCATTCTCATGGGGTTCATAGGAACACCTGATCACTTCACCTCAGGCCCAGCCTAACTTTCACTTTTGGTCCCTCGACCTAAAAGTTTCCTAGGGAGCACATAGTGGTGATATAGACAACTATTGTCTTCATTTACGTAGAGTTTACTAATTAATTCACCATGTGTCTCCCTCTTTCAGTTCCATCTAATGGTCTAAACCCTATGACCAAAAACTAAGACCACTCTACATCCTTTCTGCAAGACATTAAACTATATGACGTCTTTAAGAACTATTTAAAGCTTGATTCCCATCCTCATGGGATATGTAGGAATGCCCATACATCATCCCCAAGAATCTAAAATCATGCCCCCCACTCTTTAGCCCCTTGGCCTGAACTCTTTTGGGAACATGTGGTGTAGCGAGTATCTCTTGGGTTCTCATTCATGTCGGGGTTTTCAATAGACACACCATGTTCCTCCCATGTCTTTTCCCAATCTGGTCCAAGTTTTATGACTCTAAACTAAGATCTCCATATTAGAACTATGCATCGGGTTTGGCTACTTCTCTACATGGCGCACAGTCTATTAAATCAAGCTTCCCTTAATGGAACATCCTATGACCTTAAGCTGGAAGCGTGCAACCCCAAGACCCTTGTCCTTGGAAAGGGACTCGACTCCCTCTATCTGATATGTCTTATTTTCATACTTAGATGTGTTGTGAAAAAGAGCCTGAAGTGTGGAATTTTCATAGGGACATTCCCCTCATTCCATGTCCAAGATTTCTGAGCTTGTTATTTGGATCTTCACCCACTTACATGTCTGAAGGGACCCCCTTTATGGCCTGGTCTCATGCCGCATTGGCTTACCTACCATCTTTGGACAATGTCCCTGAAGACCTCAGACAACATTTGCAACAAGTCTCGTGTTTTGAACATGGTCAGTGGTCGACCCTCATTTGTTTGTCCCTAATCGAGGCTAATGTGATATGGATGTGTGTTTCAAACATGGTCAATAGTTATCCTATATAGTCATGATACTATCATCATGGTTTAGATCTCATGCATCATTATTCACATTTTTTTCACTTCCTTATGTTTAAGTGGAATTCCAACATACTCGACTCTACCCCTTCACGCATCTAGGTTTGTTAAGTGGGCGGGTCAGCATTGTGGGAACGTCACTCACCTAGAATCCCACTACCCATAATGTGTGCCTCAAAGTACTAGGAAAGTCTCATCACTACTTCTTATTTCCCACATTGAGTGTGACTCACGTGGGATTAGTAGTTTTGGTTGGATGTGTACTGGCATAGCCATGCCACACATGCCTTTCATCATACCGCATGACATTAAACTATGCTCTCAGAACTAAGTGCGGCTTGATTCCCATCCTAATGGGGTATGTAGGAACATCCAGGCACCCTGCCTCAGGCTTAGCCTAACTTCCACTTTTGGTCCCTTGACCTGAAAAAAAACTTCCTCCAGGTATACATGGTGTATTCTGGACTTCTTATGTTCTCATTCACGTCGGTTTTATGTCTATCTCATCATGTGATCCCTTCCTGGGATATTCCCATTCACTCCTCATCCTATCGTATGAAGTTAAACTGCACAAGTATATATGTCCTTAACACATTACATTAAATTATGGTTATACCCTGAATAAGTTCAGAATGCCCTGTAATAATTATGGGACACGTCAGTTTCCTCATTAGAGAGGATTCCCCCCCAATCAGCATTGGCCTCTAACCACACTGTTTTCAATAACTACGTTTGGCTTGATTCTCATCCTTATGAGATACATAGTGATGCCTAAGAATTTTTTCTTGGGCCCAGCCTCAGGGACGTTAACCCTTCTGGACCCTTGACCCCAATTACGGTTTAGGCAGTGTGACCTTAAAACGGTGTGCATCACCCATGCCTTGCAAAGTTAAACTATGTGTTCACCATCCTTGGTATGACGTAAAACTTCAAGGCATTCCTGGTCTTCACTAGAGAGGCCTTGTTCGGAAGAAGGTATGATCCCTGATCAGACGGATGCGCCCACCTAACTTGTCTTCACCATAGTGGCATTATTTTAAGAGTTTTGGAATCCATTCAAACAACCCATCACTCAACCCTCCATGCTTTGAGTGCCCTTTATTCAGACCCTTATCCTCTTTCATGTCTAAAAGAACCCTCTAACAGCATGGATGCTCTGCCTATGGCTCACCTAATGTGTTGGGCCAACATGATAGAAGACAAATGGATGAAATTTCGAGTCAGGCCATGAGTTTTGAACAAGTCAGCGGTTAGCCCTCAGTTGTTATCCCCATATCAGGCAAACGCAATAAGGATACTGTGTTTTGAACATGGTCAATAGTTATCCTTCATTGTCACTAAACCCCCACATTATTCCAAATTTTGGGTATCATTATTCACATCTCCCATTACCCTATGTTTGGATTGATACTGACACCCCTGACGTTACCCCGCTCATACGCTAGAGAACATTGGAAAAATGGAAATTCGATTATTTTGATAATTTTATCCTCCAGTCAGACCTCCCTCTTTCCTCCCAAAAATCCGGATTGGTTGCTTATACCCTATGATGTTTGGTCAACACCCTCATATTCAGATGAAATAACAAGATGACAATCCCTTGTTTCTCATATCAGGTCTGACCCACGTGAACTTAGGGATTGGTCTCCAGATGTTTCGTGAATGTGACAGACATGTAGCAGAACAAAGAAAATAAAGGAACTCATTCATGTATCTAGCATAAATAATCAAAGCATTAAAGTGAATTCTGAAGTCACATGCATCACAGTACCCGAGGATTGACCCCTCCCATGGATTTTTTGACCTCATCAACATAAAGTTACAGCTCTTCCACCCTATGGATTGTGTCATCCTAGATTTTATGTCACTTGTTCAGTTCCCACTCCTCCTCGGCACCAATGGGGTGTAGTTCATCAGCCGCGATCCAGGCCTGCTCCTCGTTGGTTAAAATGACGGGAATCTCCTAGGAGGATTTACCCATTCTCTATTTTGCCTCCACTAGCAGGTCCTTTATCCACAATATAATCTTCGATTTCACATTGAGGAAATAAGAAAGCTCATCTACCTAGACGTGTAGCTCCTGAATCTCATTTTCAGCCTCCTAGAGCCTCTTGATGTTCACCGGTTTTATCTACTGCCAACCCATTCCAAGGCCACTGTCATATTCCCATATCTTCCCCACCATGAGATCTCAGACAAGAATGTGAAGATGCTAGGCATCTACTCCCCAAACACACAGTTCATGCAGTCATGAACAATGACTCTCCATCTGGTTCATCCATTGTTCTTGAGGGGGTGTCATCAATGAAGCACTTGATCAGATTCCATGACTGGTGACAGACTATTTTGATATCCTCTTCATCATAGGTTGTCTCATCCCAGTCCACAGGGTTGTCAAGATCATACGTGGGGAACACCCCCAATAACTCGTCGGCAGGGTCTGCATCTGGTGTTTGATCGGATATGGTAGGACCCGTGTTGTCCGATCGATCATCATCATCGGATCCCACCTCAATAATCTTAGGCTCTTACCTGATAACGGTCCCACCAGTGATCAGCAGCGCCATAGCATGTTTGGTTTGGGCATCTGCTTCCACAACCACTGACATTACCCTCGGAAATGTGCTGCCTGGAGTACCAACCAAACTTGCCAAGGTAGCCCACACCATTTGAATAATGGTGTATACCAAGAAGTGCATGGACGTCAGTTAACCTGATCAATGGTTAGAAGACATGAATTTGGTAAAAGAGATGTACAAAGATCAAATTTTTGGTCTTGGTCTTGGTTGGTTTCCATTTAGGACCCCAAGGCGTGGCCCTCTTTATATTGTTGGGAAGTCCAAAAACTTTAGAAGAACCACCTCGGGTGTCTTGGACCCGGTAGATGCAGTATCTCCATAGCCGTGGGCGTAGATCCTGATGGCCCCGCACCTACATCTACTGAGGGGAGAGAATGGGTTTTTCATATGAGTCCCTCCATCACAGTTCATATATATTAATGAGGAGTCCAAAGTAACCTGGAAGCGGACCCCGGGGAGGGGACATAGATTTGTACCTCAAGGGCCTCTGCAAACTCTTCATGATCTCGGTCTAAATCTCCAACTTCACCCTCCTCTAGAGGACTCCCTCTACCGGCCTCCTCCCCCCAAGAGGATTCACCCAATTCTTCTAGAAGAGGGAAGCACTCCATCAATTCTACATCCAACAACTGTAAAGGGTCGTATAATCCAACAACACCTTTACCCGATCTTTAATTGGACATGGGGCACCCTAGGAGTGCCCGAAGTCCTCCAACATGGCCAGGTATTGCTCCAGCTCCGCCTAGGGTAGTGAAAATACAACCCTCACAATGTCAATCCCCAGAAAATCCATCCTAAGATGGTTCAAGGGTTTCCACATCTCAGATGGGTTGAAAACTTTCCGGTTGAAATCCCAAATGTCCCAAGCTTCTGGGAAGATAGCGTTTTTTGGCATGTCAATATGGAACTACCATTTCCCTATAGCCCAGGTGGATATCCTATGGAATCCCCTTAGTGGCCTCCCCTCCGTATGACTCTGCTCCTCTAGGACTACTGGGTCCACTGCCTCCATTGGATCCCCTACTACCTCCCCTTTGACTAGTTTGGGACTCTTCACCACTATAGCCCCTCCGCCATGAGATTTACTCACAACCTTCTGGCCCCGAACTTGAGGTTGGAAAGGCACTCTATCGCTGGCCCAAATGGTTGGCTGCTTCAAAATCTCCCCAGGGTAGGACACCTCCCAGCTCTCGTCATACTTTTTCACCAGTTAGAAGATAGTCGTGGGTGGGGGCATCTCATTCTGCATCTTCCCATATTCCCATGTGAACATGAGCCACATATACCTCATTACACACGAGTGATCCTCATAGCACAACCCCATATAGACCTGCGGGGTCAACCATTTCATACACTAAAACTTCCTTGTGAATCGATGCGTGGTGTATGGCTCATAGAGGGACTTGTGGTCCACTCGTGCCACCAGGACTGCACCTCGAAAGGCCGGAAGGTAGGACTGATGCTCTTCTGTTCTTTGGCCATCATCAGTGAACATACTCGTTGGCAATGGTAATGGGTGAAAATTGTACTCGTCTACCTTCCAGACCTGGTTCAGTACTTCCTGGACAGTCATCTTGGTCGGAAATCTCCATACAACAATAAGAATGGATGTTCAAAATATTGATCTTGGAGGGGATATGGGGTTCAAATATTCATATATCCCCCTAACATGCACCGTTGTCCACCCATACAAGAGATGGAATGGCCCACATATTCTTTGTGGCTTCTTCCCCTAACTAATATGACACAACATCTTGTATAGCTTGGAAAGCATAAGGATCCCAAGGTCGACCCATCCTACTATTTCCATCATGGATTCCATGATAAATGTGCTTGGTCGTATTCTCATGTTTGTGTCTCTCGCTGGTAGGATCCAACCGTAGATGAGCACCGTAATGAATCCATCCAACCTTACTACCAGTTTCTCCTCAGTACTGATGCTGAATCCCCACATCTTCCACTGGCTATCCTCCAAGAGTCTCCAATATGAGTGACCCTTACCTCATTGAGCCCCCTTTGGGAAAGTCCGAGGCCTCACAGGGAACTGCCTATTTTCTGGGAAGTTCAATAACTGCTTGAACCACCATTTGAAATGGACATCCCTCACTGATTGCTTGCCCTCTCCCAGCACTGGGTTCATCAACGCCATCACCGGTAGTGGAATATGTTTCAGATCCTCCCATGCGCCCATAATCGGGAGAAACACATCAGACATCTCCCCCAATATAAGGACCCCCATGATCATATACAAGTCCCATGGACTGATGTCGACCACTATATGGTTCAAATGGAAGGTTTTCTTCCTCGATGACCATCTTCTCAGCAACTCCAGCATCAGCTGCTTCGGCTAGTAAATATAGAATTGGGAGGCCCAAGCCGTCTCAAACAGGCCCACTCTCCTCAGCTCTGCTCTGAATTCTTCACATGAGGAACCTACCTAGTAGTCCTAGGCCCAGTCATCTGTGAAGTTTCCGCCCTAGCACAGATCCCACTCATCAGGCCACCCCTTCCCAGGGTTTCCCAGTGCAGCATTCAAAATATTCTGGTATAACAGGGGATATGTCTCTGGCTGCAGTTTCTTCCCATAAACATTGTTCAAATTATTTTATGAATAGTTAGTGTTGAAAAGCATGAAGTCCTCTCAGGCATGGTCATCATCTGCCCTGAACCACTGGAACTGGCACAGCGTGCTCCTGAACTAGTAAGATGGTTCATCCCTGCTCGCTTCAGGGATGAATACTTCATCACTCAGGACAGATCCAAACAGAGGAAGCCTCTTGAATAGTGAATAGTCCTTGGATTTCCGAAAGTAGTTCCACCAGGGAATTATGGAAATAATGGCTTCTCACAAACTCCCCTATACCCAAGCTATTTTCCATCTCCTCCCTCCAGGAAGCATCCGCAAGGACCCCCTGACAACCTCTTAGTGAGCCATTTAGCTTTTGAGATTTGGACATATTTTGATTTTGGTTCATGATGCTCTTTCAAGGAGCTCATTCATGAAGACCATTTATGCAGCTCGATCCAATCAATGAAATCCTAGAGCCCTGACCTGACCTTTAGACTCAAGCCGCAGAGCGCACCATCACATAGTAAAATACTCCTTGTTCACTGTGAAGCAGGAGACTTGATTCAAGGAGAGAAATCACGAAGTACACGGAGCTTCACGAATCGAGAGTGCTAAATGAAAAAATGTGGAGGTGAGAAATGATAAAATAGAGGTCAGGATCCCCTATTTATAGGCAAGGACCCCTTGTGCTTCGCAGTTCGTCTGACCGCGATGTGCTCTGCCTGCACACCGCCCCTCCACCTCACGAGCCTCCTTCGTGATCCCTCTTCATGATTGGTTAAGGTGTTTTAAGGATTTACCCTTAAAATTTGACCATCGCTTTCTCCTTAGCTTCAAGTATGAGGGGGGCATTTGTTGGTGCCAAAATTTGGGAAGAGGAAGAAAAAATGGATAGCATTTGGGGCGGGTGTGTGAAGCTTGTTCGCAGAGCCCCATAGTACCACTTCCAGTGCGAAGCTCCCCCCTCTACAGAACCGCCACTGAGCAACGAGGTGAGAGGCTCTGTGAAAAAGTTCGATGTTTTTGAAGCCACCGCATAGTAAGGAGGTCAGAGGCTCCACAAACTCGTTTGAAATTTGTGAAGCCATCGTGGAGCAAGGAGGTAGGAGGCTCTGTGAACCCGTTTGTCAATTTCAAAGCAACTGCAGACCAAGTAGGTTGGAGGCTTCATGGTTACGACCAAATTCCATGTTTCTTCATGCCCAAAAATCTCTTCTTCACGGTTCCTGTTACTTATAAATATTGGGCTCCCCTCAGACCCAAAGGATAGACCCTCCGACCTTTCTCATTCTTAGCACTCAAATCGTGAAAAAAATTTCATCTACAAACCATGAGCTCTTCAAGTTACTTTAGCATCACGAAGTGCCTTTCCCTTTGCTTTAATTCAACCCTTCTTCAAACAATGATTCACTTCACAGTGCCCACGGGCCTCCGTAATGTAAGGGGATCCCCAAGGGGACTCGGGTCTTCATGGAGCACTAATGCTTCACAAAGGACTCTCCATGCACATGTAACCCACATGCTAAGGCAAGGTCACTGTGCTTCGAAAAGCACATTTCTTTGCCATACTATGCTTCGCAGGTCACCCTTGATCTGCGAAGAACTAATCTGTGAATGCCTTTCAACTTTTCCAAGCACCTTCCCTATGAACCTATTCCCTATGCCTAGGCTAGGCCACATCACTTTGCGAATCATACCCCTTTGCGAAGCCCCTCCACTACATGGAGCACCAGAGCTTCATGAGGCCTCTCCCTATGACCCCCTTTGCTCCGCAACTCCTTTTCCTGTACAACCCTCCAGGCTTGTATGAAGTAATTTTAAGGTCCCTTGGGTGGTGATTCATATTGAATTGATTCACCTCATGCTTCTTCGCATAGGCACGCTAATGGATACTGCTTCTTCACAAAGTCATACTAATGTGGACCCCTCATTAGATCACTCCACGACACCCCCTCACTACAGAATTGCTGATGCATTCCCTTTCCCAAGGGGCGGGAGGTATCAGTTATGTAAGTCCTAAGGGGTATGGAGTAAACCCACCACGTCCAAGATGTTGGATGTTAAACTGCCAAGCACCATCGTCCCCAGAAGATGATGTTAAACTGTGGTCTCGCCCCGTTCATCACACGTGGGGTGGATCATCTTGATCATTCTCAACACCCATTGGTCTCCATGAGAGTGTGATCTTACTCGCCTGAAATACGATCCTATTTTCTAGAGTGTTGTATGTCTGTGGGGAAGGAAAACCAACTTGGTGTAAGACCCTAGTTTTTCTTGCATGCGGTAGCATCCCTACTCCTCCTCTCTTCTTCGGTGCCAAAGACTAGAGGGGAGATAGGCACAGGGACCTTCGTTATATCATCCCTCTCATGCTGGGCTTTGTCACCACCTGAGCCTCCATCCTGAAGTAAGTCCCAATATCCATATCCCTGGGATTCTAACCACGCGTAAACCCTTGTTTCCTCCTTGGGTTGTTAACCACGTGTAAGCCCCTATTTCCTCTTTGGGCTGCTAACCATGCGTAAGCACCTGTTTCCTCTTAGGGCTGCTAACCACATGTAATCCCTACTACAATTACCACATATTCACCTTTCATGACGTGATCATTGGGTCTTTGTTGCCTCTTGTTTCTCACACCGATCATGACTCGCATGAGCTTAGGGTAAGCATCAACCATGACATCCTCTCTAGACTGCCTTATAGTGTAAGCCCCACAGCCACCCTGAACTATGTGGACATGGATCCTTGAGAATGTAAGGTACGTAGGATGCCTCCCTGAGGTTCAATCCCAACAACCATTGGTCCCGAACACTTCGCATCGGTTCACCAACAACCACTCTTGAACTACGAGGACTTTGATTCTTTCCATGGAAATGTACGTAGGATGCCTCCTTGAGGTTCAATCCCAACAACCATTGGTCCCGACCACTTCACGTTGGTTCACCAACAACCACTTCTGAACTATGTGGACTTTGAGCCTTGCCCAGGAAAGGTACATAGGAATCCTCCATGAGGTTCAATCCCAACAACCATTGGTCCCGACCACTTCATGTTAGTTCACCAACACCAATTCTGAACTACGTGGGCTTTGATCCCTATCTTCTTGACAGGGTATGCAGGAAGACTCCATGAGTTTCAACTCTATCTAGTGGTAAGCTCTTGTGACCCCATTTAGCAGTAAGCCATTGTGGCCCCATCCACTGGTAAGCCATTGTAACCCCATCCAGCAGTAAGCCTTTGTAACCCTATCGAGCGGTAAGCCATTATGCCCCCACTCGATAGTAAGCCATTGAAGTCCCCAATCGATGGTAAGATGTCGTCAGATGAACTATATAGGTTTGATTCCTATCTCCTAGGAGGGGTACGTAGGAATCCTCCCTAAGGTTTAACCCCAAACACTAGTAAACATTGGTGTAGCCCCTATTGGGACCCACATCTTTGGTCCTTCCCTCGAGCATCAGACCAACTTGAGCTGTTAATCATGCATAAGCCCTAACATGTCGTCAGATCGTTGTCCTCCATTCACACCGTGATTTCATGCCCCAACCTAGAGGTTCCACTTCCTCCGGGTTCCATCCATACGGGTCACCTCTTTAGGTGTCCCATCCCCCCGCCAAACTACGTGGACTTTGATTACCCAACAAAGGGATACGTAGGAAGTCTTTTTGAGGATCAATCCCAACATTTCTGTCATCCTCACATTGGTTTCATCTCATTCTTCATCTACTCTAAACCCTCCATCACCCATCCTGATTCCCACCTAGTACGCCACATCCCGGTGGGATCATGACATATCATTTCTTTACAGATCACGGCAGCAATCGGGTAGCTAACCACGTGTTAGCCCCAGTATTAGTGTTCCCTTCGGGGTTGCAACCTCCTGGTATACTTTAATCAGTGTGTTAATCAGTCTGATCTATCTCCTTTAGACATTAAACTCGCGAAATACCCTATGTTAAACATGGGAAGCTCATGAAAACCTTAGAGACATGACCATAGACTATAATTCCCCACATTTGTCGTGGGATGCCTCGGTCTTTCGTCTCTTTATGTGGGATGCCTCGGGCTTCCACACCCTTAAGAAGCCCAATAATAAGGGGAAGAAAACTAGACTCTCCAGTGTTCCAGCGTCTAGACATGCCAGTGATGTCTAATGTGACTACTTCCCTGACCGAAGGTTGCTGCCCTGGCCAGACCCCTTAGAATTTCCTGACAGAAGTAGTGTAATTCACCAGTATCCACAAAGATACGGGACTGAGAATGAGATTCATGAACAACGTCTTAATCTTTAAGGGAGACCCGGACTAGATAATGAGTTTCAAGGAGGAATCCATGGAATAAGGAACCGACATTTCATCATCATGTTTCGATCAAGGAGCTAATGTCCCTAAATAAGAAACAGATGTCACTCGCATTTGGAAAGCGGGAATGTAGGGCAATAATCAGCTCGTCTTCGTCCTCAAACAGACAGATGTGCGCCCCGGAAAAAGCATCGGAAATAATCACTATTCATAACTATGACATCAAAATGTCAAAAAATGTTTCAAATTAAAAACCAAATTTTTATTATATCCTATACATATAAAATTCAAATTTTAAATTTTATAATTACCATAAAAATATGAAATTTTATTTATTTTATTATTTTTAATATCGTTAGTTTTGTTTATTTATTAATTAATTAATTTCTAAATCATCATTGTGCAAGCCATTAAAGTACTTATTTATTCCCTAAAATTTAAAAAAAAAATTCCATGAATAAGATAAATTTATTATCATTCAAATTAATATTTATTTTTTAAAATAAAAAACTTTTAGAAAACGATATATTAAAATTTTATACTAATTAAAAACTACTGTGAAAAACTTGACTTTATTTTAAATAAAATATTATAAATAGTCTTAATCATATCCATGTGCCACAAAATGGTAATTAATTAGAACCTTGTAACACATGGGTGATATATAACTAATAAAAATAGTTATCCAACTTTTTGGGTCATTTAAAAGTTTTCATAATTTTAATTAAAATCATTTTATTGATTTGTCTTCTGCTTTTATAGCCACTGAATCCGCATTGCATAAGCATTAATGTTAATTATTTCATATATGAAAATTACAATAAATTAATATTATAGAATTAAATTAATTAGGTTCAATATAATCATTTATAATCATTAATTATTTATATTTACTCATATCCTTGTCAAGATAAATTTTTTAATCTATTAATTTTTCTTTTCATGGCTCGTGCAAGCATTGCACATGCATTTGAATAATATTCAAGTTATATAACTATATAATCAGAAATTTTCATCCAAAAACATAAATTATACATAATAATTAATAAATTATTTATGAAAATAATGTCTACTACTCGATTATTATTTATAGGGAAAATAATTTGACTTTTTCAACGTTGTGCAGGCAATTCGTCGGCATTGACAATGATTTTTATACTTATCATGGAATAAATTATAACATAAATGTTCTAGATTATTATTTTTTAATTATTTATAGGTTAAAATTATAATTCATTCATTCCATAAGTTTAATAAATTTTATATAATTATTATGCTTTTGAGGTATCTCAAAAGATATTGTATTTTTTAAAAACAATGTTTTTTACTATTCACCAAAAATAAAACATTTTATGAAAATATAAAAAATTCATAATAAGATAATTTAAACATACTAAATTCAAAAATTAAATTAGTTTTTTCAAATTTAAATTAAATAATTTTAAAACTCATCTTTTAAATATAACAATAAAATAAATTATTTTAATAAAATTATTTACTTTAAAAGTAATTATTTATTTTAATAATTGTATAACATAATAACTATTTTATTCAATAATACTAATATGGAAAAAATATTTTAATAGTACTTGGGATATTACATTATCCTCCCCCAATAAATGAACCGTTCCCTCACAATTTGTTCATTGTAATTAATAAAATTCATAATTTCTATCTTCATAATTAAGAAGAGTCATAACTTATAAGAGAACTTAATTACCTAGAAGGTTTTTTAAATGAAAATAACTAATCTCTAAAGTTATATATACCATTCCTTGGATACCATATGTAAAGCCCCAAACATGATCTTCTATATTCGGTATTGTAGGGTCCTGAAAAATCTGTAAAGGAGAATGAGAACCCCCTTTAATCCAAGGGAGATTCTGCCTAATTTTTACCCCCAAAGAATTGGGGAAAAGTTTAGAGAATAATTAAAGGATGGCATAAGACGAACTGATCCACAGACCGGTCCAATGATAACAGTTCATGGCTGGATCCGAGAGGCGCCCCCTCCGCGGACCGCTGTCGTTCGCGAAACAGAGGCGGGGATCCTCCTCGGGCGTGAAGCAGGACTGGCGTCGACCTAGTTCACCATCATGAACCGCCCCCAGCTACAAACCATGTCAACCGGGCCAGGCCGCATCCGCTTTCGTTCATGGAATGGAGGCGGAACCCTACGTGGCTGCGAAGTACTCTCGGAGCTAGTTTAGTTCGCAGGGGAGGTGCATTCAATACCCCCTGCGATTTGTGGATTGACCAAGTCATCCGTAAACCGGGTTTCTGGTCATGGGCCTCCAAAAAAGGTGTTGCATGACCATAGATACATCTCTTTCCCCACTCAATAAAAGGAGATGGAGGGGGAAGAGAAATATGGGTGGAAGGGAGATCGATTTGATTCGGGTTGAAGGATTTTGAAGGAAGGAGGTTAGGGTTTCACAAACAGTGAAGTTCCAGTTTCGCGAACCAGAACAGGTATGAAGCTAGAAACAAATTAATAAGGAACCAAAAAATTCATAACAACTTGGTGAACCGCGAACCTAAAATAAGAAAGAAAAGAAGACCACAAACCATGGCCCCTTCGCGGATGCACTCCCCGCGGACCAAGGATTTTATGCCCATTTACTGATCCATCGCACTGCGTATCACCCTCCTACGCAGGCAAAGCCCCGACTGACGAACCTCCGACTGGGGTCTCCCTCGACTGCTGCTGCTCGCGTGGACCCCTCTGCGTACCAATCTGGTACACGGGAAGAACCCGAAGCCATGAAACACCCTAGTTTGCGGGATGCCCATCAGTCCGCAGACCATCCTGGTTTGCGGACAGCCTCTCCAGCTACACAGTACCTCCCTACATGAAGTGCGCCACCCCTCATACACCCGTGTGGTCCTACAAATCCTTCAGAGTTCCCATTCCCTGAGCCAGATAAAATCCTTCCAATCTGGCCTGATCTTTCACAACCCCCTCATTGTCCCATTCATTAGCCCCAAGTCGAGGCCTCCACTAGAGCCACCGGACCCATGTGATGTAACCTTCAGGCGCATCAGCGCGCTATTTTGAGTTTACATACCCATGGTAAGTGAGGGCGAAGGGGTTGCTTTGTCCCTTGAGCAGATTCTGGAAGCATTCCTGGGTTCACATTCCCATGGTAATATGGAGTCTGAGCCCATGAGTCCCCTTTCTACCCCTCCACTGGTTAGGACTGGGGTACTTCTCCCCTCCCTGGGGCGTGGCAGACTACCCATCAGAAGGAAGCCCACATGCACCTCCATACTTCCCCATGGACATGACCAAGGAAGGGTGTAGTGGGGAAGGGTGCTGCTCCGTTCTTCTTTGGGGCCAAGTCTCTATCCCGGTGTGCTTTGTGGCCATCGGGCCTCCATCCTGGAGTAAGTCTCAGCACAATGGTCCACCCAGTGCGTAAGCCCCTCTTTGCTTCCCACAGACGCCCCCTTCACGACGTGATCGTTAGGTCTCTTCCATCTCTTGTTTCTCACACCGAGCATGACTCACGTGGTCTTAGAGTAAGCATTGAGTATGACACCAACATCTGTCCCGCGTGATGTTGAACTATACATCTGAACTACATGGACTTTGATTCCCTTTCACGGGGATACGCAGGAATCCTCCTCGAGGTTCAGGCCCACCACCCGGTCATTCCGACCTCTTCATGTCTGTTCACCAATCATTGTGGGACGCCTCAGAGTGTAAGCCCCACTCCCATCCGAACTACATGGACTTTGATTCCCCACCACAAGGATACGTTGGAAGCCTCCCAGAGGATCAAGCCCGATCACCATCAGACCCCCGAGTCCACATTCACGTCGGTTCTCCTATACTCCAATTAAAACTACGTGGACTTTGATCCCTATCTCCTGGGAAGGGTACGTAGGAAGCATCCTCGGGGTTCAAACACAACAACCAGTCGATCCGACTATCTTTACGTCGGTTCACCGCACCAACCCTGGGCATCCTGGAGTGTAAGACCCATACCAAATCGAACTATGTGGATTCTAATTCCTCTCATGAGGATACATAGAAATCCCATATCATGGGTTTGAACCAAATGCTCAAGTCATTATCTATCTCCCCTAGATGACATTAAACTCCAAAGTGCATGGTTACGAGGCTTTAAACCAAATCTGTCTCAGTGATTCCAGACTTCTCAGAGTCATTAATCCAATGAGGGGTGGTAAACCTCGGGCATAAATGATTCTGATCCCCTGCGTCCAGCTGACCATTGCCAACCAGGAGTAATCTGTGGATACAGTGCTTGGGTATAAACCAAAGATTTGTGAACATGTGAATATGTCTTAAATCTATGAGAGAGTCCCAGAAAAGGAAATAATTCCCCCAAAAGGTTGCGATGATCCTGACATTCCATCCTCTCGACTAATGTGAGTTCTTAAGCATCGCTGGTCAAACCACCCAGTGAACGCCTTCCTTTGGAAAGCAGGTCCATGTATTACTAGATATGGAATCGTTGAATGTTTTGAGGTGAAAATGGTGAACCCGATATGAGTGATTAAGTAGAAACCAATCCTCTCTAATCAACCATCAGGTAGCATAAGTTTCTCCCCCATGATCCTGTCGTGCGCCATGAGACAAAAAATGGTGAACTAGATGTGAATCTTTAACCAAGCATGATAGATTTAACCTAATCTCACTCTGTTCCCCCTTTATACTCATGAGTAGGGACAAGAAAGGTCATTAATTATGCATGGGGTCATGAGATACTACTTTTATTGGTTTGATGTTTGTATTTTATAAAATATTTTATAGGTACCACTTAGAAATCCCATCGATCCAATGGCGTCATGAAGGAACTCATAGGCGCGTGCTTCTAACAATGCAATGACTGGACTTCCTCACCAATAGAGGACCTCGTCACTAACCCAGCGTCTTCAACGCTGGGTCTCATATGTGTTGATCTGAGAGTACCACGTGAGAGGTACTCTCCCGACAGTGGAGGCAGCCATGCACGCTCTCCAATCTGCCAGGACTCAACGGTCGCCTGCCCGGCAACGGCCGCGAAATCAGACCCAGACGACTCCTGTTGCCATCTCAAACCATTTCAGGAGTTTATCCCCGGAACAAGACAACGCGTGCCTCCCTTATCTTAGGAAGGTGGATGAGGTTAACATGGAGGACTTCATCCCCTCCGAATAGGGGTTGTGCTCTAAGGACCCCGCCGTAAGGCGTCGTCGTGGTTACACCGCAACTCAATATCCTCATGCTAAGGAGGATGTCACCCCAAGGATCCAAGCACATGCTCCCTGAGCTTCGGCCCCTAGAACCGCCTGACGAGGGCGGAAAACATACAACCAGGGACCGGTCATCACCCTTGTCCCTGAGGAGGAGCTCCGCTGCCCAGTCATGAAGACGTATCGCGAGAAGGAACATACACCTGTTCGCTCCTCCAAGGCCCACCATCCAGACATGGCGCCATCATACGAGCAGGCACGCATCCCTTCCACGCTCTATCAAGACTGTCGCTCACATAGGATGGCACCTACATGGCAGGAACCTCTCCCTTCCCAGGGTCGTGAAGCCCACCAACAAGATATGGTGGCGACCCAGTGCCTGCAGGACCATCTCCTAGCAGATACTCTTGACACCTACCATCCGGATGTGGTGGCGATCAGAAATGTCTGACATCCAGATGTGGCAGAAATTAATAGGTGGACACGTCTCCCTACAAACAAAGGCCACCGACTCGATATGGTGAGAAACCAATATATGTAGGTCCAGTTCCCTGTAGATGCAAGTAATGTCCACCACCCCGATGTGGTGGCAAATAGAGAGATAAACTGGCGTATCCCGGCCCAGGGGAAGATTCGTTCACCTGCCCCGACATCGGAGAATTGTTAGTACCTACTGACCACTAGAGGACCGGAGTAGGATATTCCTACTCTGATACCAGAATGGGACTTCATACTCATTCCATCCAAAGATGCCTCTCTACATATCCTGGCAATGATGGAGGAGCAGGTATCGATCCCAGATCATATCTTTCAGACTTTCCAGAATGTAATTCCATCGGCGGCAACAGAAAAGACTCGAGCCTATGAGCCCTTCTCCCCAATTGAGGTGACTCATCTAAGAGACTATATTTCCACCTCGAAGTAGATCTACATCCCTCCTTCCTCCCAGGAGGGTCGCCGGCCATATTCCGCGATGCAAGGGCAACCAGATCAAGCAGCTTCACTCGTTCCAACTGGGGGACACTCGTCCATCATGGTGGATGCTCCAGAGCAGTCATATATCCCTTCTAAAAGTCAAGATGTTCGTCGGTGTATCCTGGAAACGTCATGGGACCCAATTAGATAGGGAACCAAAGGTGAAGGCCATTTTCAACAGCAGACGGTCCCCGCTGCCCGTAAGAAAGTGCCCCGAACGCGCCGAAGGAAACCGGAAAATAAAGAGCGGGTTCATGACTCCGCTCTACTAGAAGCTGGGGTTCCCAATGCCACTAATCACATATCAAAGTCTGATAACCTTTCCCACCCATTACCATATTATGGGAGTGGAAGTAGAATTTGTGAAGGTCCCCCCCGCAATGTCGCTACCAGCAGCTCTGAAGGTCCTCCCCAGAGCATATGTGGGTGCCTCCCCCGTGGGCGTATAATGACCGTTCACAAGAACTCCTCTTTTGATGAGAGTCACAGAGACCCTCCACGTGGCTAGAATATCAAACAGCAAGAAGTCCCTCCACTTGATGTGGTCCACCCTGAAGGTCCTCCCTGGGGTATATGCTGCAAAAACTCTCCTTGCAGTGGGACCACAGATTATGATAGTAGCCCTTTTTATCATAGTAGCAACTGCGTAGGCCCTCCCTGCAGTGACGTCTCATCATGACAAGAAGGTCCTCCCCTTGTTTTGTCCTGCCCTGAAGGTCCTCCATAGGGGTTACGTTGTGACGACACTCCGCGCAGCTAGTCATCATATCACGATGGTAGTCCATGCCACTATGATAATGGAGGTCCTCCCCGTAGAGATGTCAAGAAACGAGAAGGCCCTCCCCTCGTTGCGGTACATTCTAAAGACCCTCCCCAGGGTGTACCCCATAGATATTCTCCCTATGAAAGCTATAATAGTAGTCCATGCCATTGCAGCAGCTATGATGGTAGTCCTCGCCACCACGACCGCCATTGTGAAGGTCCTCCCTGTAGTGGACCCAAGCAATAATAAGGTCCTCCTCTTGTCATAGTGTGTCTTTAAGGTCCTCCCCAGGATGCACATCGAACGTCAAACCATGATTTTCATCCTCTCCATGATGGTAGTTGTTGCGAAGGCCCTCCACGTAACAACGCTACACATCCAGGAGGTCCTCCCCAGGGTGTACACTGCAAAAGTCCTCTATGCAGTGAGGCGTCAAGAAGTAATGGTAGTCCTCGCAATTACGACACGGATAGCGGAGGTCCTCCCCCTAGACGCTGATCAATGAGATGGCCCTCCCCTCATTGAGGTACATTCTGAGGGCCCTCCCCAGGGTGTACCTCACAGGTTCCCTCCCTGTGGCAGCTGTGATGGTAGTCCTCACCATTGCGGTCGTCATTGTGAAGGTCCTCCCTGCAATGACATATAATATCGAAAGGAAGGTCCTCCCCCTGCCGAATCTAGCACAGAAAAGCCCTCATATGCCGAGGCACTCTGAAGGATGGGATCGAACATGTTAGATTCCCAGCTAGTCGCCAACGACATCCTTCTTAGATTAGGATACGGTCTAGGGACACGTTCAACTTCTAAACCACCTCAGAATCGCCCACATGACAATTCAATACCTATCGGCCCCACTTCCCCCGACCACACTATCGGTGAGTGTCTCAGTTGGGCTGAAAAGGTAGAGGAATTGTTTGTGGAGGAGTATGATGACATGTTTCACCTAAGGAAACGACTGGACAAAGATGATATACTAGTTATGTTTTGGGCCATGACCACCTCTCAATATAACATACCCAAGATGTTGTTAGAATAATGTGTGCACGAAATCCACTCCAATATATGGACAACCCTCCACCGGTTGAAATCAAGATTCCTACCCTACGATGGGTATGTAGACCATGTCAAGATAATAGGAGACCTCCTTCGTCACATCTACGTGGAATCTCTTCCTTCGGCACCGCAACAGCAACCCGAGAGGCGTAAAGGAAACATGGATATAGCCTACCTCCGTGCGTTGCACCAACTGTGCCTCCTCATCGATGATGCTCCGAAAGGAGTCCATATCAGAGGATGAGGATAACATGGAGCTCTTAATTTCACTCCACTCCCCACCCAGAAGAACTCGTTTGGGGTAGTGTCTTGCAACACCATCATAGTAAGGCAACGATCGAGTGGTCTCCCTGTTCAAGAAAGGCGACACACCCATCAAAGACAAGCCTTCAGTAAGTCCTAGAAGAGTCATCCCCGACAGGAAAAATCCATACAAGAACTCCAAAATCAGGCCACCAAGAGCATACAACAAGCCTCTTGCCTAAGAGAGGCCAATCAGTGGTCATTGCCAGTCACCCAGGAGAGGATTGAGTCGAGAGTGAACTCGGCGTCAGAACCAATTCACCCCTGAATGGGGGCACGCAAGATCAGGCAAGTAGCGATAACAGCAGCCACTACCGCAATCCAAGGCCAACCCCAGCCTGTAGGGATGGTGGAATTTTTAACAACAAATGCCCCTGTAAGACCAGAAAAAACAGGAAAAGACTCAATGTCCAGGGAACGGAGCCAGCCCCAACCCTTAGGGTTGGGGGCATTTTTACCACCTCAACAACAACCTCCCCCATGAGAATCAGTATTCTATCATCTAGGGAGGACAGTAAGAAGAGGATGTTCCTTCCCTATCTCATTATTTGAATCATTATCCCCTTCAAGAGGGAGACATACCATAAGGTCGCATCAAAGAACTCTCTGTGTCACCCTTTGTCAAGGAGCCCAAAAGCAATCCTGGGACAGAATAGGGAAGACTAGTAAAAGATGCAAGAGATCCTCTTCCTATTAAGAAGATGACATCTCCTCCAACTCTTGTTATGCATCCATCAATGCCATAGAGGCTAACCCCAAGGATGACACTGGAGACGATACAAATCCGGATGGATCTAGAGACAATGGTTCCAGTCAGGCTGTAACTCACAACGAACCACCAGGTGTGCACACCCAAAACCAAAGGGCCGCTCTAAATATGGCTGCCTCTTCATCTAACCTTCCTCTGGTCACCCTGAGAGATCCCAATAAGGATAAGAACAAAATACCGGTTACCCTTAATATGCATCCTTCTCTCGATAAAAATGATCCACTTACGCTCAAAGAGAGTTTTAATCGAAAGGAGGAGGAAATAAAAGAATTGATGTGTCTTAACATTGAGCTACTCTAGAAGGAATCGTCTTATTGAAAGCGCTTCCCAAGAAGATACACACCTTGCACTCCCAACAAGTGCGCCTCAAAGACCAAGGTTTGCCCCGGAAAACGAAGCACGGTTAGGGCTCTTGCCTAATGAGGTGCCCGGCCCGTCAAACTACCTAAATGTGGATTCGGATGAATACCAAGACTTCCCTCCACTTAAGAAGAAACCGGAGCGAGTATGTATGAACCCTATGAAGGTGTCACAAATGGAATACACAACCTTGGTGCTGGCCAAGCTGGATCCTCAGGCAATGCCTCGGGCTACACCCGCCCAAGATCGAGCCCAACAAGATGTAAATCAGGGACTTACCATCACCATTGAAGCTCTGACAGCTCGATTAGAATAAATGGATGGTCAAAATGCTCCAATACAACCAGAGTGGAAGCCCTACCCATATTGAGTGAGCAACACACCACCTCCACCCAATTTTGGGGGCCCTGTATTCCCCATTTTCAATGGTTTGGGTGATCCGGAAAAACACTTGATGCACTATGCATCTTATTGTGACCCTATGATGGGAACTCCGGAACAACAAGATGAAGTGAAACTCAGATTCTTCGTACGGACCCTACAAAGATCTGTCTTCTTCTTGTATATGAGTATGCCATCCCATTCAATAAAAAGCTGGGAAGACCTTAGGCAGTAGTTCCTGTTCCACTTCAGCTCGACGTTGCCCAGAACAACGGTCAGCGACCTCATGAATTGCAAATAGAGGGAGAATGAGAGAGTCTCATATTTCATCGCTATATAGAAATGTATGACCTACTCTCTGAACAGGCCAATACCTCAAGATGAAATGTTGGCCATATGTATTGACAACCTTCAAGAAGAGCTGTAAAAACCACTCATACCAATGGAGTGAACCACTGGCTTCCACCATCTCTCGTCCATCGCCTAGATAATTGAAGAATCCCTACAACAGATTAATATGAAGTCCCGAATAGCCTCATAGGCTCTTGAAAAGTGAATAGTTAGAGCTGAAGCATCCTCTGTCATGCTCAAGCCTGCCCCTGTGCCTGCACCACTGCCTAGGCCTCAACCAAATCATCAAGGGCCCCCTGTATATTAGCAGCCGCCTCTACCCAAGCGGGACGATCAGAGAAGATTGAAGCGGAACCAGTTCGAGGAACGAAGACAAAAAGTATACTTGTTCTGAAAGGACCAAGTCTATGGATATTTCATCACCACCACGAACTGCAACTTTCTCCTCCTCCTGGAGCCAAGTAGGCCCGAAGAATTCAGCCGTGATGACAGGTTGGATTACTTTCCCTACCATCGAATGTTAGGGAATAGTATCCATGAATGATTCATCATTAAAAACCTTCTGCAAAGGATGGTAGAATCCGGGCAGGTCAAACTGGGACCACCCCCAACACATGTGACATGTATTTCCACCACTGACTCCAACAAAGGGGAGGGGTGTCAGGAAGTAACCAGAAAGAAGGGGCGGAAATTTGATAGCTGGATGACTTGGAAGACTGTAAACCAATCTTATGGCATACTTCGAGCTCAATTACAGTAGTCGGTGTTGCCACCAACAACCCCTAATGTCGTGAAACTGACAATATCGGCCTCACAACCCTCCACGATCTGGTCATCCATGCATAATCAAAAAGGGAGGAGACAACAGAAAGAGGAGCAGTCCACAACGAGGCCAAAGTTATCCCTGACACTGTCAGATTTCATGCCCTCAAACTTGGCACCACGGGCACCGACCCACCAAATGGCACCATCAGGGACAACCGACCAGGTTGACCTGTCATAGGATGAGGAGATAATATTTGGTTCCATCAACATCATCCATCTAATAGAATCATTCCATGAATAAAGGTATGGTTATGATCCTGAGTTTCTGATGCAAAGGTCCAGGAGGGGGAACTGCAGAGGTAGGGGATATCATGTGAGGTGCAGTCGAGGCTAAAATCAACCCTATGGTTGGACCTCGTCCCAAACCGTTAATATTTCGGAAACCCATGGGAGAGCCCTTAAATGGACTCAACAAGATAAAGAATATCCCTTCACCTCCAAAATCCACCACTCTGGCCCTGTCATTCTGCGGTGCCCATCAGAAGAGGAACAAGAGTCTAGCCACTTGGTGCGCACAAACAGACCGGCTAGGCCGAGACCCCAGAACATGGGAACACCATCGACATCCATCCCCATGGCTAGTCCCTCCTTCTCACATGATCCAACTCCTAGTGTGCCTACTACAACTTTCCCACCAACGGAGAATCATCGGTCGTTGGAGAAAAAATATGATATCCTTAAGTAGTTGGCGTCATTACCAGCCAAGATGTCAATCCTGGATGCCCTGAGTTTGTCAGCAAATCTTAGGGAGGTGCTTATTGAAGCCTTACTTAGGCCCTAGGAGTTCCAAGCCGAGGTAGCTGTCACTGAGATTTACTGGACGGAGACTGGCCCAGCTGAATTCAATGAAGTGATTTCCTTCACCGATCTGGATGACGATGCCATCATGCAAGGACACATCAAGCCAATATATGTGTCTGAAACACTAGATGATGTTGAGATCTGCAAAGTCTTTATTGACAACGGCTCTGGAGTTAACCTCCTTCCCCTACGGACACTCTGTATGTTGGGATACAGTGAGGGTGATTTAATACCCTTGGCTACAACTCTTCTAGGTTACGACAAGAGTAAATAGAATCCAATGGGACAAATTAAGCAAAAGACCGATTTTGGCGACCTTGTGGCCTACTCGGAATTTCTAGTGGTCTGGCAGAACACAACATTCAATGCCCTACTTGGAAGGTCGTGTCTCCATAGGCACATGGTCATTCCTTCATCCTACCACTAGTGTATCAAATATTGAGTCAATGGACAAAGTGTGACATTGCACGCTAACAATGCCCCTTTTGAGCTCTCTAAGTCACACTACATTGACACCGGTTTTTATGAGTAAAAGAAAAATAAGCCTTCACTCGATGGTATTGACTAGATCCCCGCTTTAAAAGGTCTAGAAATGGTTTCTAATGACCCCATCAGGCAGCTTGGTGGATACTGCATACTACCCATCAACCATGTTGAGAGCAGGGATTCAAGACTGGACACACACTCGACTATCCTCATGACTTCATCCATGACGCCCGAGCATAGCGGTGCAGAAACGACCACTGACCCTCAAATTAGGGATGAATACTTGAGTGAGGACTCCCACAATGTCTCTCCCCCGGACTCCCAGGAGGCCAAGTCAAGATATCTCCCCTCGCGGAATCAAGAGGATGAGGATTTGGGAGAATAAGAGGAGGAAGATCTCAGGGATGCACCTCCCGCATTTGAGGAATGTATCTCCACCACTGTAGACGAGATCAGGGAAATAAAACTGGGTACCGAGGAAGACCCAAGGTCCACTCTCATTAGTGTATCCATGTCTCCCGAGGAGCACGAGGTATATACCTCCTTTCTGAAGTAACATCAGGATGTTTTTTCCTGGAATTACAAAAAAATGTTGGGACTTGATCCCAAAGTGGAAACCCACCACTTAGGTCTGCCGGAAGACCACCGAAGCTATAAACAACCTGCCAGAAGAACGCACCCCGCTCATGCTGCCAAAATAGAGGCTGAAGTCGATAAGCTTATTAAAAAAGGCTTCATCTGGGAGGTCCAGTACCCCATCTGGTTGGCCAACATCGTCCTTTTCAAGAAAAATAATGGACAAATCCGCATTTGTATTGATTTTAGAGATCTCAATCGGCATTATCTGAAAGATGATTTCCTAGTCCCGATCACCGAGCTATTAATCGATGCAACGGCTAGGTATGCGGCTCTATCCTTCATGGATGGTTATTATGGGTATAATTAGTACCGGATGGCCCGATAAGACAATGAAGCAACTTCCTTCAGAGCCGCTCAAGGAATATTCTGTTACAGGACCATGCCCTTTGGTATCAGGAACACTGGTGCCACATATCAATGCGCCATGAATCATATCTTTAAACCATTCCTGGGGAGATTCGTCGAATGCTACATTGATGACTTGGTGGTCAAATCAAGACAGTGCTCAGATCACCTGTCAGACCTTGAAACCATCTTCAACGAACTCCGACAACATAGCCTAAAGATGAATCCCTTGAAATGTGCTGTCGGGGTTACCTCAAGGAAATTCCTTGACTTCGTCATATGCCATCATGGCATCAAAGTCGACCCTAAAAAGACAAAGGCTATCCTTGGCCTGCCACCTCCCCTCCATCTCACTGAGCTGAGGGGATTCCAAGGACACCTGGCCTACATCAGGCGGTTCACATCCAACCTTGCAGGAAAATGTTTACCCTTCACTGGGTTAATGAAAAAGGGGGTTAACTACCAATGGACAGATGACTGCCAAGAGGCATTCGACAGACTAAAGAAGTACCTCTTAAGCCCGCCAGTGCTCATGCCCCCTGTTGAAGGAAGACCTATCATCCTATACATGACGGCCTTAGAGTGGTCACTGGGAGCCTTCCTTGCACAAAAAAATGACTCTGGCAGTGAAAACAGTCTCTATTACCTCAGCTAAACCATGATCGATGCTGAAACCTGATACTCAAACATCGAGAAGAGTTGTTTGGCCTTGTTCTTCGTAGTTCAAAAATTGCGACATTATCTACAGAATCATGAAGTCCATTTGGTCTCACGGAATAACCCACTCAAGTACATCCTCAGCCACCCAATTCTACCCAGGTGCCTATCCCGATGGGCAGTCGTCCTGCAACAGTTTGACATCTAGTTTGTCCCCCAGAAGGCCATCAAAGGCCAGGCATTAGCAGATTTTCTAGAAGATCACCCCTCGACAGGGACCACCATACCGGATATCGAGTTCGCTGATGAAGACATTTTCTTGGTTCAAGAGGAGCTCCCAACATGGGAAATGTACTTCGACGACAAATCCTGAATCCCGATAGGGAAAAGGATGGAGGATCCCAAATTTAACAAGGTGGGATTGGGGATAATACTCATGTCCCCAGAAAAGGCAGTCTTTACATATTCCTTCCTCCTGTCAGAAGGATGTATGAACAATGAGGTGGAGTATCAAGCCATCATTACAGGCCTCGATCTGGCACTCCAGGCGCAAGTACAACACCTTAAGGTAAAAGGTGACTCAGAACTGGTCATCAAGCAAGTTAACGGTGACTATTCTATTAAAAAGGAGGAGTTGATTCCCCTATTTGACCACGTATGAGGGTTAATGGCGGAATTCTCCACAGAACCAACATTGAATTATATTCCCCAGTCTCTGAATGCCCAGGCTGATGCATTAGATAATGCGGCCACAACCCTAGCAGACCCAAACCAGGATGAAATAACTATTAGTATTCCTCATCGTCAAATGGTCCTGCCGTTTGTACAGGCCAAGACAGAAGAAATCAACGAAGTCAGTCATGTCCCTAAGCCATATGCTCCTGTCCCCGTCTTAATGACCCCCATTGAAAAATAACTTCAATAGGGAGAAATTCCATCAGACAGGGCTGAATGAGAGAAAATACGGAGAAGGGCAATCAGATTTTTCCTATATGGCTACGCGGGTTAGCAAGAGGTCCTCTACAAATGAGGCCTCGATGGAATCCTCATCAGATGCATTGATGGAGAATAAACTGCTGCCATCATGATTGAAGTACATGCCGGAGCATGTGGGGCATATCAGCTGGGGTCCAAGCTTTCCCATCAGTTCCAAAGGCTTGGGTACTATTGGCCCACCGTGGCACGAGATCGCGAGCACTTTACAGCAAAATTCCACTAATGCAAAATTTATGCCAACTTCATACATCAACCCCCGGAGTTACATCATCAGGACAAGTACTCCTGGATATTTTCCATCTAGGGAATGGATGTTGTGGGACCATATCCTCCCGCCACATCCAAACAGCTGATGTATATCCTCACGGCAACCGACTTCTTTTCCAAATGGGTATAAGTTGTACCCCTTAAGGAATTCGGGGAAAGAAACATTGTCAACTTTGTGAAATCCAATATCATCACTAGATTTGGTGTCCCTCATACCATACTGATGGATAATAGCACCCACTTCTGCTCTGCTGAATTGGAGAAACTATGCCATGAATATGGTATCAAGGCTAACCACTCATCCCGCTACCATGCAGCGGCTAACGGACAGATAGAGGCTTTCAACAAGACCCTATCCAACATTCTCTAGAAAATGGTGTACAAAGACAAGAATTCATGGCCAGATAAACTCCTCCATGCATTGTGGGATTATCGAACTACTAATCGCACCGCTACTCGGGCTACTCCATACTCATTAGTATACGGAACAGAAGCAGTCCTGCCCATTGAGCTCTAATTACCCTCACTCTGTGTTGCCATTTGTGATTAGTTATCCAAATATGAGCAATCATAAAAACGGCTAGGTGAATTAGAACAGCTAGATGAGAAACAGTTGCACACTTTAGACCATCTAGAGGTATATCATATCCGGATCGCACGAGCCTTCAATAAAAAGGTTTGTCTTCGGTCTTTCTTAGAAGGAGAATTGGTGTTGGTCCTCCGAACGCCAATGATACTCAGAAAGAAACCTCTAAATCTGGAGCCCAAATGGGAGGGACCATATGTTATACACAAGGTATACTCAAACGGAGCGTATTCCCTGATCTCCATGGACGGGCAATTCACCACCGCTCCAACAAATGCGAGATTTCTGAAGAAGTATTTCGCATAACTGAAAGCAGTTATCGTTCGGGCTGTAGGATGTTAAACTGCCAAGAACCCAAAGGTCCAAACTCTATGAACCTAAACTAAGATTATTTCATCCTCACCGGCATAACTAAAAGCAGTTATTGTCTGAGCTATAGGACGTTAAACTACCAAGCACCCAACGGTCCAAACTCTATGACCCTAAACTAAGGGTATTTCGTCCTCACCGACATAACTAAAAGTGGTTATCGTCCGAGCTGCAGGAAATTAAACTGCCAAGAACCAAATAGTTCAAACTCTATGACCCTAAACTAAGAGTATTTCGTCCTCACCGACATAACTAAAAGAAGTTATAGTCCGAGCTGCAGGACGTCAAACTGCCAAGTACCCAACGGTCCAAACTCTATGACCCTAAACTAAGAGTATTTCGTCCTCACCAGCATAACTAAAAGCAGTTATCTTCCAAGCTGCAGAAAATTGAACTACCAAGCACCCAACGGTCCAAACACTATGACTCTAAACTAAGAGTATTTAGTCCTCACCGAAGTAACTAAAAGTAGTTATTGTCCGAGATGCATTACGTTAAACTGCCAAGCACCCAACGGTCCAAACTCTATGACCCTAAACTAAGAGTATTTCATCCTCACCGGTGTAACTAAAATCAATTATCATTCGAGCTACAAGACGTTAAACTACCAAGCACCCAATGGTCCAAACTCTATAACCCTAAACTAAGACTATTTCATCCTCACTGGCATAACTAAAAGCAGTTATCATCCGAGATGTAGGACATTAAACTGCCAAGAACCAAACGGTCCAAACTCTATGACCCTAAACTAAGAGTATTTCATCCTCACCGGCATTACTAAAAGTAGTTATCGTCCGAGCTGTAGGACGTTAAACTGTCAAGAACCCAATGGTCCAAACTCTATGACACTAAACTAAGAGTACTTCGTCCTCACCGCATGAATTTAAACTGTGTGGATTACAAAGAACTACGTATGGCTTGATTCCTGCCCATGAAGGATATGTAGCGATGCCGCGATCCCTCATCCTGGCCTAACCACTTCCAAATGAAACAAAATTACAAAAAAATCCCCCTTCCCCCGTGTACGGACCAGCCCTACACGAGGTGTACATCGTTCAGAGAACTACGTATGGATTGATTCCTACCCTCACAGGATACGTAGCGACGTCAGGGTTCCCCATCCAGGCCTAGCCATCCCCAAATAAAAGTTAAAAATGCCCTCTTTCC
Source organism: Viscum album (assembly GCA_963277665.1). Lineage (NCBI taxonomy): Eukaryota > Viridiplantae > Streptophyta > Magnoliopsida > Santalales > Viscaceae > Viscum > Viscum album. The sequence goes on from OY728162.1 coordinate 253,339,885, forward strand.
TCATGTATGAACCAGCCCTACACAGGGTGTATTCCTCATCCTTACCGCATGACGTTAAACTGTACAGATAAGGAGAAATAAAAAAATTCCCCTTCTCCCCCGTGTATGGACCAGCCCTGCATGGGGTGTATTTTCCTTCATAGAAATACACGACGCTTGATTTTTGCTCTTGCAGGATACGTAGTGATGCCAGAATTCCACACCCTATCCCAGCCACCTTAAATGAAGCAAAAAAATACCTCCTTCCCCCATACGGAACAAACCCGCACAGAGTGTATTCCCCAAGAGAACTACATGAGTCTTGATTCCTGCCCCCCCCCCCCCCCCCGCGGAATGCGTATTGACGCTAGGGTTCCCCATCCTGGACCAAACATTCAAAAAAATTCTCTCTCTCTCTCCCCATGTATGGACCAGCCCTGCACGGGGTGTATTCTTCGTCCTCAACGCATGACGTTAAACTGAACAGACTTAAAAGAAGTATATGAGGCTTGATTCCTACCCCTGCAGAATACGTTGTGATGCTAGGGTTCCCCATCCTGGTCCAGCCATTAAAAAAATCCCTCTCTCTCCATTTATGGTCCAGCCCTGCACAGGGTGTATTCTTCTTCTTCACCACACGATGTTAAACTGCACAGACTTAAGAGAACTATGTGTGTCTTGATTATTTCCCTCGCAGGATACGTAGTGATGCTGGGATCTTATGTCCTAGCCCATCCATAGAAAAAATAAAACATAGGCATATATACCCCTCGTCCTCGCCTCACGACATTAAAACTGCACGAACCTCTTCCTCACCGCAGGACGTTAAAACTGCACGGACCACGTTCTCACCGCACAATGTTAAATTGCATGGACGTCGTCGCGACCCACCCAAGATATTGGGTGAAACAAGATGGGAATACTCCTCATGCATTTGGGATGCATCCTCTCTATACATCAGACTCCATGACCTGGATAATTATGGATCATCATAACCATTCACGGCCATCGGAAGTGGAAAGTTATCAACCCGTGGACACCTTTTCATGAATATGCATACCATGCCCTCAACGGCTTTGCATATTGATAGCCCGTGGCCCATCTACCAAAGGAAAGATTTCCTTAGGCGATACCCTTCCTATCTCCATACGCTTACTGGCCTCAAATCCCCCATATCATATCTTCTAATCCAGAAATTTATGGCGTAGTGGTTTACAAGTTCATCCCCCTTTAACATCCAAACGATACCAGGGTATCCCTACCCGGTAAGCCTATGTATCCGCCCGTGGTTCACATGACGACCTGCATCTACGAACATCAAGCCAGGGCTAGGCTGCTTTGACTCAACGGACAATTCCGGTGAAGATGTTTCTTGTATGATTGAGCACCATTATCCCCGCATGCCAAACTCTGTACTGTGAGAATTCTCGTATTTTCATAATCATTCATGGCCATCGGAAGTGGAAAGTCATCGAACCAAGGACACCATTGAATGACTATGCATACCATTCCCTCAACGGCTCTGCATATTGATATCCCCTGGCCCGTCTACCAAAGGTAATATTTCCTCGGGCGATACTCTTCCTAGATCCGTACGCTTACCTACCTCAGAGCCCCCACCCCACCTCTCCTGATCCAGGAAACCTCAGAGGTACAGTTTACAACCTTCATCCCCCACCCTGTTCAGAGTATATCAGAGCATGGTAACTCAGTTATCCTTTGAGTGACTACAGCAATAGTCACCCAATGGTCCGAGCTCTATGACCTCTAAACTAGGAGTACTTCATCCTTAATGCACAACGTTAAACTGCATGGAGTGAAGTTACCCCCATGCACAAGATAAATCAGCGCAGGGAGATCTCTATGCTTTAATAGCAACCAAGGCCAAATATGCCTGACATGTTCGGCTATTTTCATACCAAATGACAGACTTTGTGGCCTGGACAATCGCAAATCCTCATAACTGTTCACGGCTATCGGAAGTGGAAATTTATCAACCCATGGACACCTTTTCATGAATATTCATACCATGCCCTCAGCGGATCTGCATATTGATAGCCCCTGGCCCGTCTACCAAAGGCAAGATTTCCTCAAGCGATACTCTTCCTAGTCTCGTACGCTTACCAGCCTCAAAGCCCCCATATCATTTCTTCTGAGAATCCCCAGAACAACAATTTACACCAATCAACCCCTCCACATCTTGGGCATGCTGAGATGTTCAAGACCAATTACATTCTGATCAAAAGAAGCCTTTAAAACTACATCCTTACTGCATGACAATTAAAACTTCACGGAACATGTCTTTGCCGCTTGGTGAGAAACTGCAATGACCCAGCATTAAGCATCAGAGAAATGCCTCCAATTGTAAGAATTTTCACAGATTTAAAAATTATCCCTTTTCCTCGCTGCATGACGTTAAACTGCACAGCATCTTCAAAAATTCTTCTCGTCCTGACCACATGACGTTAAACTGCATGAAATTTAAAATGTCCCATGTCCTCGCTGCACGACGTTAAAACTGCACAACATCGACAAAAATTTTCCCGCCATCACTGCATGATGTTAAACTGCACAACATCCTTTAATAACGCTCCTCATCTTTACTGCATGACGTTAAATTTCATGGAAGCTGCCATTGCCTCATGACGTTAAACTGCACGGTCAAACCTATCATAAATTCTTTAAGGAATGGAGGCTTTTCTCTGTCCCTCAGTGCACGGGTCAGACCTGCACAAACCACTGTCTCACACCAGCATGAGAATGAGTGACTTTACCCATTATTGGGAAATTTAGCCTAGATTTTTCTCCCGTATCCAGGAACCCTCTCCTCATAAATCACACTTCGTACCCAGAAAGAGCTAAGCCCTTGTAAACCACCCATGGTGGTCCGGAATCTCAAACTTCCCTAAAGTTTCTCAGCTATTGGGAGGATGAAATCATTGACCTAAGGATACCTTTTCATGACTATTCATACCATGCCCTCAATGGATCTGCATATTGATTGCCCCTGGCTCATCTACCAAAGGCAAGTTTTCCTTAGGCAATGCTTCTCTCTGTATGCCTCTTGGCCTTTGAGCCCCCATATCCTCCCCGAGATTTGGAAATATTCTGAGAAGACGTTTACCAAATGCTTTCATAACTCTGCCTATATATAGTGGAACATCTTTGATGAGATCACCGAGAACCAGGAGAATCCATTCCACTTTGAATAATGTCCCAACTGTATGACTTAAAACTACACCAAGCCTCAATCATCCTCTTCACTAACTAAATGTGTAGGATAGGGACCATGATTCCACAGTCCTTATTAATACAGATGTTCTAAAACCCTTTCAGATTTCACACACCCTTTCCAAACCACCCCTAGCGGTTTTCATGGTTCTCTAAGCCACTCATTGAGGTTTCCATAAGATGGGATTTCATGAAGTCCTTAGGCCATCAGAAATGGAGAGTCATTGAATTAAGGACACCTTTTCAAGACTATTCATACCATGCCCTCAGTGGCTCTGTATATTGATCTCCCCTGGCCTGTCTACCAAAGGAAAGATTTCCTTGGGCGATGCTCTTCCTATCTCTGCACACCGATACGGCTTCCATGCCTTGAGACATTCCCTACATGTCTTTCAAATCTAAACATGCTCCCCCACATGCATCTGAAGGATATCGAGACATCTTTTAATCAACCAAACCTCATTGGGGCCCTCATCCCACCATATCTGGTCAACGTTATTCGACCTAAAACATCAGTAATGATATTATTGTCATTTTGACTTTAAATCGCTCACAAAAAGAGGCACAAAGCCCGTTAGGCCAAAAACCTGAAAAGGGCGACCTAAGAGAAAGTCAGGCCATACCCGTTGGGTCCACGCCAAAAGGGCCTAAGAAAAATTAGGGTATTGACGGTAAAGACAAAATATTTGTAGGGTTCTTCTACAAAACCCTAGCAAAAGTGAAACTGTGCTCGCTGAGTCCCTTGGTTCGGGAAAAATTTAGAGCATTGTCCAATCACTCATCGATTTTCAGGACCACTCTACATCGGAATGGCCTCCACTTCGTTCTAATAAGACCCCATTACGATGGGGGGAATTTTTAGTGTCCTGAAAATTCCAAAAAGAAGAATGATAATCCCCTTTAATCCACGGGAGATTCTACCCAATTTTTTCCCACAAAGAATTGGGGAAAAGTGTCGAGAATACTCAAATGATGGCATAAGACGAACCAGTCTGCAGACTTGTCCAATGATAATGGTGCGTGGCAGGATCAGTGAGGCGCCCCCTCTATGGACCACTGTCGTTCGCAGATTGAAGGCAGGGATCCTCCACGGGCACAAAGTAGGACGGGCGCCGACCTGGTTCAGCATCATGAACCACCCCCAGCTGCGAACCACGTCAAATGGGCCAGGCCGCATCTGCTGTCGTTCGCAGAATGCAGGCGGAACCCTGCATGGCTGCAAAGCACTCCCGGAGCTAGTTTGGTTCGTGGGGGAGGTGCGTTCAATACCCCCGTGAGTTGAGGATTGACAAAGTCATCTATAAATCGGGTTTCCAGTCATGGGCCTCCGCAAAAGGTGCCTCATGACAACAAATACATCTCTTTCCACACTCTATAAAAGGAGATGGAGTGGGAAGATAAAGAGGGGGTGGTAGGGAGATCGATTAGATTCGGGTGGAATGTTTTCGAAGGAAGGATCTTTGGGTTTCACAAACAGCGAAGTTTCAGTTTCACGAAACAGAATAGGCATGATGCTGGAAACGAATTAATAAGGAACCGAAAAATACATAAAAACTTGGGGAACAGTGAACTTAAAATAATAAAGAAAAGAAGATCACGAACAATGGCCCCTCCTTGAATGAACTCCCCACGGACCAGGGAGTTTATGCCCCTTTACTGATCTGTCGCACCGCATAGCACCCTCTTACGAGGGTGAATCCCCGACCGATGAACCTCCGACCGGTGTCACCCTCGACCACCACTGCTCGTTTGGACCCCTCCTCATACTAACCTGGTACGCGAGCTATACCCAAAGCCGAAAACCACCCTGGTTCGCGGGATTCCCATCAGTCCGCGGACCATCCTGGTTCGATAACGGCCTCTCCATCCCCGTAGCACCTCCCTACACAAAGGGTGCCACCCCTCATACACTCGTGTGGTCTGCCAAATCCTTCAGAGTTGCCATTCCCCGATCCAGATAAAATCTTTCCAATCCATCCTAATCCTTCGCAACCCCCTCATTGGCCCATTCATCGGCCCTGAGTTGAGGCCTCTACCAGAGCCACCAGACCCGCATGATGTAACCTTCAGGCGCATCAGTGCGCCATTTTGAGTTCACATACCCACGGTAAGCGAGAGCGAAGGGGTTTCTACGACCCTTGAGCGGATTCCCGAAGCATTTCTGGGTTCACATTCCCATGGTAATGCAGAGTCTGAGCCCGGGAGTCCCCTTTCTACCCCTCCACTGGTTAGAACTAGGGCACTTCTCCCCTCCCTGGGGCGTGGTAGACTACCCATCAGAAGGAATCCCCCATGCACCTCTGTACTTCCTCATGGCCATGACCAAGTAAGGGCGTAGTGGGGAAGGGTGATACTATGTTCTTCTTTGGGTCCAAGTCCCTCTCCCGCCGCACTTTGTCGCCATTGGGCCTCCATCCTGGAGTAAGTCTCTGCACAATGGGCCACCCGACGCGTAATCCCCTCTTTGCTTCCCACGGATGCCCCCTTCACGACGTGATCATCAGGTCTCTACCGCCTCTTATTTCTCACATCGACCATGACTCACATGGGCTTAGAGTAAGCATTGACTATGACACCAACCTCCATCCCGTATGATGTTAAATTGTACATCCTAACTATGTGGACTTTGATTCCCTGTCATGGGGATACGTAGGAAGCCTCCACAAGGTTCAATCCCACCACCCGGTCATTCCGACCTCTTCACGTCGATTCACCAATAATTGTGGGCTACCTCAGAGTGTAAGACCCACTCCCATCTAAACTACGTGGACTTTGATTCCCTGCCATAGGGATGCGCAGGAAGCCTCCAAGAGGTTCCAGCTCGATCACCATCAGAACCCCGGGTCCACATTCACGTATGTTCTCCAACACTCCCATTTGAACTATGTGGACTTTGATCCCTGTCTTCTAGGCAGGGTACGTATGAAGCCTCCCCAAGGTTCAAACCCAACTGTTGGTCGATCTGACTATCTTTACGTCGGTTCACCACACCAACCCTGGGCAGCCTGGAGTGTAAGCCCCATACCAAACCGAACTACATGGATTCTGATTCCTCTCATGAGGATACATAGGAAGTCCATATCACGGGTTTGACCCAAATGCTCAAGTGGTTATATGTCTCCCCTTGATGACAATAAAATCCAGAGTGCCTGGTTACGGGGCTATAAACCAGCGTCGTCTCAGTGAGTCCAGACTCCTCGCGGTCATTAATCCAACAAGGGATGGTAAACCTCGGGCATAAATGATTCTGAACCCCTGCGTCCAGTTGACCATTACCAACCAGGAGTAATTTGTGGATAATATTCTTATATATAAACCAAAGATTTACAAACATATGAATACGCCTTAAATCTATAAGAAAGCCCCAGAACATGTAATAATTCCCCCCAAAAGGGTGCGATGAGCCCGACTTTCCATCCTCTCGAACAATGTGAGTTTTTAAGCTTCATTGGTCAAACCAACCACTAAATGCCTGCCTTTGGAAAGCAGGTCCATGTATTGCTGGATATGGTCCCATTGGGTGTTTCGAGGAAAAAAAGGTGCTCCTGATATGAGTGATTAAGCAGAACCCAATCCTCTCTAATAAACCGTCGGGTAGCACACGTTTCCCCCCCACGATCTCGTTGTGCGTCGTGAGACAGGCAGCAAAACATGTTGCTTATTTTTAAAAAAGACAACTGAAAAATACACAGTATATTATACATCCGAGGATATTTTCAAGTCTAGGTTTTGGAGAACTAGACAAATACATTAAAATTTAACAAAGTTGTAAAAAAATTTAAACAATTTTCATTATGTTCATTTACTACTTATGTTAAATACACACTAATTTTAAGTTCAACTAAACATTTGAAAAATAAATTTAAATTATATGGTGAGCATTAATTTTCCTAGTAAGGGGTTTTAAAATCTATAAGAAATACCTTTCTTCAAAAAATATAAATTAATTTGAAAACATTTATAAAATAAATTATTTGATAAAAAATATATTTATAAAATGGTTTTAAAACATTTTATAAATATCCTTAAATAGTTTATATTACTTTGAAAACTATATATACTCGAAATAATAATTCTTTGAAATACAACTTTGGATTTCTCCATTTAAAAATAATATTTTTTATGCATTAATCATGATACTCAGCAGGCCATAACAAAAACATAAGGCAACATAGATGTATCACATTTTTTAGAACATCTACTTGAGTTCATGGTTTCAATACCCATACCATAACTTATCATACGATATTCTAGTTCTATGATTTTAAGAAAACAATTTAATTGGTTCTGTATTTTCCACTCATAACCAAAAAAATAAAAAACCATACATAAATTATTTTAATAGAATAAAATAATTTAATGAAGTCTAATGTTGTATAAAATGAATTTCAGGAGAAATGAATTTTCTAGAAAATAATTACTTACATTTAAAATACACGAACATAAACTCTTTGAAATTAAAACAAATGATTGTATAAAATAAAACAAATGTAAATAAAAATAATAGGGGAAGACCATATCTACAATAATGAATGAAAATAAAATATTTTCCCTTAAAATATAAGATTATATAAATAAAAATAATTCTTTAAAAAATTATCTTACCTCAATTTCGACTCATCACATAGGTTTCTTTATCTTTCTCTTCCTCGGAAAATCACTTTGCTTAACATCTTAAGACAATAAAAGATGGTGTTCTGACTAAACTAAGACCTCTATAATGTGGGGATATAAGTGGATAATAAAAAATTACATAGGATAGTCAATAAATATTTCTTAATGTGATGAAATTAAGTGAAGTAATGAGTCTCTTTTTATAATTGAGGTGATGGGAAATTTAGGAATTATCTAAAATATTAAAATATAATAAGTATAATATAGGGTTAAAGACTTTCAAAAGGAATAAAAATCACAGGATATCAAAATGAATAAATTATCTTATCATTTTTTTCATTGTTCCAGATTTTTTTTTATTTTTTAATAATTTTAAACAAAAGATATTATCTGTGAAAATTAATTTGTTTCACATTAAACACTATTCATAACTATGACTTTAAAACATCAAAAAAAAGTTTAAAATTTGATTTTTTTATTATAACCTAGATATATAAAATTTATCTACATAATTCTATAATTATCATAAAAATATAAAATTATATTTATTTTATTGTTTTAAATATCATTATTTTAATTTATTCATTAATTAAATAATTATGGCATCATCGTTGTGTAAGCCATTAAGGTAATTAATTATTCCCTAAAAAATAAAAAAAATACATGAAGAATATAAATTTTTTAGCTTTCAAATGACTACTTATTTTAAATAAACACTTTTGTAAAACCATATATTAGAATATTATATTAACTAAAAACTATAGTGTGAAGAACTTCACTTCCTTTTAAATAAAACATTATAAACGATCTTAATCACATCCATGTGTCTCAAAATGGTCATTAATTCCATAATAGGACAAAACTGGTTGAGATATAACCAATAAAAAATATTTATCCAAGTTTTCTTTTCATTTAATAGATCTTATAAATTTAATTAAAATCATTTTATTGATTTTTCTTATGCTAGAAAAAGCACTGCATCTACATTTCATAAGCATTAAAGTTAATTATTTCAAATATATAAATTAAAATAAATTAATTAGGTTAAATATAATCATTTATATTTTTTATTATGTATATTTAATCATATCCACATGAAGACAACTTCTTTAATTTGCTAATTTTTCTTTTTTTCCTTGAGCAATCATTACAGAGGAATCTAGATAAGTCTCAAGTTATGTAACTCTATAATTCAAAATTATCAGAAAGAAACATCAATTATACATAATAATTAATAAATTAGTCATGAATATAATTTTTAGTACTCAATTATTATCTATAGAAAACCAAATTTGACTTTTTCAACACTGTATAGACAATGATAATGATTTTTATACTTATCATGAAATAAATTATAACATATAAGTTATGAATTATTTTTTAAAATATTTATATATTAATATCATAATTTAGTCATTTCATATGTTAAATTAATTTTATATAATTATTATGCATTGGAGGTACCACAAGAGATATCATATTTAAAAAAAATATATATTTTTTACTATTCACCAAAAAAAATATTTTTTCGAAAAATGTTAAAAATTAATGCTAAGATAATATCAACAAAAAGAATTAAAAAATGATTTTTTTTTTGTAAAATTAAAATTAAATAAATTGAAAATTAATCTTTTATATTTAACCATAATAGAAATTATTTTAATAAAATTATTTACTTTAAAAGAAATTATTTATTTTAATAATTACGTAACTAAATGAATTTAACTATTTAATTCAACAATAATAATATGAAAAAATTAATATAATAGTACTTGTGTTGTAACATTATATTTATGGAAACATTTTATGCCAAAACATGCTCAAGTTTTTTTCATTCAATTACAATAGGAAGTTATATATTTCTCAAAAAAATTATAAAATCATTTAATAAATTATATTATTTTGGATGAAAAAATACTTATAATAGGAAAAAAATATTTGATACAAAAAAATAAATTAAAAAACCATTAACAAATTACATCTTTTGGTCAGTTTGGGCTCACAGGCTAGGTCTAGAGAAAATAATCACGCCCTAAGCCTGACTCAACAAAATTGTTGGCTTGTAACTGAACTTTCCTAGATTGGGATTTCCCAAGATTCTAACCTATCCCAAATTCGGGCTAGTTTGAGTGGTTTTTTTTGGGATTTTAGGCCATATTTACACCCTTAGGTATATGTTAACTACTCAATTAGATATTATTAACATATTTTTTAAGCTATAATGTATATGGATTTATATTTTTCATTTAGCCTTATTAGTTGTATCTACTACTAGGTGGTGTGGTTGTACTAATATATATGATGTATAAAATCAACATACACAAGTAAATATTGATTATAATAAAGACAAAAAAATTATAGGGAAGTATGGTAGAGAATGCAGATGTTTTATAAAAACACTTGAAAATATATACAGTGATATGGCTATCATGAAGCATATCTCTTAGAGACATATAGGTGATCAAATAAAGAATAATTCATGATCATAGATATCAGTAAGGCTGTTTGTTACATTAAAATGCACATTATTATTATATTATCTAAATTAATATTATGTTTTCATCTTCACATTATTTTTATTAATGGTCAATCTTTGAGGTCTAGAAGGTTTCCAAAATTATGGGAAACTTTGAAGAGAATATAAGCATGAACTATATCTTGGATGGACTAGTAGAGTTGAAACAAAGTTATAGGGCACACCTATCCTTAATGATTGTGTAGTTATGAAACAAATGGAGATGCTTACCTACTATAAGAGTAATAAATTTAAGTTATTATTGAAATTTCATTCCTTTTATTGAAAATTAATATATTTATTATTAATAATATAATTATTTTTATTAATTTTATTAGGATTATTTACAAATGAATAAAAACTGGGAGTTTTATGAAGTATTTGTACACTTTGGGGTGAATAACTATGTAGAAAAATAAGAAAATTTGGTTATTTTTCAACTATAATTGTGTATTGTTTTATTTTTTTCCATAAATAATAAATAATAAGTAACATGAGGTTTTATCTATACATTATTTTTATTATTTTCTATCATTAATAGAATATGAATGAATATTCTTTTCTTATATTTATTCTTTAATTATTTCATCAGGTGGTGCTGAACATTAAAGGGAATGTACCTAGAGTATTTTTTTTATTTAGTAGAAAAAATAAGGATGGAATTGTGGTTAATTCCCAAAAAAACGAGAATATTATAAAAAAATTAATCCGTTAAAATTTCAACATATCTTTCTTAAATTCATATCTAATTTATATGGTCAACAACATGATCTAACATCTCTTAATGAGAATGAAGATAAAAATATTCAATCTTAATCATTATTTTCAATTGGTATTAGGTAAGAATATATATGGGAGGGCACAATGTTAACTTGAGATGATTTTCATGCCCACTAGGTAAGATACTTCTTTAAGAAATTCAAACACCTCTATCAGTTCCTAATAATAGTTGTAATAGTCCAATTTAGAAGTATGAGATGAAAGAATTTTATTGTTTATGGACATGAAATAAAATGAAAGATCGATTATAATAGATGTGTGGATATCACTTACACGAGATATTTTTGTAGTTATTGATAAATTTATGCCAAATATGTGTTCATTTTATAATGTTTCAGGCAATGGAGATGATGGTTCTAGTGGTGATCATTGTGATGACCTTCCTGGTGATGATATTGATGATGTTATTTGAGATAATGATCCTTATAATGAGGTTTGTGATGAGGATAATAGTAATGGTAACTAGTATACTGATTTTTTTGGGTGAGATAATGATCCACACCATTTTAAATTCATGTGAATTATATTCTGGTTCTTACAATTGGAATATTTATACTTAATAAAACTTATTATATATGTATATTATCATATGATTTTCATTTATATAACTATTTTATTATAAAATAAATATTATTTATCATAACTTGATAATATATTCTAATCGATAATTATATATATATATCCAACTTCTTAGATTCTTTAATTATTATGTTAAGTTTATGTGTAGTTAGTTTATGTTAAGTTAGGTTGTTACTATTGGGGAGTCTATGAGCCTTATTCCCATGATTCACCTTAACCATGGGTGTAGATGATTATACCAATGGTTTTAAATCCATTTTTATGCAGGTCTATACCAATGGTTTTCTAAAACCATTGGTATATATATTTTTTATGGGGTTAAATTTAATGGTTTCAAAAATCATGGGAATACATTATACCAATGGTTTATAATCTTGGGTATATCACCTATTTTTAGTAATAAATATTTCTTGATTCAATGATTTTAATGAGGGAGACACCACAAGAACACCTATAATATGCCTTAGTTTAATGACTAATGTCAAGTATATAATCACTCATAAATGGAAGGCATTTCCTTAAACAAATATTATGAAAATTTTAAATTTAAAAATTAAGAAAAATATAAAATCTATGATTAATAAAGATTAAGAAATTGTGTAATGTATTCCTGTTAAGAAACAAAAAAAAATGATGAAAATTCCTTGAAAAAAACTACTAATTCCCCAAATAAAAAAATCCCAAAGAACTCAATATACCATAGTGGTATACAAAGATAGTCTATGGATCCAAGATACTAAAACCCCATACGGAGCATTATAATGCAACCATATATAATAGTCAATGAAGAAACCAATTAAAACTAGAGTTAATTAAAACTACCCATACTCTATCCTAGATCTCATTATTGTCAGACTTTCTTAGAAAACATTTAGTATATATACAATATAACACACAAATTGAAAAATAAAAATAAGGTCCCCTATGAACTAACTCTCACTAATTAATACCCACATCCCTAAAGTCTAATATCATATCACCTTCCAACTTATACTGATAACCATGTCATATTTGTATCTATAATGAGTCCTCAATATTTCCAATGTACACCAACCAATAAGGAGAGGTAATATTAAGTTTCTCGTCTAGTTAGCCTACTCTAAAACTAGATATTGGGTTGCATTAGAAAAAACATACCCATGTGGTCAGTTTTTACTTAAATGGGGGGTTCCCCAACCCACCTTTAATAATAATATATATTATAAAGACAAACTCTCAAATCCATATTTCAAATTTAATATTAAAACCCAGTGGTTCATCTATTATATTTTAACAAAAGTATTTATATTGCCACATCATAACCCAGTGTTACTCTCACCATAATCTATAAGGTATCCCCATGTCCCAAGTCAAAATGGATCTTGATACATCATTTAAATAAAATAAACTACTATTTAAAAAGGTATATTAAAAACCCTTAAAAAATTAAAATATATCATCATATCCTGGGAAAGAAAAATGATTAATAATAACTATCTATAAAGAAGATAAAAATGTTACCATCTAGAAACTATCTCTATAAACAGACACTTCACATACCAATAATCATCTATTAAAAATGTTCTCAAGATCACCTTATGATTAATAAATTATATCTATTAAATTTTGATCAACCATTTCTTTCTTCCATTCCTATGTCTCTTCCTCAATCCAACCATGTTTCCACAAAACCAACACTAGACCGATTCTTTTCACATGCTTGGATTTCTCATGCATATCCATAATCTAAACCGATATATGAACCAATGAAGCATCCAACTCTAGGTCAATGTGATCTCATCGAATCACATGGTCAAGATCAATATGATACATTTTCAACAGGGATACATGAAAAACATTTTGCACATCACTGAAATATGGTGTAAATTCCAACCGATATGCCACCTTGATAACTCATTCAAGTATCTCAAAAGGTCCTATGTATCAAGGAGATAACTTTCCCTACTTTCCCAAAATAACGATTTCCAAGACTTAGAGAGATCCCCAGAAACACATGATCACTCACCTCGAATGAAAATGACCTTCAATGATTATCTACATATGATTTTTTACTACTATGAGTCATCTCCATTTATATCTTGATCAACAGAATCTTCTCCATTATCTCTTCGACAAGGCCTAGCCCAACCGGTGTAGTCTCACCTATTTCAACCCAACAAAGTGGAGAAGGAAAAAAATATCCATAAAATGATTCAAAATGATCCATATGTATTGATTCTTGATAACTATTTTTATATATGAACTTCACTAACGGTACATGATCCTCCCATGAGCCACAAAAATCTATTACACAATCCAGAACCAAGACTTCAAAAGTTTGTATTTTACTTTCAAATGTACCATCCATATAAGGATAATACACCATAATCATAGTCAACTGAGTCCCAATGGATTTCTATAATGATTTATATAAATGATATGTAAACAACTGGTCTTTGTCTGAAACTATTGAAACTAGTATGCCATGCCTCTTTACCACTTCTCGGATATATATTTTTAAAATCAATCCATCATATGAGATTCACAAATAGGGATGAAATGGGCCAACTTTATGAGTTGATCTACTATTAGAAATATGAAATCATGTTTTCAAACCATTATTGGGTGAACTATTACAAAATTAGTAGCTATATACTCACATTTATAAATTGAAATAGGTAAAGACTACAACATACCTACTAGTCACTTGTGTTCTGCCTTAACCTGCTGAAATGTTATGCATCTTGAAACAAACTCAGCCACCATCCTTTTCATTCTGACCCACCAAAATCATGATTTTAATGCCTTATATATTTTATATATTCAAGATGAAAACCCCATCTCAAATAGTGGTAAGAATGAATAAGTTTTTCCAAACAATCCATCGGGTTGACCATCCGATCTTGAAACCACAAAACTAAAATTCCATCCTTCAATGGTCTCCCCACTATTGAGTTTTTACCTCAATGAAACACATTCAATATTGGATGTATCTTCCTTCTTAACTATCTTCACCAAATCAAGAACCACCAAAACTTGAAATAAAACCATTGTAATCTCTCAATCATCATAATCCAAGTGCATGTCATCTAGGATAGACATCAATTACAACTCATCTAAAGCATTTTTTTTCCAACTAATCATATGACTTTCTTCTTCATTCATCGACCATCATATTTCCTTTACCCAATGTATACATCATGTCAAAGTCAAAAAATTGGAGATGCTCTATCAATCTTCTTTATCATAGGTTTATATACCTTGTGATAAAATATTTCTCAAGATCTTATGATCTTTAAACACTATAAATTTCTCACAACATAGGTAATGATGTCGAGTATTAAAAGAATGGGCTAAATTATCTAGCTTCAAAACATGTGTTTGGTAGTTATTCTTATGAAACTGTAAATTTTTTGAGCCATAAGAAACAACATGATCTTTCTGCATGAGAACACATCCCAACCCTGATCCTAAATCATGAAAATATTCCACGTACCTTTTTCCTTATTCCAAAAATATCAAGATAGGTTCTAATGTAAGGAAAAATTTTGGCTCTTGAAAATAATTCTGAAATTACTCAATCTATTGGAATGGAATATTATTCCTTTTCAAATATTTTATAGGTGAGGCCAATCATGAAAAAAACATTGGTAATAATTAACTAGACCAAGGAAACTATGTATCTTGGAGACATTAATTGGAGGTTTCCAAGACATAACCACCTTTATATTTTTTGGATCCACAAAAACACCTCTTTCAGATATTACATGGATAAAGAAACATACCTCTTGTATACAAAAATCAAACTTTGATAGTTTGGAATATAATCAATTATCCCTCAAGATTCCCAACACTTTCTCAAAGTGGTACTCATGATCATCCCTTGTCCTTGAATACAACAATATGTCACCCACAAATACTGCCATAAAATAATCTAGATACCTCTGAAATATATGATTCATAAACTCCATAATTTCTACTAGTTAATTCATAAGACCTAAAGGCATTACCACATATTCATAATGGAAATATCTACTCTTAGAAAATTCCATTGAAATATCCTCCATCAAAACCCATAATTGGGGATATCCTGATCGTAAGTAAATCTTAAAGAATCACTAAGCTCCCATCAGTTGATAGAAAACATCATCAATACATAGAAGTTAATAATGATTCTTTATTGTAACTTGATGAAGCTTAAGATAATCAACACAAAGTCAAAGAGTTCCATCCACATTTTTGACAAACAAGACTGGTGTTTACCAAGGAGATATGCTAGACCAAATGAATCCTTTTCTTTCCATCTCTGACAATTGAAATTTAAATTTTCTTAATTTTTTTTGTTACATTCTATAAGATATAAGTGAAATTGGACTAGTCCCTTAGAGGAGATCAATCATAAAATCAACTTCTCTTGTGGGTGGAAACCTGGAATAAGTTTTGGGAAAGACATACTAAAATTGTTCAACCACTACTAGAAAACTACTATACTCAATATCTTCCATTAATTACAAATTCAAAGCTACAAACTGGTATGAGATCATTCTAACTGCTAGTTCCAACAAGCTTGTTGCACCTTCCTTTACATTTTGGTCTCTTATAAAGTGATGATTGATGCCATCAGTATCCATCAAAATAACTTGTCAAGTATAACAGTCGATGTGAGCCTCGAACATTGTCAACCAAACCATATTAAAGATTAAATCATAGAAATCCATATCCAACATAGAGAAATCCAAAATTTGTTTATCACCATCAATATTTATATAATATTCTCTATATATAAAGGTTTGACGTTATCTTTAACCAAGAGGAGTTTGCAGTTTCAGTACAGAAGGAATAATCATAACTTTTAAACCCATCAAATGAACAAAATGAGAAGAAATAAAGGAATGGGATGCACCTATATCAAATAAAGTTGGCATATGTGTATTATTAAACAGAATCATACATCACACTATTGAAATTCCATATTGATCATCTACAATAACCTACTCATCTCCATATAAATGTTACTCACTACAATCTATTCCATATTTCTTGGTCAAGATTACCATTGCTGAAGAGTCATGGTATTCTGGAAATCAGCATGGCTAGATTATTCTGCTAATGAGGATTGTTATACTTCCCTCATCCTATTAAAGAATACAACATTTATGATGCTTGAGAAGTTTTCTGAACACCCGACCTTAGATCACTAGGACAATAGCATTGAACATGTCCCATCTGGTTGTAATTTTGGAATTATCTAGGTGGTGTTTTATAGACTCTCTTCATGTAAATAAGAGAACCAAATTGGAAAATACTTGTTTACTATTGGGTATTAGGGGAAGATTCACCAATCCAGCTGTCTGATTCTAAGTCATGCTCCCACCTAGGAAATAGTTTCCCATATTCCTCTTATTCCCAGTATTAGAGTTCCCACCATTTTCCATAGGTATCAATATATATCCTCCACCTATAGCTCTTGATATGTCTCTTGCATCCTAAATCACTCTATTGTCCATATCTTTATAATCCTATATATAGAGCAAGATTATCTTTAAGTGAATTTCCGACTTCATCCCTGATTTAAAAAGGTTTTCCTTCAATGAAAAACTAGTATAAACGTTTTTTGAAAATTAGACTAAATTCATGATTTTTTTCGCACACTCTATCACTATGAGTCTCTATTTCATTAAGCTAAAGAATTTATTCATTATTTCAATCCTAAACATATGAAGATAGATTTTTTGTTGAAAATTTCTTCAAAATCCTCCCATGAAAGTGTTTGGTCCAATTTAACCTGAACTTCTAAATCCAACCATTGGCGTGCAAGATCCTCCAGCATATATCCTACCATTTTGTCTTTCAACTCTATTAGTGTTCCAAGGAAATCGAATATTCAATTCATCCCTTTTAGGTACACTTTAGACTTCTCTAGTTCTGAATCACCTCAAAATATTGGTGGATTCGGCTTGTGGGACTAGACATAATGATCCAATTTCCTTGGTTAATCTATCTATTTTCCTTTTTATACATCATGAAAAGCTTGGACTATACTCTAAACTAGTTTTTGGTTCACCTATGGCTTAGGTGAAACCACATTCTCAGTATCTTCTTCTGGTTGGTTTCTATGACACCTACCAAGTTCCATTTTCTCTACAGACAATAAACACCATAAGTATCACTCTCTAGCAACTAAAGACTTAAAATTCTACCACATCATACTATAACAAAATTATTCTTAAAAATTAAATATTCCTATATTCAACCATTTTTCAAAATTTCATCATGCTTTTGAAAATAAAACGATTTACAAAAAACAATTTCATTCCTTTTTAAAATATCACATTTGAATAAAACTTTAAATTTTTTCAAAAATCAATAATTTTGTACTAAATAATAAATCATTACAAAAAATAATATATTCACTCATAGTGCGAAGTCATTTCTATAATGAATGTCATGATTGTGTCATTAAATAAACCCATGAAAATGAGATTTCAAATCCTATAAGTGTCTCAAAAAAACTTGGGTACCCAACTCTATCATAACTTGATGTTTAGTATAAAGCGGTTAGGTATATCTATTTATGATATACATTTCAAGTCCCAAAAATCATACTCCTTTCTACCATCCCAAATCAAGTAATAAACCAGAATGAATTTCAACTCTAAAACCAACACAACTGATCACCAATGATCAAACAAACTGATACCATTTCTAACATATTGACCCTCCTCTTGGGATTAAGTTGAGACAGAATTGATACATGGACTTAAGATACATACCCAAGGTGCCAAAGGATGTAAATAAATTCTAAGATCTTTATTAATAGATTTGGGATTATTTGACCTTTTTAAATAAAACAACCCAACCAAACACACCAAAACAAAATACAACTACATGATGCATGATAAAAAAGTAAAAAAACTCAAAGTATTACTATTAATGTCAAAACCAAACTACAATAGACTACAGTAGTGGAAGACAACTAACATCAATGTACACAATGGAAGAGAAAACCAAAAAAAACCTAAATACACCAATTATATAAATCCATAACTCCAAACATGCTTTGTGATCTAATACCACAAAAAATCCCAAGTATCATGAAGCACCACCAGAAAAGTGTGATACTTTAACTTTTTATATGTCTCAATAAACAATATCTACAAAATCACTAACATTCCAAAGTAGGGGTGAGTAATGAAACTCAATAGTCATTCCCCAAATGAATTCACTACTCACTCCACTAGGACAAAACAAGTTATCATGTTTATATAAAACAATTTATATAAAACCAAATTAAAATAGTTCAATAATTTATAACAATGAAAAAAAATCCATAACAAAATCGTTTTCTCAGATAATAAAATTTCTAAAGAAATAAAACAAACTAGTCATTTAACCATTCTTAAATTTCCATGTTGGAATAACCCATTCTGTTTCACATAATCACACACACACACACACACACTTAACTACACAACCATGCATGTTCGGTGTTACCATTGATAGTAGAACTTCACGTCTATACTATGTCACTTTGATGATGGTACTTCATGGCCATTATCAATCACATTCCATCAATACTTAAATATTTAATCCAAACACATGGAAATTCAACTTTTTCCAAACCAACTCAATCATTTTGATAAAACCTTAATTTTATTAAAAACCATACCAACAAACCATTTCACAAAACCAACAATTTTATTGAGATAACATTTCCAAAAAAACCCTTCCAATAAAACAAAAATTTTATTAAAAACGCCTTTTCATGAATCAAAACCAATTAAACATTTTAAAATCATCATTTTAAAACAAAGTTACCATTTTCACATTCCACCAAAACTCCCAATTTGCAAAATACCATAAACCACCACCAAAGGAGGTTTCCATCAATAATTTCACAGTAATTTTAAAATAAATGTCAAGAAAAACAATCAATTTTAAATCAATACTTCTAGTTCTAGAAATTGGAGATGATATTGAAACCACCTACCTCGATAATTATAGAGAAAAAAAGAACGGCATGAAAATGCCCACAAAACCGGGTTGAATCTCCAAAAACCCACCATAGATATCTTCCCCTATCATTAACAAAACCAAATCTAACCTAATTTTCATAAACTAACATCAATATATCTATATCGTACTATATCTAAAAAACTAATAGAGGGAAGTATAAATAAGAAAAAACATGAAAAATTCCCCAAATGAGGACTTACCTAGGGAATCAGGCTTCAACACACTAAGAAATGCCTCCGGATCAATTCCAATTCAATGGGGAAAGGTTTCACATCCTTTGGGAGGGAAAATATCAAGTTATGGTCATTTTGGAGAAAAAATGATGGGTTTAGAGTTAATCCCAACCTAGATCCACTTTTTTAGTATCTTATTTTAAAATCGTGCATGGTTAGTCACATAGTTAGGAAAAAACATGCACTGGGATATCCCTAAAGGAGGACCTCTCATGGTTAGCCTATATAGTTAGGCAAACCTTGTGCCAACTGTGAAAAATCTCACTATCTCTCTTTTCGTGGTTTCTTTTTCAGGGGACACATGGTTTGAAAATATCGTGCACCTAATTTTGTGATTTCCCCTTAGCCCCTATCTCATTGTGAATGATTTCATGTAGAAGTTTCATGATTCTCACTAATCATTCTCCAACTGTGTGCCTTTAGAAAAAACTCACAAGAACATTCTAAAAGTCTTCCAAACACTCCCAAACATCACCAAATACCTTACATACATAAAAATTATAAATAAAGGGTTTATTACTAGAGACCATGGGTGATACATATACTATAAAGACCTTTCACAAGATGGTTTAAATCTATAGGCAGAAACCCATTTAATGCTAGATTAATGATTCACCTTATGAAACTATCATTGCATTAGGTGGCTATCTATAACTGGGCCAAACCATGACTGTTATGTCCAAAGCATTCCTAATATATAAAATAATCGATTTAATTTATGAAAAATGATCCTTAATTTCAAATATCTATATTTATTAAATAATATATATTTATCAATATTTCCCCAGATAGACAAATAAATTTCAACTAAAACCCTGTATGTAAGAATGGTATATGATTTTGGAAATATTCATATCAATGATACTTATAATATACATAAAATAGAATTAAAACATTAAATATCATGAGTAAATAGGTATATATATTTAATAATTCAACAAGGTAGTGTATACACCACATGAAAGTGAACAAGTGTATATTAACAGAAATGCCTCAATAAAATGGAATTTGAGGAAAAATTCTTTACAATGATCATAACGTTGAAGTGAGAATTAATCAACGTATAGATTATGTGTATCAAATGTAAATCCACATATAAAAAGTGTAAATACAAATTCAAATAATCAAAAATAATTATACTCATAATCTTATAATATCAATGGAAAATAAATAATTAATATAACCTAATGAAAATAAATGGAGTGATAAAAATATTTACCACATGGTAACATTCATGTCAAATCCCCTTGGATGAAATAAATCAAATTAAAACATAAAATACCATGAATAATGAATTATTCATGATATTAAATGTAAAATGTTATTTATATACACATTATAAAATAAATCAAGTGCATAACAATATAATATGTATCAATGAAGGGAAATTTAAACGAAGTCCATTATCTCACACTACCTTTTAGATGAATATTATTTAAAAACTTTTATAGTGGTTTTAAACATGTTATTAAATTATAACAGAACCATATTTATATTTATAATATCATATACGATCATTTTATAACATTTATCACCCATTCGTTAATAATATCTCATTATTTTCATTGTTTCGGGTGTTAATTTCCTTATTTTTTCATTCGTGATTTGTTCTGACAGTTATGTTTATTTTTTATATTATATAGTTCCATAATATAAATAAAAATAATCATGAAATAATTATCATATTTATACATAAATTATACTTTTAATAAAAATAGTGAGATACGGTTTTGAGAAATAAAGTACGATACAATCATGGACACAATAGATTGAACGTACAGATGAGTAATGTTTCCATTTTCAATGATCATTATGGAAAGAAAGTATGTAATATTTTATCTTTAAATAATTATCATAATATCAAAAATACCATATATTTATTTAAATATTATTATATATATAATCCATGTGGTGTGGTGCTAAAAAGAGAGTCACATCGCTTCGTGAAGACGATAGTCCACACTTACATGAATGACACTATCATCTTTTGTGATTTAAAATGTATGAAATAAAATGAAATATTATATTTTTAGAATGAAACAAATGTCATGAATATAATAATTAATTCATGTATATCAAATATATTCACTAACATTATACTTAATACCTTTCGTGTAAACTGTTTGTGAAAAATGAATCGCATCACTTCGCGGCATGATAGTCCACCTTACACATGAGAAACATTATCATATCCCCAATATAATGAAAAGTAAAAAATTTAAATATGATATAATTAAAAAATAGGTATAATTATGTTATAAATATAATATATTTACTTTATATATATCATCATACCCAACCATGAGAGGTGTTGATGAAAAAACATCACTTCTATTCGGGAGGCAGTAGTCCGTCGTACTCATGAGTGACATTATCGTTACCCAATTGAGGGATGAGGAGATATATATAGGTAATTACCTTAACATAATAAAATATTATTATATTTTATATATTGGTGTCATTATAAAATAAAATAAAAATAATATTGAATGAGGTTTAAGAAGATACTAAACAAAAAACCATAGTTGTGAATTTTACCTCTATTCGGATCACCTCTTTAGGATTATACCTAAAGTACTCCTAGAAGGGATTTTTGGAAAAAATGATTCTAAGATAAGGAAATGAAATTTGGTAAGTGATTTTGGCCAGTAATATATGAATCAAAAGTGTTTGAAGGTGTGAATAATGGAGGAGCGGGGATGGCCTTTTATAAGTGAGGTGAGTGGCACATTTGTAATTTTTGAGAAGAAAAAGGTGTACCCATGTTTTTTCATATTCTAAAAGGGTAAAAAATAGATTATTCTAGATATTGGGTAATTATAAAGTAAACTTATTGATATAAAATATATTTTATACAATTTTTAGGTCATTTGAAGCCTTAACATTATAGTTTAACCCTTAGTAAACCCATTTTTACCTTACACAAAGTAATAAATTTTTATTATTTTCACAATTAATTTTGGTAAAAAATTAAGTTGGACTTATTATATAAAATAAATTATTATAACTAAGGATATGTAATCCAACTTTTCAAATTAAATTCACATAAGTGTTATAATAAAATATAAAATTATAGTTGTATACGCAATGAAAAAGCAGGTTTCCAAAGAGAAAATTATCACAAGTATAGAAGGTTTTAATATCAAATATAATATTAAATTGATTAAAATTAATTTTAATAGTTATATTTTAATATAATTTAACTAATATTACTTTAAACCCAATTTAAAAAATAATTTAAATTTTCAATTATTTAAAAGAAAAGACAGTTTTCAATAAAAATTAATATTTTTTACTATTCATTGAAAAATGAAAAGTTTCATAAAATAACAAAAAAACACCCAAATATAATTTTTATATTATTATTGAAAGAAATTAATTTTATTTTATCAAATAAGTTTTCTAAAAGTTGTAAACATTAATTTCAAATTACGTGCACAAACCACAATTAAACCCTCTTTTAGGAAATATAAAATTATTAAGAAAACATTTATTTTTTCTTTTACATGATTATAATTTTATTTCTATTCAATAGACAACTAATGAATTTATTTTAACATGTATAAACCATATAATTTTCATAATTAATTTATTATTATTTATACCTTCCAATTTAATGGATATATTATAATAATATACTATATTGAAGTTTATTTAGACTTAAGGTTGCATATTCTACAAACTAGTGAAGAGACTAAATTTAAAAGAAATATTTTTTTGGTTTTTTAAGTTCGGTGTTTCATACTACATACTGTATCAAATAAAATTTTATTCTTTTATAATTTAGTTGTGTTATATTCCCCCCACTTTAAATAAATTGCATCATCACAATTTTAACTTGATCTATGTAATCAAGGGTTTGACATTTGGAAATACTATTGTTGAAAAATAAAAATTGTAAAAATTGTAAAAAAATATCCTCTTAATAATATATAAATGTACGTATAAAGGGCATATAAAGTAACAAATAAATAATTTTTTACATGGGAGAACATTGGAGGCAAGTGAAGATATGTACATGAATAAAAAGCATAAATAATTATAGAGAATGATATAGGTCATTAGTCATAATAATTTAAATGTTCAATAGAATGTTAAGGACCTCAAAACCATAAATCTATGATGATTTAAAAGACCATTTGATTCATTGTATATGAAGGTAATGCGGTAAATTTTTTATTTTAATATTATTTTTTCCAAAGTTTAGGAATTCTTCTCTATTTAATAATAAAAGGAAATATACTTAAATGATACATTTTTATTTCATAAGCACAATTTCATCCCTTATTTTAACTTTGATCCATTTATAATTCATCACGTAATCCAATAAATGAATATCCAAAAATGTTTTTTATGCCTGGGGCATTAAAATTCAGTTTTAACGGATTATAAGATCCATAAAAGAGTCATTCCTTATGCATCAAACTATTTTCCAAAACCAATATTGATATCATGAATTATTAAATATAATACATCAATTTATAAATATTAACAGTAACACCATTAGTTAATCATTAATATTTATTTTTCAAATCATTTAAAAAAATGATATATTAACCAAGACATAACATAGGCTTGTGGTAGGTGATAAACCCTTCTCATCCTTTAGTTGTAGGTTTATGCCTCGTAGCCTTTCTAGATGTGATGGGTTGTCACTTAGAATACGGTTTGCCCTTTTTTCTAAAACCATATCAATATAATTCATATAATGTCCCAAAATTATGATGACCCTTAATTACTAAAACATCAAAGATAAGATAAACCTTAAATGTTATCAATACCTTTAATATTAAGTCCAAAAAAATTAAAAATTAAAATAATTATTCCTCAAATTAATCTTCCTTTTAGTAATACAGTAGGTTATATTCTCAAAAATGTTTTCAAAAAATATCCTTAATTATGTTACATTCCTACAACATAAATTTTTAAAATAGGACTTTAATGATATTAACTTATTACCAACCTAAAATACATAAACCCAATATGGTATCCCTAACTCTTATGTTTATTAAGAATTATATACCCCCAAAATTCAATATAATCCTTATATGTTTCTTTATTATTATAACCAAAATACAATTGTTAAAACAAATAATTCTATAGTTTAATTCTTAAACCCCAATACATAAATTCTTCATTTGTTTTATTTCAGAATATTTCCTTCCTCGACCTAAGGGTTAACCTTTAGAAAAGGTAATTGAATCAGATAGTTCCAAGGTTCCTCAAATTTAAGACAAAAAACTATAATTGGATCCCTAGGAAGATATTTATTTCCTTCAATTGTACTCTTAATTTTTCATCAGAAGTTCATTTATTCCCATAATTTCCACACATAAAGAAGTTTCCCATGATATTGAGACACTTCCCAAGTGTCTCTTTAAATATCTCTTACATGAATGAAATCAATCCATCTTTCCCCAATGGTCTCTGCCAATTAATCTCTTAGATAACTCCATCCTTGTCTTCTTTGGTCAGTCTAAGTATTGGTTAAGGTATAGGTTTTTAATCATATTTTAGGATAACTGATTAGGAATAATCACAATATATTTTACTCTTATCATCATCCCATTTGGTTATTCATGGTATCCACATTCTCCTTCATGTTCAATGTTAACATGGTTCTTTCAGGTCTCATCTATTAACAAAAACCAAAAGGCATAGTTTGAGAAACTATAATCATAGTGGGAAACCACATAATAACAAGGAATCGTTTATAGGATGTATAAATCATGACACAGTATTTTAAATACATGAAACCTTATTTTTAACCTAGTTTATTCATTGTATTCATATAATCAAACCTTTTATATTGGTTTGTAAAGAAAATGTGAATTATTCTAACCATATCCCCTGGGTGTTTTAAAACTGGTTTGCAGTAAGGCTTATTTTCATGCACCATGTAATGATAGATTCAAGCCTAATGTGCCATTTTTGGATTTATTAAACCTAGGTACATCTATTCTAGATGCACATCCACCTGTAATATCTATAAAGGGATTTATTTCTAGAAAAAACCACACAATTTCTTCTTTACCAAAACTTATGCATGTTCTCCTATACTTATCCTCAAAATCTATCATAGGGTTATGCTCCCCAAAATATGATTTCCTAAATCTAGTTCTCAAGGTGTCTAATAAAATTACTATAACACCATCTATAATTAACCCAAATCTAGTAACCTAGAGCCGGTGTCTTATATTAATTACTTTGGCATAAGATACATTGAATCACATCCCAAAAGTTTGAACAGTTTAGTAGTATTGGTAAAATAGATACATAAATGATTCCTGTATTAAATTTGGGAAAAAATTACACCATAATTTTTTTATAGAATAAAATTATTCCCTTTATCTTATGATTCCATATCATTTTTAGTACACGTCATGTATTCCTTGGAAAAGAAACAAAATAATGATAAATCAAATGCTCCGTAAGGGTTATGTATAGAAAAAGATAACAAAAATTAATAAGAATAAATGACATAGAATTGTAAACATTGAACACACAATCCATTTAAATAATTTTAATATGATGATTATATAAGGAATAATCAATATGGAAGGGTAAATAACTGAAAACACATTCTATTTAATGAATAAACTTATAATAAAATGCATCCAAAGATAATATCATTTTCAAAATCTTATTCATAATAATAAGAAAATTTTTACTGAATGAAATGATTAATCCTTAAATGTAATGTTCTCAATAACATGATACCTCTATAATCAATAAATTTTATCAGATGGTTTTAAACTACTTGTAGAAACCCATTTAATGTCACCTTACTGATTTTCCTTATTAGAATACTGATGCATCAAGGGGATATCTATAAATGATACCCACCCATAACAGCATGTCTAAATCATTCCTTATTTATAAAATAATTTATTTAATTCATAAAAAATTTACATTGTCATCAAATATATGTATTTAGTAAATAATAAATATTTATCAATATTTATCTAGATAAACAAATGGTTTTTAAAGTAAACATTGTATATAAAAATGGTATACAATTTAGGAAATATTCATATCCATGATAAAAATTAAATGAATAATATAGAATTAAAACATTAATAATAATGAATAAATAGTTATTAATGTTAAATAAATTTGGAAGGTAGTATATACACCACATGAAAGTGAATTGGTGTATATTAAAAAATATGTCTCAATGAAATATAAATTGTTGCAGAATTATTTATAATGATCATAATGTTGAAGTGAGAATTAATAAATGAATGGATTATGTGTATGATATTTAATTCTACATATTATAAGTGGAAATACAAAATAATATAAAAAACTAATTATAAACATAATCTTTTAATATCAAAGGAAAACGAATAAGTAATATAACCCAATGAAAATAAATTGATTTATGGGTTTTTTTCCACTTGGTAACTTTCTTGTTAATTTACCTTAGATGAAATAATTAAAATTAAAAATTAAAATACCATAAGTTATGACTTATTCATTATATTAAATTTGAAATGGGAAGTATGTACAATATAAAAAATAAATTAGGTGCACAATGATAGAATATACCTCAGTGAAGGGAAATTGAGATGAAGACCCTTACCTCACACTTAATTTTGGTTGAACATGATTTAAACTCTTTTATAGTGGTTTTAAACAAATTATTATATTATTATTATCCTTTTATAACATATTATTACCGGTTTTTTAATAATATTTCATTATTTTCATTGTTTTAGGTGTAAATTTCTTTGTTTTTTCATTTGTGTTTTTTCATTAATGTTCTAGTTATTATGCGTATTATATATTTTTATAATCTCTATAATAATAATAATAAAATAATTATAATATTTATAAATAAATTAAACTTTTAAAATCAATCATGAAATATTTTTTTGATAAATTAAGTATGTTACGATAATGGACATTGTAAGTCATACATACGCATGAGAAACATTTCCGTTTTTTAATGATAATTATAGAAAAGAGATAAGTAATATGTTAACATTAAAGAATGATAATAATATAATAAATTCCATATAATTTCTTTAAATGTAATTATATATATCATTCAAGTGGTGTTGTTATGAAAAGAGAGTCACATCGCTATGTGAAGGCGATAGTCCACACGTACATGAACGACGTTATCATCTTTCAGCAAGTGAAAATGTAAGAAATAAAATTATATATTATATTTTTATAATGATAAATAAGTCATAAATATCTAAATTATGTCATGTATATCATATATATTTATTAAATTTATACTTAATACCTTCCATGTAAAGTGTTAGTGAAAAATGAATCACAACGCTTCAGGAGTTGGTAGTTCATCATACACATGATTGACATTATCATATCTCTTGTGGAATAGAAATTTAAAATGTTATATATGATAAAATTAATCCATAGGTATAATTATGTTATAAATATCATATATATATACTTTATATCTATCATCATACCAAACTGATAGAGGTGTTTACAGAAAACATGTCACATAGGTTTGCGAGGCGGTTTTCCGCCGTACACACAAGCAACATTATCATTTCCCATTTTTGGGAAGAGGTGATCTACATAGTTCATGAACTTAACATAATAAAATATTAATATATGGGTAACTAATGATTTTATTCTATATTCATAAATGAATAATATTTGAAGGATGTAGAAGAATAAATAAAATAAAAAATCATAGTTAAGAATTTTACCTCTTCTTAGACCACCATTTAGGATTATACAAAAAGAATTCTTAGAATGGATTTATGAAAAAAAAATCTAGAATGAGGGGGTGGAATTTTGGAAGTGATTTGGTCTGGTATTGGCCAAAAAATGTTTGATTTTTTTTAATAATAGAGGATTGGTGGTGTCCTTTTATATATAAGGTGAGCGACACATTTATGATTTTTGAAAATAAAAAGGTGTGCCCTTATTTTTCACGTGAAAAAAGGTAAAAAATGAATTATTATAAGAGATGATACATTAAAAGGTTGAAATATTTCCATAAAATATATTTTAGACATGTTTTAAGCTAATTTTAACCCTTATTGTTTTAGTTTATCCCCTGATAAACCTATTTTTACCTTAACCACGGTTATTAATTTTTACTGTTTTCACTGTTAATTTTGACCAAAAAAAGTTGAATTTATTGTAAAATATAAATTATTATAAATCAAATTGTGCAATAAATTTTCTCAAAATTCTGTTAAAATAAGTTTCAGAAACCAATTTAAAATTATACCCACAAACAAGATGAAAAAGTGGGTTTTCAAAGAGAAAATTATTATAAGTATAAATGGTTTTAATAAAAAAATAATTTTTTTTAAAATAACATAAATTAGATAAATTTTAATATAATTAAAATAATGTTACTTTAAAAAAAATTAAAATATAAATTTAAATTTTAAATTATTGAAATAAAAATTTATTTTTCAATAAAAGTAGTATTTTCACTATTCATCGAAAATGAATCTTTTTAAAAAAAATCCCAAAAATTCACCCTAATATAATTTTGATATGATTATTTGAAAATATGGTTCATATTATAAAATAAATTTTCTAAAAGTGGTAATAATTAATTTTAAATTATGTTCTAGAAGCATGACGAATCTGTCTTTTATGAAAAATACAGTTTTTCAGAAAATATTTCTTTTTCTTTTAATTGATTCATATTTTATTTTTATTTAATCTATAATATTAATAATTTATTTAGTATTATTCATAACATCCAATTTAATATCTTGGTTATAACGATATACTATATTATGGTTCATTTAGACTCAGGGTTGTGAGTTCCACAAGCTATCAAAAGAGATTAAATTTAAAGAAATATATTTTGGGTGTTGTTTAAGCAAGGTGTTTCATGTTTCATATTCTATCGAATAAAATGTAACTCTTTTATAATTTCATGGTATTATAAATAACATGTTATCATAAGATCAAGGAAACATAGAAAATGTGGCAGTAACACATAACATGACATAGGCATAAGTTAAGGATAACTACCATGAAAACATTACATGGTGGATAGAGTCCCATCATAGATTAGGTTTACTCCATAAACTCATACATGGTATACCACAAGAAAAACCATTACCCAATGAAATGGAGAGATATATAGTACACCCATCATAAAATTTTCATGATTATGTGTGCTATAATACAAAATCAATCATAAGGCATAAAAATAAGAATTACCCATGAAAAGAAAATGGGTTGCATAATCTTACCTCATATCCTAATTAAAAGTGATTTCTTAAATAAGGCATTTGATAGATGAATATAATGCATGTATTTCCCTATAAAAATAATGGGTAATAACGTAGGTATATATGTGAGAGTCACATATACATAATTTATAAGAATTCTATAACATTAAAGAGAGATATAAAGTGGGTTAGAGGGAGAAAGATCATAACCCAAAGAAAAATCATGGTTCAGAGAGGCCCCTTACCTAAAATATTATATTTATTCACATGAATTATAAAATCCAAAATAATAAATATAAATTTATTATACAATAATTTTAGAACCATAATGATAAATACCATACAATATATTATTTTCTTATAACATATTACCACTCATTTATTACAAATGGTCGAGGAAGGGAAATTACAAAGCTAAAAAGAAACACTCAAAAATACATATGTAGGAAGTTAGGGAGACTCGAAACTGAGGCGTCCTCAACACCAAACATGTAAATTTTCCACTAATCTAATCCATGAGAGCTTAACACTAATTTATTAATAATTTTTTATTAAAATCATTGTTCATGGGGATAACTGCATTTTTTATATGCATGTTTTCGTTCTTCTATCTCGGTGTTTATAAATTGATCATAATTCCATACTATATAAAATTTTAAACATCATATTAATATCATATATATTAATTACATACATTTTTATATTCATCCATAAAAAGGTAGATATAAAAATGAATTACATCGTTATTAGTGACTGTAGGTCGTATGTATGCATAAACGTTATTTCCAATTTTGATGGATAGAAAAAAATAAAGATAAATAATATTTCACATTTAAAAAATCATAAAAATATTATAAAAAACATATATATTTATTGAATACATAATTATAACTACTTGTGAGAGGTGATGATGGAAAAATAATTACATTGGCTCGTGAGGCGGCAGTCCGTCGTACACATGAACAATGATTTTTCTTCATATTTGATGGAAGAGGATATGGATATAGGTGATTCCATTAAATTAATAACATCTCATAATATTGAAGGTAAATTTTTTTATTTCATCATTTTTGAAGAATATTTAAATTAGTTATATTAATAAATAAAAATAAAACTTTCAGTTAAAGACTATACCTCTTCTTCAGAAAACATCCTTTGTGTTACACCGTAAACCCTCTAGGATTGGTATTATGCCCAAAAAAGACATCAAGAACATGGGTATGGATTTTAGGAATTTATGTTGGTAGTTATGTCCTGAAATCAAATACTTTTTAAGTGTGAATGAAAGAGGAGAGTTAGTGACCTTTTATACGTGAGGGGAGAGATACTCTTGGTATTATATAAAATATTAAATTAATAAAAATTTATTTTCATCAAAAAAGGGAGAATAACTTATATAATTAGAAGATAAAATAATTATGGGTCAAAAATAATATCGTAATTTTTTTTGTAACATTTTATGTTATATTATTAGACATATTTCTTTATTTTAACATGTATTAACCCTCCTTGACAATTACTGTGATAATAAAGTTTTTACTATTTAGGGGTCAATATAGTTATTGTAAAAGGTAAATTGGTCCATAAATGGACCATATTGGATATTTTTATAAATATACCAATTAATTGGGAAAAAATGGGGTTTAAATACATTTTAAATCATTTAATAAAATATAATTTATTATAAAAAATATTAATGTCGTTTTGGATCTATTCATTTAATATGACTCTGAAAACAACATGAAAACAATTAAATTTGAATATAATCCATTAATACCTCTATAATATGTTATTTTTATCAATAAAATTCATAGAAAATAATAATAAATTCAAATTATATTACATTTAACATTTTTAAAATCATTTATTTTATTTTTTATTGATTGAATAAATATTGTTTCGGCATTACGTAAGAATTTAAGGTAACTATTTCATCACTAAAAATTATAAATTATTAGCATAAAATAAATTATTTATATTTCAAATAAACCTTTTATAACAAAATAAATCCAATGTTTATCCCTTTTAAAAAAAATTAGAGACAATAAAACAAAGAGAATTATTTTTTTTACTTTTCATTACATGGAATAATATAAACGTCAAAATCAAATATATATGGTAGCGGGTTTACATTATTTCAAAACTTTTATGTAAATATTCAAAATATACTCACTAAATAGGATAAATGAAATTTTTAGGGTTATGTTTTAGTCCTTGTGATATTATTTTTAACCTTAATCGCCTGATTTTCCCTTAGTATAGTGAAAATTATATACTATGTTAACTATTTATAATCACTTAAAAAAGGGTCCTATTTAAAAAAACTGAACTTGTGATTCTAAATATGGAATCTATATTTCGTGATTCAATTTCTAGAAGTGGAAAAAAATTAATTTAATATTAAAATAGAAAATGCAATGAAACCAAATTTTTCAAAAAAAATCCCTTTTAAGTATATTTTTTTTATAAAAAATTAAAGTATAAAATTCATTAAAAAGGCAATAAATGTATTTTATTAATCATAATAAACTAAATAAATTTTAAAACTAATCAAAAAATATATTTGGACTTCGTAAATTCTTAAAAAAATGCAGTTTTTAATAATAATATATATTTCTCACTAATCATTGAAAAAATAAAAATTTCATAATAATATTAAAATTTCAATAGAAAATAATTTTTATATGCCAATTTAAAAAATAAAATCATTTTGTTCAAAAAAATTATAAAATTTTTATAAATTAATTATAATATTTTCTCATAAATAAAAATAAACACCATTTTTGAAGAAAACATATTTTTGAAGAATAAAATGACGGCTAAAAATAGAATGATTAATTACTGAGAAGTTATAAATACATTTATATTGAATAGAAAATTTATATATATTTCATAAAGTATTATATCCTATTTACACATTCCAATTTAATAACTGGTCTATAATGGTTATATTTTAATAATAATATTTCATGGTTTGCTTATACATAGTGTTACATGTCGTATATGATGTCAAACACAATTTTATTTTGAAATATAAGAGTGTTAGATTCTTCCCCAAATAATAAATTTCACCCTAAACATTTTCATATTATATACTAAGTTGAAAAATGGTGATGGATATTTTGTTTCATTGCTTCCTCTGGTTTCTATGTTTCTTCTTCATATTTATGGTTTTTCCACAGTACTTTGACTATGTGAGTTGTCTTGTTTTGTATAAATTTACCTCTATGGTCCAAGATCTTCATCAATTACTCCTTATAAGATATATCATTATCTAGCTACAACACCTATGAATTTAATATATTTGAGGGATATATTAGGTAATCCATTAATATGGATTAATGGAATATGTCATTTACATGGTAGAGGGTTGTTGGGAGTGTTAGTTGATATGCCATAGCCCTAATGCATTAGAGAATCTCAAAGGGAGTGATATACCTAAAACAAAACTTTCCCTTCTTTCTAAATATCATGAATCTGTTCCATAGAGATATGTGTGGAAAAAAATTTTCTTTGACATCAAACTCTATATCTCATTCATTATTTTCATCCTAACTATTCTATAGACTCTTAGTAACCCTTATGTGTTACTGAATAGTCTTGAAATTTTATACCATTCCCTCAATGATTTCAGGTCCCAACAACGTTCATTCACCAACTTATTCCAAACATGCAGGTTTTATACATCTATTCTCATAAAGGTATTAATAAGGATCCATTTTTATTCTTGAGTTAATGTTATTATTATATGAGAACTCAACTATAAGAAGATTTTTATCCCATTCTCATTTAAAGTTCAACAATAATTCTCTCAAAATTTCTTCTAGTTTATGAATAATTCTCTTATATTAGAAATTAGTTTAGGGGTGAAAATCCATAATGAAGTTCAACTTGGTATTTAGATTATATTGTAGACTCTTCTAGAATGTAGAGGAAAATCTTAGAACTTAGTCAGATAAAATAGATAGCGGTGTTCCATATAGCATCATTTCCACTATGATGTATATCATTTCAAGTTGATCTAGTGAGAAGTCCTATAAAATTTCAATGAAGTGATAATTATTTTTAATATTATCCACCAAAACCCATAAAGAATTATTTCTTCTTGAGGTCTTTGGAATACGAGTGACAAAGTCCATGGTGATGTTTTCTTATTTCCATGTAGGTATGGGTAATTATTACACCACCCCCTTAGATTTTTTTCCTTCCAGCCTTCATTTACTGACATACCAGACACTTTAATGTATATTATATGATCTCAGTCTTTATATTGTACCACCAATAGTCCTTTTAGAGATCTGGAAACATATTTTTGATCCCTGGGTAGATGGAGAAGTTTGAGTTGTGTGCATCATTTAACAACTCCTTCTTTATCTTAGGATTTAATATTATGTATAGTCGTGACCCAAATCTTAGAAATCCTTCTTCATTAGTTTTTAACTCTAAGGATATCCATTTTATTATAACCTTCACCTTCTTTTGAATATTCACATCATCTCTTTGATCGTACATTATCTTCTCTAAAAGGGATGGTTGAGAAATCATTTGATAAAGGAATATTGATGTTCTTTCCATTTAGATTACCATGTCCATACTCTTAAATTATAATAAGATTGGATCCTTCTCAATTATCATCATTGGTAAATTTTATGGATCATTTCTACTTATATAATCTGGAACTTCATTTTATTTTCCAAGGTGGTAATGGATTGATTAGACATAGTCCTTGATTAGATCTAACCATATCTTATGATGCATATTAATCTTCTTCTATGTGAATATATATTTTAGGATCTTATTATTGATATATATTTCACACTTATATCCATAAAGATAATTCTTCTAGATCCTCAATATAGAGATCACTACAATCAACTCCAGATTAGATATTGGATAGTTCTTCTCATTAAATATCAATTACATTGAGGTGTAGCCTATCAATTTTTTATTTTACGTTAGTACGGAGACCAAAAAATTCTTTTAAGCATCACTATATACCATAAAATGTTCCACACTTGAGGGAATCATGAGGACTGGTGTAGTGATATGACACTTTAAATTCCTTAAAGATATCATCACATTCACTAATCTATTTAAACATTAATCCCTTATGTTTTATCTTGGTTATTGGGATTGATAATCATAATAATTTTCTCACAAGTCATCTGTAATACCCTTTTAGTCCAATGAAACTATGGGTCTCTATTAAAAATGTTGGTCTAGGCTAGTCCTATATTTATTTTTTCTCAGAAGGGTGCATATATATCCTTTTTATGTTGATAACATTCCCAAATAAAGATTCTTTCTTCATCTAGATTTATCATTTACTATAATTTTCATATTGTTTCTAATTTCAAAAATTCTTTATCACATTATTCAAATGATTCCAATATCCCGCATTTCTTTTACAGTATATCAAAATATCATCTATAAATACTACCAAAAATTTTTCAATGTAACCTCTAAAGAATTTATTCATTAATTCCATAAGAACTGTTGGAGAATTAGTGGGTATGAATGGAATCATTTTTAACTCATAGTTTCCATACATTTTTTGAATGAAAGTTCAGGGAATATCTTCATTCTTCACATTTTATTGGTGATATTCTGACTAACGTTCCACCTTAGAGAAATATTGGTCTCCATACAGCTGATTGAACAAGTTTTCTATCCATGGAATGGGATACTTGTTTTTTATCATGATTTTTTTGAGTACATGATAATAAATGCAGAGGTGCATTATCTCATCCTTTTTTTTGATGAAGAGGATTAGCAAATCGCACAACGAATAAATAAAGAATATAAAACCCTTTTCTAGATTATCTTATAAATTATATCTCAGTTCTTACAACTCAATGGTGTCTATTCTATAAGGAGTCTTGGATATGAGTGGATATTGAGGAATATGTTTAATTGAGAACACATCCTATCGATTGGGAGGAAGACCATGAAACTCTTCTAGGAATACACCAATATAATCCCTCGCATTGGGAAAATATTCAAGCATGATTCTATCCTTTGTATATATCATTTAAGCTAGAAAATCTTGGTTATAATAAAATAATATCCCTATTTTAGCAGAAGATTTCAAGGTATATTCATCATCCTCTCTACACTTTTATATAAAAGGATGATGACTTAGTATGCGAGTAGTCATCTACCTCTCATGATAGTTGATGTTTTATTTATATAAAGTCAATAAATCCATGCCCAATATATCATCAAACTTTACTAAAGGAAGTAAAATTAAATTTTATGAAGATTCATTCAAAAAACCTTGACTGAGGAGGAGTTATATAGTTGGGATTCACTAGTTGATCTATTTTTTTCATAGATAGATCAACCACAATGTTTTTAGGTGGTGTTTAAATAGATCTACTAAATTTTAAAGCTATAATAGAATGTATAAAACCGTAATCAAAACGTATATTCTCTATTCATGGGAGAATAACTAGTGTTCCTATCACTACATCATTGTCAGGATCCACCTTAGTAATAGTTAAAGTATGTGATCTTCTCTTATCTCTAGTCCTTTGGGTTTTTTCATTGATTATCTATAACAACCCTCAGATTAGGTCATTATCTTTCATAATTCTTAGGTTCCTTGTGGTTTAATCACTATACCATATTGTAAGTATTGATTTGAACCTTTTTTCCCTCTATTACATTAGTGGGTTTCTTCATCTCTCTTTAACATTGATTAGCTTTATTATCTTATTTTCCACATGTACAACATCTCATAGTTCCCTTAAAATAGTTTTGAGATGTTACTTTCTACAATTTTGACATATGTGATTTTTTTCTTTCCTCCATGATATTTACCAATCGATATTCCAGAAGAAAAGTCTATTTTACACATTTTATATCCAGGGCCATGATACCATTGAGCATCTTCAATATCAATCTCAAAATTGAGGGAATAAATAATAATCTATTAATAACTATCAATTTCTTTAATCACCAAATCTTTTCATGGAATTAGATTTAATCCTCTAAATAATAAGTCCTCCTTACATTACATGTTAATGAAGAACCAGGAGGAATATCATGGAAGCCTTGTAAAGTTTAGCTTATACACCCTGATTGAATCATCTTCTTATTTCTTTATTCTGAGGAAATTGGTCTCCATTTTAAGATAGTGATTTTGGGAAAACATTTATTGAAATATTTTATTGAATTATTCCCATTCTTTAGAATCAATATTCTCTTTAGATTTCATGTTCATGATCAACATCCACCATTGATCGGTTTCCCCCTCCATATGATAAAAGACCAACAAGACTTTCAAAATTATGAGTAATAGAGGAAATATAATATATTATCAAAGGATTTAATCAATTGTTCCAAGTTGAATGGATTAGAATATCCACTAAATTTAGGAGTCATATTTTGGATAAAATATTTGAAAAATATATATCTTTCATTAGATAATGTGGTCATTTTACATGATTTATGTTATTATTCATAGCATGAGTCGTCTGAGCCAATACTTCCATGAAGTTCCTAGATCCTACACCCATAAGGTTAAGAATTTCATTATGGTAATCATCCAATTTCCAATCATATTTATTTTTTGCGTGTTTTCTCATATTCTTCTCTATTAACTAAAAAAATAAAACCATGGTGATAATACTTTAATTAATAAATATACAATAGTTAAACATATAAACATAGAAGGAATTACTTTTAAATGAAAATTATATTGTATATTATGATTTTATAGGTTTCAATCTTGGTTATACATGGTAATTTTCCTAATAATTTTTCTAACCTAAAAATCTATTCAATTACTTCATAATAGTTCAAGAAGAGTTTTTGAATTTTCCAAAATATATCCCCCAGGAGTGTCAAACTAGGAGTGAT
Organism: Viscum album; assembly: GCA_963277665.1. Lineage (NCBI taxonomy): Eukaryota > Viridiplantae > Streptophyta > Magnoliopsida > Santalales > Viscaceae > Viscum > Viscum album. The sequence continues at coordinate 253,377,864 of OY728162.1, forward strand.
GAAAGCCACCTTTTTTGCACAAGGTGATGATCGAGTTAATAACCAATTTTCTCTTTTCATCATTATTACCACTAGGTACAACTATGTTAGATACACATCTAATTTTTGTTTCTTGGCATGTATTTAAGTTCATGGAAGCCACTCACTCTATACTTCACTAAATTTTAGGATATTTTCATATACTTAGAATTATCCCTAGTGTCTTAAAAAATTATTCTATTCCTAATACCCAAAGGTTACTATAAATTTTATCTTATGAAAACTATAGTGACCCAAGACTTTTACACATATTATTACAATATTTTTAATATAATTATCTATTAAATACCAAAAGAGGATCAAAATCTATAGTTTATTTGGAATACTAGGTACATGAATCATCAATATGAAAATAAAATTTCTTTTTTTAATCTCTATAATGAACACCTAAATCCATTTAGGAACCTAAAACTACATGGGATAACCTAGGAAATAAATAGAAAAAATGTGTTTTCTAAAAATAATAGTTAGAGAATAAACATGCTAAGGAATCATATCATGTGAGTCAAATGTATACCATGATATCATAAAATTTAAGGCTCATGAGTAATCACATAGAAGAATAACATAAAGAACATTGTATTATAAATACATGGAAACATAGGAAATTTTGTAGAAACACAACTCATGAAATAATTACAAGTCAAGGATAACTTCTAAAATAGCATCACATGGTGGATAAGTCCGATCGTGGATTAGGTTTACTCCTTTATCCCATATATAATGTCTCATGAGACAAAAACTTTACCAAATTAATTTTATCACTATATGGGTTCAACAGTCCTAAAATTTTCATTATTATGTGTTCTATAAATGGAAATCAATCATAAGGAATAAATATAATAATAACCCATATAAAGAAAATAGGTTTCATAATCTTACCTCATATCATAATCAAAAGAAATTTCTTAAAGAATCCATTTGAGATAATGAATATAAGGAATGTATTAGCCTTTAAAATTAAAGAATAAAAATATAGATATATATGTTATAGAAATATATACATAATTTATAATCATTAAATAACATTAATGATAGATATAGAGTGGGATAGAGATATAAAGGTGATAACCAAAAGAAAAAGGGTAGTTTAGAGAGATCCCTTGCCTTAAATCTTGTCTTTCATTGTATATGTTACAAACTCATGTATAATAATGGTATATTTTAAATAAATTTATTCTATAAATATACTCATATATATCAAACCATATATGATTTTTTATAAAATATTACTACCAATTTATTAATAATTCTTTATTATAATCATTGTTCTTAGTGATAAGTGTTTTGTTTTTCATGCGTGTTTTGATTCAGAAATCACATTAATTATAAATTTATCATGGTTAAATAATCTACATAATGTTAAAAAATATATTAATATCACATATATATATATATATATATATTCATCTATAAAAAGCTAGAGATAAAAAAAATCAAGTACACCATTTATGGAGATAGTAGGTCGTGTGTACACATGATTGTTGTTTCCATTTTCGATGGATAGAATGAGAGAGAGGTAAATAATATTTCCCCACTATAGAATCAAATTAAAATAATAAATAAAAAATAAATTTATTAAATCCAACATTATAACTATTTGTGAAAGGCGGTTAAGGAAAACAAATTAAATCATTTTGTGACATGGTAGTCCGCTATACACATGAATGACAATTTCATTTACCATTTTATGAAAGATTAGATGAATATAAGTAATAAAATTAACATAATAGTATATTATTATATGTAAGATACTTGTGTTATTATTAAATCATGTTTTAAGATGATTTGAAGGAGGTATAAGAATAAATAATAATAAAATATTCATTTTAAGACTATACCTCTTCTTTGGAAAACATATTTTCTTTACATCTTAAACCCTCTAAGGTTGGTATTATTTCCAAAACAATACCTAGAGAATGTTAATAGGTATAATTTTTAAGGATTTGGATAAGTATTTTCTATAATAAAAGGATTTTTAAGTCTGAATAAAAGAGGAGAGGAGGTGCCCTTTTATAAATGATAGGAGGGGAACTCTTGTAATTACATAAAATATTGAATTAATATAAATTAATTTTCTTAGAAAATAGGCTAAAAATGATATAATTAAAATATATGATAAGTATTGAAATAAATTATTACATCCAATAAAATTTATACAATTTTAGATTATGTTTATATCATTTTATCTTTTTTTTAACCTGCGTTAACCATTTTTTATGATTACCATGATTACAAACTTTTACTTTTTTGGATTAGTATATTTATAATAAAAGGAAAATTAGAAAATAAATAGACCATATTTGATATATTTGGAAATATAAAAAACACTATGATAATAATAATATTTTTTATAATTTTAAATATTTTCATAATATATTAGTTATTATAAAATAATATTAATGTCATTTTTATAAATATTCATTTAATTTGACTTCGAAAGGATGTTATAATAATAGAATTATTACATAATAAATTAAAAACTATATAATATGTTATTTTTATCTAATTTTTTTAACACAATAATTCAATAAAATTTTATTATTGTTAACATTTTTAAAATTATTTATTATATTTTTTATTAATTAAATAAATATTGTGTTGGGGTTTGTAAGCATTTAAGGTAATTATTTCATCACTAAAAATTGGAAATAAATTACCATGATAAAAATAATAATTTATCTTTCAAATAAACACTTTATAACTAAACATATCCCATGTTTATCCATAATTAAAACATTTAGAGATAAGAAAACAAAGAGAATGATATTATGATTCATCTTTACAAAAAAAATAAAGGAAAAAATCAAAGAAATATGGGACCAAGTTTCCATATTTTCAAAAAATGGATTGAAATGGATAAAATAAATTCATCCAATTGGATAAAGGCCATTTTTAAGATCATTTTTTAGTCTTGATCATATTTCTTTTAACCTTAACCACCCAATTTACCCTTAGAGTGGTGACAATTATTTTCTTTGATTACTATTCAAAATGACCAAGACTAAAGTGGGTGATTTACCAAATTTGGACCCCTTGATTAAAAATATGGTTTCTATATTTCAAGATTCAATTTCTTTTATAGGAATAAATTAATTTAATATTAAAACACAAAATGTAATGAAAACTGTTTTTTAGAAAAATACCTTTTTAAGTATAAAACAATTATACCAAACTCAAATATAAAATTCATTATAATGAAATTAATTGGATTATTTATAATAAAAATTAATTATTTAAATTTTAAAACTAATATGAAATATAATTTTACATTTTAAATTATTGAAAATAAAATATAGTTTCCAATAAAAATTATTATTTTCTACTACTCATTTAGAAAATTAAACTTTTTATAAAAATATAAAAATGTCATCATAATCAAATTTTTATATGATGATTTGAAAATTGATATCCTTTTTATCAAATTAAATTTCTAAAATTTCTTGAAATTAATTATAATATTTTCTCACAATTAGCTATAGAAACCATTTTTGAAGAAAACATATTTTTAAATAATAAAATGACATTACTAAAAATTAATTAATTATTTACTAAGGAGTTGTAAAAACATTTTTATTCAGTACAAAATTTATATATATTTCAAAAATTAATTAATCATATTCATACCCTCTAAATTAACAGTTAGGTTATAATGGTCATATTTAAATAATAATATTTCATTATTCATTTAGGATCAGTGTTGTGCATCCTATACGCTATCAAACATAATGTTATTTTAAAATATCATAGTGTTACAGTTGGCCTTGGTTCTAGTGTGGAAAGGGATTTTAGTAGGTTTTATTCTCTTATTCCTAGTTTTATTATTTTGTTGAATTAATTATAATTTTTTATAATTAATAATTCGAGTTGGGTGGCCTGACAAATGTGCATGGTTAGAAAAGTGGGTTTTAGAGGGGATTAGAAAGTTGTTGGCCCTAGGAGTTAATGTGTGAAATAATACAATGTGGTATGTGTTCTATGACCTTTTACCCATAGTCTTGAAAATATTCATGTGTGTGTTTTATGGGTGACTACCAATATGTTGTGTGTTTCCCCTCTTAGTTTAAGAAGATAGTTTTGGGATTAAATAGATTCCTTAGACATTCAATGGACCCTGTTGGGTCCATCGATAATTATAAGACTAAACTTATATCCACCCATGTGGTGTTACAACCTTTTTCAAAATAGTAAGGGTGGGGTTTTAAATGATGATATTGGTGGATTCAAGTTTAACTCAGTTATGATCATTGGTCAACTTGATAGCATGGTTAAACTATTACTTTGTTTAATTTGGGAATAAAGGTTTTATGACATGTTAAGGGGGTCAAATGAAATGTTTTAATGTGCTAATATTTTTTGAAATTCCTGTCAGTATTTTTTAAAATAGTGTCACTATTTTTCATTATAAGTTAATCTAATTTTGGTTTTCAATGAGTGAAAATGTTTTTTTAAAGTTGGATAATTCATTAAATGAGGTGTTGAACTCAATGTAATTTAAAGGGGAATGGATAAGTTGATAAATGGTTTTATAGTAAGAAATTCTAAATGGTTAAAGGGGAATATTTAAATTGGTAAATGGTTTTAAATAACATTTGACATATGTTTCATATGAATAAAGGATAAAATAGTTAAATTATATAATTTGGAAAAGGTTGTGGACTATAATAGGCCATGGATAATAATAAAAGTTTAAAATTATCACCCGTTTTATATTAAAATGATTAAATGTTATGTATATTGAACCATGAATAGTGGATCATGTTGGAATGGTTTCAGGATAGTGCAGATGGCACTCCACATATCTAGAATAGAAATTGTGGATATGACACTCCACACCCATGGGTAAGGATTATGTGAATGATATTCCATATCCTTGATTTATGATGTTTAGATATGACTCTCTAAATCCTTGATATAAAATTTTGGACATGGTTTTCCTTATTCTTGGCTCTGGTGAAAACATGATGTTCTTTGAACTAATAACATTTTACTTGGTGTGGGTAATTGGGTCAATGTTCCTCAGTTCCTAAAATTGGAATGAATAATGAAAAACCCTCTTAAATTAAAGTTATTAACCCATATGGTGTATAGTTCAAACTTTTGGCATGTCTTGTAGTAGGTTTTGTTGTTTTGGGTGACACAGTTGAACATGAGGTCCAAAGTAATTAACTGATAACTAATTTCTTGAAAAATATTTTTTAATTATTTGCTTTTATATTATTTATTGAAAACATACATACATTATTTTTTAGACTAATTATTGATTTATACACCCTTGATGGAGGTCAATTGAGTTGTATTCACACCCTTATTGGGTTGTTGTGACACTTGGGTACCCGAGTAGATGCTATTTATTTTCAGTTACAAGTTCAAATAAGAAGCCTTGATTTTGGTTTTGGTTCAAGTGTTCAAGATGGATCATGGGATGTTATAACCAAGCCTACACTCAGGACCATGTTTTAGGTTCTTCCTTATTTCAATAGTTAGGGTTTTTTTGTATCACTATTTAAAATTTAGTGTATACATCTCAATGTTATTGAATGTTTCACCTAGATTATTATTTTCACTTTCCATAGGTTATTCCATTTACTAATTTTCTATTTTTGGTATATGTATAGTGTTATTTAGGATATTTATATACTTCAATAAAGAGGTTATAGTCTTTCCACATTCCTCATTAGACCCTCACTACTTTTCGGAATCATCTATTGAATGGGGAATCATGATTGATTTCATGTGGTGAACCAGATTGGTGCACTGGTTTAGTGGCTCCAGGGTCAGGGCACTACAAAGTGGTGTCAAAGGGTTGCCTTTTGTCTTTCCATTTGTGCATGGTAGATAGGAGACTAGGATCTTTTTGGAGACTGGTAATGAGTACATTCTTGGGTTCCTAAATCCCCACACATGGGGGGAAACCGAGTTTTCAAGATTGATATGTCATATGTATGCTACATGTGATTGATTTTTCCATAGGATTCATTATTATAGTATTGTATTTTTTTTATGTTGTCTATTCCTATTGTCCATTCATATTTCATTATGGTTTTAAATAATTTATAGGGGTTGGTAATTATAGTATCTATAGTTATTTATATGGTTTATATATAAGTGTATAGTGGCATTCTACTTGACCAACTACTTAGGTGAATTCTGGGTAATGGTAAGGTATAAATGACTTATAAGGTGACGATTATAGTTAAACAAGGTGTCAGTAAGTAACTTGTATGGTTTTTTCCTATCATAACTTGTTAATCACATTCTATCTATCAAAAACCATGAATCGTTAAAATGAATAAAGATAATAATTTTTAAGTGCTGGTTGATAAAATTATTTAAAATATGAATCTATGGGTCTTAATTATAAAAGTTTAATTAAAAGGAAATGAAAATTTGTGGAACATTCAAGGAAACTGGTGATGAGTATTCCTTATGTTTTTTATTTGACCTTGCATGTGTATAGGTTCTTTGGGATATAATATTTCCCTATTTTTGAGACCCTTGGCGATGGTTAGTGAGATATTGATGGGTTGAATGTTATTAGATAACATGATGTTACTTGTTGTTCCTTTAGTTAGGTTATAACCTTGTGGTTATTATATGTCATCTTATAACATGGATGTGGTGACCCTTTTGGGTTGTGACTGTATGGGTTGTGAATTGGACCCTGAAATTGGTGTATTAGTTTGTGTTGTTGTTAATAGTGGTTATGTAGATATGGGTGTGGAACCTAAAGTAAGTGGCTTCCTTCACATGTTAGATGTTGTGTGTTTTGGAATGGTGGTAGGAGTTGTACGTGTAAAAATTGACTTGTCTGAGGTTTGATGTGTTTGAATCAGTGGGAGAGCCAAGGGTTTTGGGAATGTGAATTGTTTTGTGTCCTTGAATTAGTGGTTTTGGGTAATAAAGGGTAACTATAGGGGAGTTTAACCCAATTTTGTTGGTGTATTAGAATGTAAAGAACTGGTGGATGCTTATGTGGTGGAATCAATGCATGATAGGTGCCATAATGTTTTTGTAAAGGGTATGGTTATGTCGTAGTTTCTTTTTTAAGGGTACAAGCTTGAGTGATTTTGGTTTTCGATATGGAAAATTTTTTAGGTCATGGTCATTTGGGTGTTGATCCCTACTATTCCGATGTTGTTTGATGTTAGAATATGTGATGAATTTAGATAAAAAAATATAATGGGGCTAGAGAATAGATAGATGCTTCTGATACTAGAATAATGCCCGGGGTGTGAGAGGTCATGTGGTTGGACCTGACCTTTGTGAAGGGATGGTTTGATAGATGGAAATATCAATTATGCCTTGAGCTTGAGGAGTATAATAGGCCAGGAGGCATGTTTAATAACATGATTGGGGGTTTCAGCCTAGTTCCAGTGACATATAACTCATGAGATTTTCAGTTGGATTCAGTAAATGGTCATTATAAAGTGTGAGAACCCAATGCTTCTAAGGAGGTTAGGATGGTAGGAACGTGATACAGATACATGATGTTGTTTTTGATATGTGAATAGGTGTATTGGGAGAAATAACCTCTCATATTTGGTGAAATCAAGGTGATGTGTGTCAATTATTCATGAGACATTATGGTTTGGGATTAGTTTATTGACTCATTTTTGTTCTTATTGAGAATTTCTCAGGTCATGATGACCAAGAGTTTATGGGACACATGTGGATTGGGTGGAATAAGTCCTTTTAATGGGTTTATGTGTCCATGTAGTGATATGTGAAATTGGGAATAGATTAGTGGTGTAAGTGAAACCATATGGTGGTAAGTGTACCATCATCCATCTGTGAGTAAGGTACTTGTAATGGACCAGATGTTGGCGAGTGTCAAAAATGCCATTCTTGGAAGATTGGAACATTTTATAAATGATGTTTCATTTTTCATCTTAGGTGATAGAAATATATAAATTTCTACTTCTTGCATTCAGTAGTGGTCAGATCTTGGGCTGTGGAATTTGGGGTTTCTTGGGAGAGTTATTGAAATGTCAATCCTATGGTGGGGAGTGGCATCTCAGTTGAGGGGGTACGACCTACATAATAGAAGGTTCATAGGCATGTTGAGCTAACTGTGTATTGTTCAAGGTGGAACTAGGATTCTAGTGAGTAATTTATGAGTTCATTTATTGAATTCCTTTGGGAATTATGATAATAAATTATATAAAGTTGATTACTGAGTTGAGCATTGGATTTGGGATCAGGGTGGTTCTAAACATAATCTAAGGTGATCATGTCGAAGGTGTGTCAGTGGGTGTCGTAGGGAATGATGAATGTTTTGTAATAGTGGATGTTTTAAACATGGAATCTCATTAGTAATCGAGTATGGACTCTAGTGGGTGTGTTCAAGTGGTCATGGAATTCTTCTAGGCATGAATAAATCATGACTAGGTGATGTGGAAACATTTTGGAAGTGGTTTCCAAGCATCTATGGGATGTGTTTTCCATGGGTAGTTTGACTTGGGAAAACATATATAAATAATTATATAACTCTAAACCAAAATACATCTTTTTATCTTGGAAATTATTGGTGTATTTTGGGTATGGTAATAGGATTTAAATTAAAATACAACTTATTCATACTTCATTCATGGAAGGCTGGTCTGGGTCCATTCAACTTGGTTTATCGATGAAAATGATGAGTATTGATATTGATTGGAATTATCATTGGTGTTTGGGTATGGTAAGTTGGAAACTACAATAGGTGAATTTTGGGACCATGAGTTCATGGTTATCATTGGTGTTTGGGTATGGCATATGTATGTATGTATGTAGGTATGTATGTATGTACGTATGTATGTGTGTATGTAGGTATGTATGTATGTATGTACGTCTGTAGGTATGTATGTATGTATGTATGTATGTATGTATGTATGTATGTATGTATGTATGTATGTATGTATGTATGTATGTATGTATGTATGTCTGTATGTATGTATGTGTGTCTGTATGTATGTGTGTCTGTATGTATGTATGTATGTATGTATGTATGTATGTATGTATGTATGTATGTATGTATGTATGTATGTACGTATGTATGTATGTACGTACGTATGTATGTATGTATGTATGTAGGTATGTATGTATGTATGTATGTATGTAGGTATGTATGTACGTACGTACGTATGTATGTATGTATGTATGTAGGTATGTATGTATGTACGTACGTATGTATGTATGTATGTATGTATGTATGTATGTATGTATGTATGTATGTATGTATGTATGTATGTATGTATGTATGTATGTATGTATGTATGTATGTATGTATGTATGTATGTATGTATGTATGTATGTATGTATGTATGTATGTATGTATGTATGTATGTATGTATGTATGTATGTATGTATGTATGTATGTATGTATGTATGTATGTATGTATGTATGTATGTATGTATGTATGTATGTATGTATGTATGTATGTATGTATGTATGTATGTATGTATGTATGTATGTATGTATGTATGTATGTATGTATGTATGTATGTATGTATGTATGTATGTATGTATGTATGTATGTATGTATGTATGTATGTATGTATGTATGTATGTATGTATGTATGTATGTATGTATGTATGTATGTATGTATGTATGTATGTATGTATGTATGTATGTATGTATGTATGTATGTATGTATGTATGTATGTATGTATGTATGTATGTATGTATGTATGTATGTATGTATGTATGTATGTATGTATGTATGTATGTATGTATGTATGTATGTATGTATGTATGTATGTATGTATGTATGTCTGTATGTGTGTGTGTGTGTGTGTATGTATGTGTGTACGTACGTATGTACGTATGTACGTATGTATGTATGTGTGTATGTACGTATGTACGTATGTATGTATGTATGTATGTATGAGTATCAGTCTAATATAACATATCCTTGAGGGGGTTATACCTGTATATGGATACCCTATGATAATTAGTTCCCTAGTAGACGGTTAGTTAGAATATGGGGCCTGAGACTTTTATTTGAAACCCTGTATTAAATAGGTTTATCCATGAGTGGTCATGTTCATTTTTAGATGGTAACATAGAGGCATTTCCCTTGAGACATGACCTATGGGTTAGGCGGGAGATTCTAGTGCTATAAGGACTCGACTTTAAACCGTACATAATATTGAATTAAATGAATAATTCACATTGAGGATCTTTTTAGGTTTAGTGTTTTAGAGAATTTGGACATACCTATTACATCTCAAAAGATTGCAAAGTAGACACTTCCACACAGTTTCCATTTTTTTCATAAAATAAAACTCTTGAAAAAAAGAGTCATGTCTAGTTCCAGGTTTAATACAGCATGGCTTTTCCTTGATCTTATCCTTGACCCTATTCCACATTATTTCCCGTGAAAAAAAAATAAAAAACTTGGGATGAGCATAAAAATCTCAACAAGGGATACACAAAGAAGGAAAACTGTTTGTTTTTCAAAAAAAACATGTAAAAGATGAATACCTTAACATAAGTAATACTTTTCACCTTTATGAAGTAGTAAATACTCTTCACTGAATAAAAGATCATTACTTACCCTTTTTGTAACCAAAAGATTACCATAAAACCCATATAAAGAAACACATAACATATAAAGGTAACTTGGGACATAAACATACTTAAATGGAATAACCATACGGTCGACTTTCACACATATCACTAAATAAAATAGCCATACGGCAGACTTCCATACCCAATGAATTGGAGGTTATAACGTAACCACCCATCTTGGTATTCACGGCACCACCCGTTATTTGGTTTATCACGTAACCACCCGTCAAATGTCCAAGTACCATTACAAAAATCATAAGACATAAAACAAATATAAAGGAAAGAAAAAACTTACACTTTTCAATCACAATATATCACTTAAATATATTGACATAAAAAATCCATTATCAAAACCATTTTCAATACCCAAAATACATAAAAGAGTATATGGTATTTATTTTCTTTTAAAAACATTACGGCTTGTTGAGGAATCCAAACATAAAATAATACTTGCGGCAGTGGAAAAGGTCATTGTCACCACTTACATTAAAAGAAACATTCCTTTTTGTCATTTAGTAAAACGCTTTGTAGAAAAATATTCCCTTTGAAAAGTCAAGGGTGTTTATACAGCGTATAAAAGAAAGTCGTGTATTAAAACAAAATATGCCTCAATGAAAGGTGATTGGGACGAAGTCCCTTACATCATGTCCGAATTGACTCAGTAGTTCTTTAATCTCTTGAAAAATAAACTAATGTTAATTTATACTTGCTTAAGAATCTTTTTCAAGTTTATTATTCCTTTTATATCACTTATTACCATGTTATAAACATTATGTAATCATTTAAGTTAATAACGTTCATTTTGTCGATATTTGGTACTTGAGTCAAAAATGAACTTCTTATAATTACATGTTGTTCATGTGGTCAAAGGTTAATTATATAGATAATTATATTCATGATTTGGGTATCATATATATCATATATATCCATCATATACATGTATTTATAATAGTACATAACACTTAGAGGTAAGAAATGAAATGCATTGTTCATGGAGACGGTAAGCCGTACGTACGCATGAACGCTACTTACATTTCTATTTCATATTTAATGGAATTAAAAAATAATTATATATAGTATTATTATTATAATTCCAGTATTGTATCATATATAATATCATCAAATCTATCCTTTATACGTACCACATATGGTATGAACGAGTCATATCACTTTGAGGGGGCGGTTGTCCGCATTTCCTCAAATGAAATTATCACCTTTACCAATAATGGAAACCATAAAGGTATGATATAAATGGAAAATACAGAAGAATAAAAAAACATTAACATAATATATATAATATATAAATACAGTGTCATCATAATGGCCACCATGAGAGGCGGTAGGAGATAATCGAACAATCATCGTTTCATGAGGCGTTAGTTTGTCATCAACAGAGACATTATGTTCTTCACCCATTAGATGGAGGTGTGTGTAAGTGTATTTTGAATCCTTATCATTGAAATATCCTAGTATATTTAGTATACTGGTTTTGTTACAAAATAAAGTAATAAAAAGAGTTATGGGTTGGAGAAGTAAAATAAAATAAAACAATTTAAGAGAAATCTTTACCTTTAATTTGGGTAACTTCCTTTGGTTTGAACCAAAAGGACTTCTTGAAGTTTCTTCTGCCTAAGTTAAGGATTCTAAGAGGAGGATAGGGATGTAGGGAGCTTAATTTTACAGAGGTTGGATGAGGAAAATGTGTTGAGATATGTGAGGAATTGGTTAGAAGTGGTCTCTTTTTATAAGGGAGAGGAGGGGCTCTTTAGGAAAGTGTAAAAATATTATTTTATTATATAATGATATTCGGTTTATAAAGGTCCAAAAATCATTATATTTGAATATAAGATGACTCATGGTCGAAATAAAATCATCCAATAGGAATTGGACAGGTTTTGGATAATATTTTAATCATTATAATCTTATTTATTTAAATCATTTATTTATAAGGTAAACACTTTATCATTATTGTGTCATAAAAAATTTAATTTATTTGTTGTGTAAAAATTATAAAAAAATACCGTGATGTAGGAAATTTATTTATCTTTAAAATGATAATTTATAGTCAAAAAGATAATTTATATAACCCCTTGTAAAAATTAATTTACTAAAAGATATTTGTTTTTGCCATTTTTGCCATTACTTTTAGTTAATTAATCTAAATTGTCATTATCATTTCCAAGTGGATCAAAGGGGTCCCAAAATCGACCCAAATATCATCATGGTCGTAAATGACTCAAAAAATAATTTTTGGACAAGTGTTAAGTTAATTTTGAATTATTATAATGTTTTTACCTTGAATTACCTTATTTACCTTTAACCACGGTAAATAAAAGTCAGAAGTTACTATTCACCAAAAATTATTTTCATCTTATTGAACCAAATTTTACTTAATAATAAAAACCATGTATGTATGATTTTGTAAATTCAATTCACAGAAGTGGTAAATTTTCATTTAAATAAAAAAGTCAGTTTTTTAACTACTTTTAAGTGGTTTCACTATTCATCAAAAATTGAAGTTTTTCAGAAAAATGCAAAAAAATCAGCCTAAGATTTATTTGATATTATGAATTCAAAAATGATGTATATTTTTCCAAATTCAAAACATATAAGTGTCATTTATTAATTTTAAAATTAATTCATGTTGTTAAAACAAATAGTGTGTTTTTAAGAAACAATAACTATCAAAAGATTGACACTTGTTTAAGTCCAATTTCAAAGTGAAATTAATTCCAATGACCAAAATTAGATTAAATGGTAAAAATATATTATAATTACACTTTAAAAAAAATTAAAATGATAATATAACCATATAAATAAATTGTATTAAAAGGCACCTTTTAATTAAAATACAGTATTGTTCACTATTCATTAAAAAAATGAACTTTTTCCGAAAAATACCAAAAAAAATTTCCAAAGTAAAATTTGATGTCCCAAATATAAATAAGAATTTTATTTGGTCAAATAGAACATATAAAAATTACCAAAACTAGATTTAAAGAGGGTTCTCCATTAAAAGTTGGTAAATCGACCTTTTAATGTACATTATGATTAAATTAGATTCATTCACATTTTAAGCCCCTAAATTTTTATTGGATAAATTTAAATACATTTAAAAAACATGTATAATCATATTTTAGTTAGTTTTTTTCATTCTCTCAAATACAACGTCTAGGAGTTAACTACTATTTAAAATAATAATATTATATTATTAGTGTGCAACGTTAGATTTTAATGAAACCTGTTGTTGTGTATCGGGTACACTATCTAACACAGAAACCACTTTAAAGTAAAATTAATATTTAATTCAAAAATATTAATAAATATGAAATATGTATTATTCTTTATTTACCTGGGATGTTACATCCTTCCCCCCTTTTGGGAATTGCATCCTCACAATTTTTATTCACTTATCAAAATAAGTGGGGGTATTTATCCCTCATAGAATTTTTAGATTCCCACATTGCCTCTTCAACCATATGGTTTTTACACAAAACCTCTACCTGTTGAATTACATTATTCTGCAACACTTTCTCTCTATGGTCAAGAATCTGGACTGGTTGTTCTTCATAAGAGAGATTATCTTCAAAGTGAACTACCTCTAGGCTCAAAACTTGAGATGGATCTGGCATATACATTCTCAATATAAAAACATGAAAAACATTATGTACCTGAGATAAATATGGAGGTAAATCCACTCTGTATGAAACTGATCCAACTTTCTCCAGAATTTCATAAGGTCCGATGAACCTCGGACTGAACTTTCCCTTATTACCAAAACGCATCACACTTTTCCATGGAGAAACTTTGAGAAATATATGATCACCTACCTCAAAAGAAAGATCCTTCCTCTTATTTGTATAAATTTTCTGTCTTCTCTGAGCTATTCTCATGTTCTTCTGAATCAACTAAACTTTCTCTACCAATTCTGGTCCCATCATCTTCCTTTCACTTACTTCATCCCAAAAAACTGGAGTTCGACAACGCTTTCCATATAATGCCTCAAATGGATCCATCTGTTTACTGGAATGAAAACTGTTATTATAAGAAAATTCAACCAAAGAAAGATGTTGGTCCCAACTTCCTTGGTAATCCAGTGAACAATCACATAGAATATCCTCCAAGGTCTGAATTGTTCATTCTGACTGCCCATCTAATTGAGGATGGAAAGCTGCACTAAAATTTAATTCAGTACCCAATGACTTCTGAAGGCCTTTCCAAAAGTTAGAAGTAAACCTGGGATAACGATTAGATACAATGGAGAGGGGAACTCCATGCAACCTGACTTTCTCTTTAACATATAACCGAGCAAGTTGAACTAGAGAAAAATTATCTCGAATAGGAAGGAAATGAGTAGATTTAGTCAACCGATCAACAATAACCCATATTGCATTATTACCTTCTGATGTCTTTAGTAATCCCACAATGAAGTCCATGGATATATTTTCCTGTTTCCACTCTGGCACCGGTAGATGATGAAGCATTCCTTTTGGTAACTTCCACTCTGCTTTAACCTGCTGACAAGTCAAACACTTCACAGTAAAATCATCAATATCACTTTTCCTTCCATCCCACCAGTAATACTCCTGAAGATCTTTGTACATCTTAGTACTACCAGGATGAACTGAAAACAGAGAACTATGAGCTTCACATAACAACTCATTCTTTAACTGTGAATCACAAGGAACACATAATCTCTTCAAAAACCTCAAAACACAATCATTATCAACTTTAAAATCAGGCAACTTACCGTTCTGAACCAACTCTACCTTTTTCTACAACTCACTGTCTTCTTTCTATGCATGATTTATTATGTCTGATATAGATGGTTTTACTGACACCTAAAACAAAATAGAAGAATTTCCTACACCAACAACTTTTATGTCCAAGTTCATCAAATAAAAAACCAAGGTATCTCATTCCAAACGTAACACGGTTAATGAAGCATTACTTTTTTGACTCAAATCATCAGCCACTTTATTAGCTTTTCCCGGATGGTAATGGATCGTGCAATCATAATCCTTGATTAATTATATCCATCTCCTCTGTCTCATGTTCAATTCTTTTTGAGTGAATATATACTTCAAACTTTTGTGATTAGTATATATTTCACACGTCACTCCATACAAATGATGCCTCAAAATTTTTAAAGCAAAAAACAACAACAACTAATTCTATATCATGTGTAGGGTAATTTAACTCATGAGCTTTCAACTGACGTGAAGCATAAGCAATTACCTGATCATTCTATATAAGGACACATCCAAGTCCTTTCAATGATGCATCACTGTAAATAACAAACTCACCATTTCTGGAAGGCAGTGCCAAAACTGGAGCATTCACCAATCTTCTTTTCAATTCTTGAAAACAATAATTACATTCTTTTGTCAAAATGAACTTAACACATTTTCAAGTTAACATAGTCATTGGACTAGAAAACCATGAAAAATTTTCAACAAACCTCTGGTAATAACCTACAAAACGAATAAAACTACGAATCTTGGTTATATTTGTTGTTCTTGGACATTCTTCAACAACTTTTGTTTTAGAAGGATCAAAAGTTATGCCATTTTTTGAAACAATGTGACTAAGGAAAGAAATTTGTTGCAACCAAAACTCACAGTTGCTGAATTTTCCAAAAAAATTCTTTTCCTTTAAGGTTTGCAAGATGACCCTTAAATGACTTTCATGTTCCTCCTTACTTTTTGAATAAACCAAAATATCATCAATGAACACATCCACAAACTTATCCAAGAACTCATGGAAAATTCTATTCATAAGATCCATGAATAAAACAGGTGCATTGGTTAACCCAAAAGGCATAACTACAAATTCATAATGGCCATATCTAGTACGAAACGCGGTCCTATAAATGTCTTCTTCTTTTAATTTCAACTGATGGTACCCCGACCTCAAGTCAATCTTTGAAAAATACTGAGCTCCCCGGAGGTGATCAAACAAATCATCGATATGAGAAAAATGATACTTGTTCTTAAAATTAATGTTATTCAATGCTCTATAATCAATAAAAATTCTCATTGAACCATCTTTCTTTTTTACAAACAAGACAAGATCACCCCATGGTGATGTGCTAGGTTGAATGAAACCTTTATCTAATAACTCCTACAATTTCTTATTTAACTCTAAAAGTTCAATTTGAGTCATTCGATAAGGGGGTTTTGAAATTGGATTAGCATCAGGAACTAAGTCAACAGTAAATTCAACTTTCCGATTAGGTATAATACTAGGCAACTCATCAGGAAAAACATCAAGGTACTCATTTACCATGGGTACATTATTAATCTAAACACATTATTTATTTTTAACAATATGATCAGGGTAACATTCATTTCGTTCTCTTACTAGTTTCTCAACTTCCTGATATGTTATTAAAAAAATGGTTCATTCTTGTACACAAACTATAAATCTTTCTTAAATGAAACCTCTTTAGCTCTGCAGTCAATCAATGCATGATAAAAAGACAGCCAATCCATGCCCAAAATAACATCAAACTATACTAGAGGTAAAACAATAAGGTTTTCAGGTAGATTCTTTTTCGCACACAAGGACAGGAAGGTTCTTATGTTTTCTTTTTGGTCTGAAAATTTTTTCAAGGTGTTTTTACCACAAGTTCTCTATTCATATCTTGATATGGAATTTCCAATTTACTAGAAAACATCTCATAAATGAAAGAGTGTGTATACCCTGAATCAAACAACACATTGTCATAATCTGAACAAACAAATAGTGTACCCGATACAACTTCGTTTGATGGTCCAACCTCTGATGAAGTAGTTTCAAAGGATTTCACCACCCCTTTCTTCTTGTAGTCTGGATGCTTTCCCTTAGTTTAGTTATTTTCTAGACACTCATTTTCATAATGACCCATTTCATTACACTTAAAACATTTTACCGATGGCCTTTTATTGCCTTCTTGATCATATTCCTTATAGTTACAAGCAATATAACCAGACTTACCACACCGGAAGCACTTTCCAGACTTCGATAAACACTCTCCATGATGCTTTTTACCACACTTCTCACAAGTTGGATATTTAATTTTCTTACCTCCGGGATTTGATTAATTCTTCCCCTTTGCCTTCCAATTGGACCTCTTATTCTGTTTTCTGTCAAAGAACACCTGATCATCAGCAAACTCCATTTCCACCTTCTCCGCACATCGAACAAGTTTTTCATAACTTTTGAACTCAAGAGAGGCTAATGCTCTTCGATATCATGGCTTCAGTCCTGAGTAAAATCAATTTATCTTACTATCAATATCTCGGATGAAATTTGGTGTATACCTTGACAGTCCAGTGAGCTTTGCTTCATAAGCGGCCACTGAGTCATCCTCCATCCTCAATTCTAAGAATTGTTTTTCCATCCTAAGACGAACCACCTTAGGAAAATATTTCTCAAGAAACGTACCTTTTAATTCATCCCAAAAAATAGAATCAATCTCCTCGCTATCCCTGATATTTTTCACCATTGACCACCAATGATAATCTTCACCTTCAAAACGGTAAACAACAAGACTAACCTTTTAATGTTCCGAACACCCCATAACATTGAAAATCTTCTCCAGTTCTTTAATCCACCCTACATCTACAACAGGGTCATATGATCCTCTGAATGATGGGGGATGTTGCCTCATGAAATGTTCCACTACTGACATGTTCCTCTATGGTTGATCTAGCTGATATCGTGCATGGATAACACCACTATTTATAGCTTTATTCAATTTTTCCATCACTATAACAAAATGTCCAGTTCTGATTCTGACCATCTCAGGTTGCTGATTTGGAAGGTTTTCTTCCTCCTGATGTCATCCCAACATAGCTACCATGTTTCCTCTATAGAAAACCATTCTGAACAAAGAAATATCTTAGTCTAAGAAACATAGTAACCTGTAAATTCTATATCATTAACAAAAATTAATTTATGGATATTAATTTAATAATACCCAAACTCCTAAAGTTATCTAAACTGACATCTGATAACAAATATAAGTACCCGGCCTTAAAACATACATAATATTGAATTAAATGAATAATTCACATTGAGGATATTTTTAGTTTTAGAGTTTTATAGAATTAGGACATAACTATTACATCTCAAAAGATTACAAAGTAGACACTTCTACATAGTTTCCATTTTTTTCATAAAATAAAAACTCTTGAAAAAAAGAGGCATGTATAGTTCTAGGTTTAAGACAGCATGAATTTTCCTTGATCCAATCCTTGACCCTATTCCACATTATGTCCTATGAAAAAAATTCAAAACCTTGGGATGAGCATAAAAAGCTCTGTAAGGGATACACAAATAAGGAAAACTGTTATTTTTTCAAAACAACAAGTAAACAATGAATACCTTAACATAAGTAATACTTTTCACCTTTATGAAGTAGTAAATACTCTTCACTAAGTAAAAGATCATTACTTACCCTTTTGTAACCAAAATATTACCATAAAACCCATATAAAGAAACACATAACATATAAAGGTAACTTGGGACATAAACATACTTAAATGCAATAACCATACGGTCGAATTCCACACATATCACTAAATGGAATAGCCATACGGATAACTTCCATATCCAATGCATTGGAGATTATAACGTAACCACCCATCCTGGTATTCATGGCACCACCAGTCATTTGGTTTATCACGTAACCACCTGTTAAATGTCCAAGTACCATTATAAAAATCATAAGACATAAAACAAATATAAAGGAAAGAAAACATTTCCACATTTCAATAACAATATATAACTTAAATATATTGACATAAAAAATCCAATATAAAAACCATTTTAAATACCCAAAATACATAAAAGAGTATATGGTTTTTATTTTCTTTTAAAAACATTACGGCTTGTTGAGGAAGCCAAACAACAAATAATACTCACGGTGGCGGAAAAGGTCATTGTCACTGCTTACGTTAAAAGTAACATTCCGTTTTTTCGTTTAGTAAAACTCTTCGTAGAAAAAGATTCCCTTTGAAAAATCAATGTTTTTTATACAGCGTATAAAATAAAGTAATGTATTAAAACAAAATATGCCTCAACGAAAGGAGATTGAGACGAAGTCTCTTACCTTGTGTCTGACTTGAGTCGATGGTTCTTTAATATCCTGAATAATAAACTAATTTTAGTTTCTACTTGATTAATAACCTTTTTTAAGTTTATTATTCCTTTTATATCACTTATTACCATGTTATAAACATTCTGTAATCATTTAATTTAATAACGTTCATTTTGTCGATATTTCGTACATGAGTCAAAAATGAACTTCTTATAATTACAAGTTGTTCATGTGGTCAAAGGTTCATTATATACAGAATTATATTCATGATTTGGGTATCATATATATCATATATATCCATCATATACATTTATTTATAATAGTACATATCCTTTAGAAGTAAGAAATGAAATGCACCGTTCATGGAGACGGTAAGTCGTACGTACGCATGAACGTTGCTTCCATTTCTATTTCATATTTAATGGAATTAAAACATAATGATACATAGTAGTATTATAATTCCAATATTTTATCATATAAAATATCATCAAATATATTTTTTATACGTACCACATATGGTATGAACGAGTCATATCACTTTGAGGGGGCGGTAGTCCTCACTTCCTCAAATGAAATTATCGCGTTTACCCATAATAAAAACCATAAAGGTATGATATAAATGGAAAATAAAGAAGCATAAATAAAACATAAACATAATATATATCATATATAAATACAATTCTATCATAATTTCCACCATGAGAGGCGGTAGGAGATAATCGAACAATCATCGTTTCGTGAGGTGTTAGTTTTTCATCCACAGAAACATTATGTTCTTCACCCATTAGATGGAGGTGTGTGTAAGTTTAGTTTGAATAATTCTCATAACAAAATTATATTATATTTATTATATTGGTGTTGTTACAAAAGAAAGTAATTAAAAGAGTTTAGGGGTTGGAGAAGTAAAATAAAAGAAAACAATTTAAGAGAAACGGTTGCCTTTAATTTGGGTAACTTCCTTTGGTTTGAACCAAAAGGACTTCTTGAAGTTCCTTATTCCTAAAGTAAGGATTATAGGAGTAGTATAGGTATGTAGGGAGATTAATTGGGCAGAGTTTGGACAAGCCAAATGGCTTGAGAGGTGTGATGAATTGGTTAGAAGTGGTCTTCTTTTATAAGGGAGAGGAGGGACTCTTTAGGAAAGTGTGAAAATATTATTTTATTATATAATGATATTCAGTTTCTAAAGATCCAAAAATCATTATAGTCAAATATAATATGACTCATGGTCGAAATAAAATCATCCAACAGTAATTGGACAGGTTTTGGATAATATTTTAATCATTATAATCTTATTTATTTAAATTATTTATTTATGAGGTAAACACTTTATCATTATTCTGTCATAAATAATTTAATTTATTTGTTGTCTAAAAATTATAATAAATATACCATGATGTAGGAAATTGTTTTAGATTTCCAATGAATATTTATAGTCTAAAATATAATTTATATAACCCCATGTAAAAATTAATTTACTAAAAGTTATTTGTTTTTGTCATTTTTGCCTTTACTTTAAGTTAATTAATCTAAATTGTCATTATCACTTCCAAGTAGATCAAAGGGGTCCCAAAATTGACCCAAATATGCTCATGGTCTTAAATGACTCAACCAATGAAGTTTGGACAAGTGTTAAGGTAATTTTGAATTATTATAATATTCTTTTTACCTTGAATTACTTTATTTAACTTTAACCTTGGTAAATAAAAGTCAAAAGTTACTATTCACCAAAAATTATTTTCATCTTATTAAACCACATTTTACTTACTAATAACAACCATGTATGTTGTATTTTGTAAATTCAATTCATAGAAGTGTTATAATTTCATTTAAATGAAAAATTCAGTTTTTTTAACTACTACTAAGTGGTTTCACTATTCATCAAAAATTGAAGTTTTTCAGAAAAATACAAACAATTCAGCCTAAGCTTTGTTTGACATTATGAATTCAAAAATGATGAATATTTTTCCGAATTCAAAACATATAAGTGTCATTAATTAATTTCAAAATTAATTCCTTTTGTTAAAACAAATAGCGTGTTTTTAAGAAACAATAACTATCAAAAGATAGACACTTGTTTAAGTTCAATTTCAAAGTGAAATTAATTCCAATGACCAACATTGGATTAAATGGTAAAACTATATTCTAATTACACTTTAAACCCAATTAAAATAATAATCTAACCATATAAATAAATTATATTAAAAGGCACCTTTGAATTAAAATATAGTATTTTTTACTATTCATTATAAAAATGAACTTTATCCGAAAAATACCAAAAAAAATTACCCAAAGTAAAATTCGATGTCCCAAATATAAAGAAGAATTTTATTTGGTCAAATAGAACATATAAAAATGAACAATGCTATATTTAAAGAGGGTTCTCCATTAAAAGGCGGTAAATCCACCTTTTAATGTACATTTTGCTTAAATTAGATTCATTCACATTTTAAGCCCCTAACTTTGTATTGGATAAAGTTAGATACATTTAAAAAATATGTATAATAATATTGTAGTTAGTTTTTTTCATTCCCACCAATACAACAACTAGGATTTAACTGCCATTTAAAATAATAATAATATATTATTAGTGTGCAATGTAAGATTTAAAAGAAACTTGTTGTTGCGTATCGGGTACTCTATCGAACACAGCAACCACTTTAAAGTAAAATTAATATTTAATTCACAAATATTAACAAATTTGATATATGTCTTATTCTTTATTTACCTGGGATGTTACAAGTGCTTTTAGATATATATTAGGATCTTATTGAGTCGAAAATTTTGAATGAAAGGGATCGAGATTCAAAATGGAATTCCATGTGAGGGGTTATCCTAGGATTTTGGGTTCTTTGGAAGAAGGAAGAATGTGTAGATACATCCGTTTAAGATTGGTGCATTTGAGGTACTTCTGGATTAGGGATACAAGAAAAGAGATGGCTTAAATGTTATGAATATGGAAGGCGTGAGTTTTTTTTTCTTTCTTTAAGATATTATAGGAATGGATATGCCTTTTTATTTTTTGGTGATGATTATCTTGAGTTCTAGTACATTGGTTATCAATATTTTGTTTCAAGGGAAGGGTTAGGGTGATTCCTTGCACTTCTAATATTTGGATGGACCATTAGTAGTTTGGTAGGGCATGGATATACACTAATGATTTTTGGGAATGATGTTGGAATGACAATTCTCATATGAAAGGTAATGACACTAATAAAGTTCCTAATTTAGAGGAGTGCCGATGGTACATCTAATTATACATTGATAAATTTTCAAGTAACATGGTCAGTGGTTCGGGAATGCAAGTTAAGGGTCAGTGAGATAGGAATGTTATATGATGGTTGTACACAATGCCTATTTTAAATAGTTAATCTATGAGTGGTCATGTGTGAGCCAAGGACCAATGGTATTGATGAAACACTTTCAGGAATGGTGGGTCCAAATTTTAATGAAATTGGAGATGTCTCTCCTGTATAGAGGAGACATAAAAATTTTATTGGGTGTAGTGGAAATATTTATTTAAGTTATTCTCAACCAGGTATTGATAGGATGATATGAGCATGTCTCATGAGGATCACCACACATGTATTTATGGAACTAATTGTGGTTGTTCTTGAGGGGAAATATGAGGGAACTCATATAGTGGGAGGCCTACTATAGGTCATTGAGGGTCTGACTCTCATTTTAGATAAATTTTAGTTATTTACAAGGATAATGTTTATGTGATTTGGAAATAGGTTTCTATTTAAGTATTATAATTAATGATCGGGTATAAGAAACATGATCTTACTTGGTCATTACATGTGGTAATGGAGATTATGTGGGTTGTGGAAGAATGAAACTCATACTGAAAGGTTTGTTGGTGTGGTTAGATAGGTGAGTTGATGTTCATGATGGTACCGAGTTCCAATGCCTCTGTGGATTCAATTTTACTTAGATTTCATGGTTAATTCTAATGGTGAGTTTATATACAATGTGGGGTGAATTAGGTGTGTTGGAATCTAGATTGATGTGATTTTAATGGGCTCTAAGTGTGTGTCAGATAGATGGTATGTCAGTTCTTAGGGAGAGAGCATGATAACTATTATGGTTGGTCAAGTAACTAATCATCTAATTACACCAGGATTCGGTTATAACTTTGGTGAGCATGTTCAAACGACCATGATTTTTCTCTAGTGTTTAAGGAATCATGATTGGGTGTTCAATAGTGCATTGGCGGGTGTGACCAAGAGTATTAGATATGGGTCAGCCTGGGTGGTTTTAACCTCTTTATCATGTATGATTAGACATGTTAGGCCATGAACTATGTCAAATATCTCTTATTAGAGATAATGAGAAAGTTTGAAAATTAACCGTGATTTTTTGTAGAAAAATCTTACATGTTTGGATCATGACTCAGATGAGGGAGACTCATCTGTTTGATTCATAATTTTGAAATGGGAAATGGTAACAAATTTTGACCAGTGTTTCCATGTATGATCAGGTGTGGTAAATTTGAAACCACACCAAGCATATTGATGGAATGTGAGATGCATGTTTTGGTAGGTGATTCTGATGGAAAAAATCATGGATCAGAATTGACCACTATGAGATAAGTCTTATAGTGGGGAGAACAATATTCTAAATAATTAATTATTTTATGACATGTGGGTGTATTAATTTAGATAAGATCCATGGAGTTCAATTATAATGATTTGATATGATACACATGTTGCCTAAGGATTTTGAGAACTCAATTCCCTATGTTTGGAGATTCATTAAATAAGTACATTGAGTGTTTACATATGGAACATAACTGTTTGGATGGGAATTGGTGACTAAGAAAGGTTGGTATTTATGATTGGATTTATAAAGAGAATTCTTGTAAGAACTCAGATCTTCTTTTAGGTATGTTTTTTTCCTTTTCTGGTAGTTTAGAGAAAAAGAGGAAAATCTGGAAATTTTCAAAGTGTACGCCGTGTACTTTATGAGTGCACACCATGTACTTCCATGCCACTGGAAGCCGTGTGCTGGTCGTGTCATGGCCACACACACGGCCATGTAAGGGTGACTTGGAGGCCGCCTAAAGTGGATTACAGAAAGGGAAGGTACACGTCGTTTACTCCAGAAGTACATGTTGTGTACTTTGTTTTTGTTAAACGGACTGGGGTCACGTCTAACCCCTATTTTTACCTTCTTCTTCACCTTTTTACATTCAGATAATTTGAGGAGGTCGAATCTTCTCTGAACCACCGATCCGTCACCGGTTATCTCAATCAAACATCGTTGGTTACAATAGAATCGCAGTGGTGAGTTCTTGGTTCTTCTTTGGCCACATATCTTGATTCCTTTTCTTATAAGAGTTATCATAGGTTGAAAGTTTTAGAAGTTTTTGTAGATCTACTCCATTCTAGACCGATTCATGGATTGAGGTTCAAGTATATCGATCTCCCTGGATCGAGGTAGGTGGTTTTATTCCTTACATTGAATGTCTTTGAGTTTTTGTTCAAAAGTATCGGATTCCCATGTATCGGGTATCTCGGGTTAGGGTTTTGATCCTGCATTAGTATTTTCCTTAGATTTCTTGTATGCGTGAGGCTATTAGATGAATAATTATTGCTTGTTAGCATGTTTGAGGATCACCCCATGGGTGTTTCCCTTGTTTTGGATGTTTATCACCGTTTGGATTAGGTTGTCTGTGAGTCAGACCTTGTTACATTGATTTGCTAACTTGATAAAATTGATTTCATGTTTTTTCCACTGCTTATATGCTTTTGATGCATTTTAGCTATTAGACAAGTAGTTTTTTGAACTTACTTAGAGCTACTGATAGTCAATTATGCGTGACGGGACTGCTCACGGCTATGTGAACCAGGTGTGGTAGGCTAAAGATGGAATTGACGATTTAGGGCTTCCCTAGAGAGTCTGTTATAAATTAGTATTGTTCGTAGGACCTATGGGAATTGGACTTTGTGATTCCTTAGAGTGTCCTTAGTTACTTAACGAGACTGTAGGGGAAATTAGACGCAAGTGATTCCTTAGAGAGTCCATAGCTATCGTTGCAAGACCGTATGGGAATTGATAGTGAGAGATTCCTAGAGTGTATGTGCCTTTGTATGATTATTTGACTAGAGGGGTCTGCCAGTATGATCCACCCAAAGAGTCAGTGTGACTATTTTTTGGTTGGTTGTGATGAGTCTACCAATCCAATGAACAAGCTTGGGTTTTGTACTGCTTGTTATTTAGGTAGTCTGCTGAGATACCTGTTGTATTACTTTCTATGATTTGGGATTATAGAGTTGTTTTCTAGATTCCTTGGTTGATAAATAAATGATTGAATTATATTAATAAATAAATTTGAACGGAGATTTGTAGGATTTTTTACTTTAGTGTACTCCTTTTTCTCTACTGCATTTATTTCCATTACTTTCTCTATATTGCTCATTGACAGTAGGGAACAAATCTTGTGGTGGTTGCCTATTGGGATTAGTATCACACCCTATTTGGAGTCCTTCTTTTCAGCCCAAATAGGCTATATGGTTGAAGGTTTAGATAGGGACTGTGACCCCTCTAATTCAGGTACATTATTGCTGGTTAGATCTAGAGAGCATAGGACCGAGCTTAGGCTTGCGATCTTGCTGGAGTTACTTCTTACTTTTCGTGCTTTGTTTCTCAGTTGTATTTTAGCACATTGTTGTGTTTTACTGTTTTCCTTAGATACTTTCACCTACTGTATCATTATCATCATTAATATATATTCATTATTTTCACTGTTTAGTTTCAGTTATTGTATGTTGTTTACTACTTCCATTATTGATTATTATTTCCTTTCCCTTGTATACCTTACCAAATGAGGGCATAGTTTTTCCAATGAATCACAAAGGCCCTCACTGCTAGTTGGAAGCCTCTAGAATTCGGGAAAATGTGCTTGAGGTTATGTGCCAAATTGGGTATGGGGCACCAGTTGAGTGGCTTCGGGTCTGGGTCGTTACAAAGTGGTATCAGAGGGCAGGTTCCTTTTCTTTTCTTTCTATTGACTTACTGTTTAGTGACATTATACGGGGATAGGATGGAATAGGTAAATGGTAAATAGTTGTGCTTGGGAGTTCCAAAAGTCGTGTATAGGGAAAAATCCAGGTTACCTCGAATATTGAAATTTTCATGTTTTGCAAATGTTACAGTTTAATTGATTTCACTGTTGGGTGGTTCACTTGTCTTGTGTTGTTACTGTTTATATTATTGCGGTTCTATTTTGTTGTAACTCGATGAGATGATGGTATGCCATCTCATGCATCATTTATGCACTTATTAGAAAGTCACATGTCATGCATTTTTCCATGCCATCTAAATTTCATTAGACGTTTCATAGTGTTATGATAGAATTTGTGGTATACTATGCATGCTGTTGTGATAGCTGCTCTGATAGAATATCTGCTATGTTGATAGGGTATTGTTTTTCTAAAACATCTTTATTATGGACACCAATCTTTTTTCATAGAGGTGTTATGGGCCCTCGAGGATCTTAATTTGGTGGATCGTGAGTTTGTTATACTGATTAACTTGTTGTGACTTGTTAAGGATGCCAAACTTTGATTCGTAGGGAGTATGGGCTTTCACGAATTAGAATTTGGAACCTTAATGCTTTTTTTCTATGTTTTATGGGCTCCGGTGTAGTTCTAAGGCTACTGTCCAAAAAAACCCAGAATACACTATGTGTAATTTATAAATACACTCTGTGTATTCTATAGCCGTGTCACTGACCATGCGAGCAAGGACACAGGGTTGTGAAAAATCTTATAGGAACACATTGTGTACTAGTTTAGCATGCTGTGTAGTATGAAATAGGTACCCTGACTATGTCATGAACAACACGAGTCAGTGTTATCCGTTCTCATATACACCGTGTCCACCTGAAACACATTGTGTAGTGTCAGCCGTGTAGCTGAACGTGTAGCTAACCACACGGTCTATTAGGAATTCTTAGTACACATTGTGTCCTTCTGGAACACGCCATGTAGTGTGCCCTGGTTACACAAGCCGTGTCACTAACAACACGGGCTAGGTGAAGCTTGTTAAGTACACGCTGTGTATACCTTGAACATGCCATGTAGTTTTTTCTTAGAAGATTTGTGTGCCTTAACCGTGTAGAAGGACATGGTCAGGGAAGAGAATTCAAGTACACGTCGTGTGTTAGGATAACACTCCATGTGTTTGGGGTGTTACATGACCAGTTTTGGAAAATTTAAACACCCATGTAAATGACTTAAGGGAACACGTCGTGTAGTCCTTATACACATCATGTAGTCATGCTTTGTAAATTTTTTAATGCTTCTTTCCCATGTTCCCTTCTTACTTTCATAGTTATCATTTCCTAGTAATGTTATCTAAAGTGTGCTTTGGACCATGCAGAGTCATGGCACCGAGATGTCCTCCCATTGCACGTCAGGAACTAGTAAATGACCATACGCCTGATACGACATATCTGGGACTACCAGTAGTTCTGCCTATCATTCCAGACATGGACCCTACAGTGGTTCCAGACACTGGTGCTGATTCTTAGTTCAGAGAGTATTTCATGATATTCATGCATACCTTTCTGGGAGATTAGCATCTTTCCCCGTATATGGCAGAGCTCACGCGGGTTTTTCAGCAGCAGCATCCTCCCACGTTCATAGGGGATGGAGGACCACAGGCTGCCGATTCATGGCTAGAAGCCATGCTATCCATCTTCGAGCACTAGGAGACGCCTATGGAGAAGAAAGTAAAGCTCGCGACTTATATGCTGTGAGATTCTGCCAAAAGATGGTGGGATTTGGTTTCACGGGTAGGGCTCCAACAGGAAATGGATTGAGACAAGTTTCAGCATACGTTCTACGACTACTTCTACCCAGCGATGCTAAGGTCTGATAGAGCCAGAGAGTTCATGAACCTGCAACAGGGTACTCCCACAGTCATGGAGTATTCATCTTGCTTCTCAGGGTTACAGCGTTTCACTTCCGTTCTGGGGAACGACGAGCTATTTTTAGTGAGGAAGTTTGAGGAAGGCCTCAGACTGGACATCATATCACAGGTGAATGTCTTTTAGTTGACTTTTATCGCTCTGATAGTCAACCAAGTTCTTATCACATAGAAAAATCTGAGGGAGACTGGAGTTGTGGACCAGGGAGGTTTAACATCCAGGTTTGATTCATTTTAGATAGACAGTAGGAAGCGCCACCGAGAGTCTAACCAAGGTGACCTGAGAAAGCAACGTATTCCTTCTGGTAGATGGGATCTTCCTTCTGGAAACCAAGTGGTGTGCTATTAGTGTGAAAGAAGTGGTCATAAGAAGCCTCAGTTCCCGAGAGACCCATTGGGGTGCTGATCTTGTGGAAATATGGGTCATCTGCAGCGTTTTTGTAGGGTTCTCCTTCCAGCGGCTAGTGAAGGAGGATCAGTTTTGACTCTGCGTACAGGAGTAGGATTACCAGTTCCACAGAAGAATGGGGAATAGAGTTCTTCAAGTCATTCAGGCCAGGGTATAGGCCGTGGACGCAGTGGTCAGGCTCAGGGAGGGTCATCTCAGAGATCACAGGCTGCTACAAAGGGTCGTGGTGCAGGCCAAACTTTTGCGGTAGATCAGATTCATCAGGAGTAGGATCTTGGACCTTCCACAGTTCGAGGTACAATTTTATTAGCCTCAGTTTTATCCTCTTCACTTCTTGAAATAGGATCTTCTCATAGATTTATTTTTTGTTCTTACTGTGGAAATCCTTAGACTTACTATTTATACTTCTGAGGTTATGATGACGCTAGACACTCCCTTGGTAATTAGAACTGCTAGCATGTGTCAGTTCTTAAACTGCCCCCTTGAGGTTGGTGGGTGTCCTTTTTCATGGAATCTCTATGTTTTGGTGATGACATTTTATGATGTAATTCCCAGGATGGACTGTTTATCTCCCTTCCAGGACTTTGTCAATTTCTATCGCCGTAGGGTGAATTTCATATCACTGGAGGGCGGATCTTTTATTCACAAGGGAGAATGGGATGTCTAGGTGAGCAGAGCTGGACCAGAGAATCATGGTTTGGGTGGTGTTATGGTCCATATTTCTAGCTTATATCTATATTACCATGGGACTTCTCAGATATTTTTTCCTCCAGTTGTTGATTGCTTTCAAGATGTCTTTCCAGAAGAATTTTCAGGTTTTCCTCTAGAGCGAGAGTTAGACTTTTCTATTGATCTTTTTCCAAGAGTAGAACCAGTATACATACATCCTTATAGGATCGCTACACCTGAGTTATAGGAGATCGAAAAATCAGTTGGAGGAGTTACAGGGAAAGGGTTTTATCCAACCCAGTACTTCTCCTTGGGGTTCTCCCATTCTGTTTTCAAAGAAGGCGGATGGTACTTTACGGATTTGTGTGGATTATCAGAAGATAAACCAGTTGATGGTCAAGAACTGATATCCATTTCCATGGATAAATGATATTTTTGATCATCTTCGAGGATCCAGAGTGTTCTCAATGATTGAATTGAGATCTGGCTATCATCAGTTGTGTGTCAAACCATCTGATATACCTCTTACAGCCTTCCGGAGAAGGTATGGTCTGTATGAGTATTTGGTTATGTAGTTCAGTCCCACGAAAACACCAGCAGTTTTCATGGTGCTGATGAATAGATTTTTCCATCCTTACTTGGATTCTTTCATGGTGGTTTTCATGGATGATATCTTGGTGTACTCTCACACTTGACACGACCATGCTACCCATGTTGAGATCATTTTGAGTACACTGAGAGATCATCAGTTATATTCTAAGCTCTCAAAGTGCCACTTTTGAATGGATGAGATTCACTTCCTGGGGCATGTAATCTTAGAGACAGGAGTATCAGTTGACCCAGAGAAGGTGATATTAGTAGTTACCTATGAGAAGCTGAAGAATGTCTTCGAGGTACAAAGTTTCTTAGGGTTGGATGGTTACTATAGGTCATTTATACAGGAATTATCACACTTATTAGCACCGTTAACGGGCTTGACTAAGAAGGTGGTGAAGTATGTTTGGTCAGAAGCCTGTGATTCAGCCTTTCAGGAGCTGAAGGGGAGATTGACTTCAACACTGATTCTAGTTTTGTCAGAGCCAGGAAAGAGTTATAAAGTTTTCTATGATACATCTGGAATCGGGCTTGGAGAAGTGCTTATGCAGGATGATCATGTTGTTACATAAGGATCTCAGCAATTTAGGCCACATGAGAGGAACTATCCTACGCACAATGTGGAGTTGGTTGTAGTTGTTCATTCTTTGCGTTGTTGGAGACATTATCTTATGGGAGAACATTTTATGGTATATACTGACCACAAGAGCCTCAAGTATATCTTCATGCAGCGTGACTTGAATCTGAGACAGTGGAGGTCAGTTGAGTACCTACAGTATTTCGATTTCGAGCTTTATTATAAGCATGTGAAAGTTAACATTGTGGCAGACGCACTATGTAGGAGGACACAGATACAGGCAGTTTAGGAGGCCAGTAGTGAGTGGCAGCTTATGGCTCTGTTCTCTGAAATGCATTTGGAGGTGCACGATAGATAGGGTCAGACTTTTATTTCTTCTATAGACGTTACCTCTACCCTTCTTGACCAATTTTGAATGAGGCAGCTATCAGATTATGAAGTCCTAGTCCTACGGAAAAGCGTGTCAGGAGAGGACCGTCTTCCCGGATGAACCATAGGTGAGGGTGAGATCTTGTGTTTCCAGGGATGCTTATGGGTGCCAGTAGATATACGCAAGGATCTAATGTAATAGTTTCATTCCTTAGTTTGGGTAGTTAATCCTGGCGTCACCAAGATGTATCGTGATATACACCTCCAGTATTGGTGGCCAGGTATGAAGAGAGATGTTTCTGGTTTTGTCATGAGGTGTTCCACCTGTCAGTAGGTGAAGGTGGAACACCAGCGACCAGCAGGACTTTTACAGCAGCTACTCATTTTTGAGTGGAAGTGGAATGATGTCGTGATGGACTTCGTGACAGGGTTACCGGGATCGCCTCGAGGGAATGACGCGGTATGGGTTGTCATCGTCAGGCTCACGAAGGTTGCTCACTTCTTTCCGATTAAGGAGACCTCCGGTGTTGATGAGCTTGGATGGTTGTACATCCGTGATATTGTACGCTTTCTTGGGGTTCCAAGTACTATCATTTCAGATAGGGATGCCCGCTTTACGTCGCATTTCTGGAAAGGGCTATAGAGGGATTTGGGAACACAGGTACTTCTGAGTACAACTTACCATCCCCAGACAGATGGCCAGTCAGAGCGCACGATTCAGGTGCTGGAGGACATGCTACGAGCATGCATCCTTGATTTTGGAGGTTCTTGGGAGAGACATATACCTCTAGTTGAGTTTTCATACAATAATAGTTTTCAAGAAACTATTCAGATGGCACCTTACAAGGATTTATACGGTAGGTTGTTCCGATCACCCTTATATTGGCTGGAGGTAGGAGAGGTAGTTATGTTGGGACCTCGTCTTATTTAGGAGACCACTGAACAGGTGGAGTTGATTCGGAAAAGGATGGCTACTGCACAGTCTCGGAAGAAATCTTATGTTGATCAGCGAAGATGACCTTTGGAGTTCAAGGTCGAAGATCAGGTTTTCCCATGTGTTACCCCAAGTTTGGAACACAAGAGGATCAGGAGACTGGGTAAGCTCTCACTGAGATACGTCTGGCCATTTGAGGTTCTGGAGAGAGTCGGAATGGTTGCTTATAGGTTTCAGTTACCTAAGATGTACGAGGCTATGCACAGCATCTTCCAAGTTTCTCAGCTTCGACGATATTTCTCAGACCGATCTCATGTTTTTCAACCCAAGGACATTGATCTAAAGCAGAATGCATCATTAGAGGACCATCCTATCAGGATTGTTGGTCATAGTTCAAAGGTACTCCATGGCCGGTATGTTCCTCTAGTATAGGTGCTATGGCAGTACAGCCGTGTACAAGATGAGAATTTGGGAGAGGGAGGCCGATATGTGATCACAGTGTCCAGAGTTGTTCGAGGTTTCTTCTTCGCCACCTTGTTAAGGAAATTAGGGGATGAATTTCTTTAAGGGGGAGTTTTTTAAGAACCTGTATATTCTTTTAGGTATGTTTTTTTTCTTTTCTAGTAGTTTAGAGAAAAAGTGGAAAATCTAAAAAAATTCGGAGTACACGCCGTGTACTTTTAAGTACACGCTATGTACTTCGATGCCAATAGAAGCCGTGTGTTGGACGTGTCATGGCCACATACACGGCCATGTAAGGGTGACTTGGAGGCTTCCTAAAGTGGAGTACAGAAAAGGCAAGTACAGGCTGTATACTCCAGAATTACACACCGTGTACTTTCATTTTTTCATTAAATGGACCGAGGTCGCGTCTAACCCCTATTTTCACCTTATTCTTCACCTTTTTCAATCCAGAGCATCCAAGGAGGCCGAATCTTCTCCAAACCACCGATCTATCACCAGTTATATGAATCAAACACTTTCAGTTGCAATAGAATCATAGTGGTGAGTTCTTGGTTCTTCATTGGCCACGTATCCTGATTCCTTCTCTTATAAGAGTTATCATAGGTTGAACATTTAGAAGTTTTTGCAGATCTAATCTGTTATAGGCCAATTCATGGGTCGAGGTTCAAGTATATCAATCTCCCAGGATCACGGTCGGTGGTTTGATGCCTTATGTTGAATTTATTTGAATTTTTGTGCAAAAGTTCTGGATTCCCATGTATCAGGTATCTCAGGTTAGGGTTTTGATCCTGCATTAGTATCTACCTCAGATTTCTTGTATTTGTGAGGCTGTTAGATGAATAATGATTGCTTGTTATCATGTTTGAGGATCGCCCCATGGGTTTTTCCCTTGTTTTGGTTGTTTATCGCTGTTTGGCTTAGGTTTCCTGTGAGTCAGACCTTGTTGCAATGATTTCCTACCTTGATATAATTGATTGCATGTTTTTTCCACTGTTTATATGATTTTGATGCATTTTAGCTATTATCCAAGTAGTTTTTTGAACTTATATAGGGATATTGACAGTCGATTATGCACGATGGGACTGCCCAGGGCTGTGTGAACTATTAACGATTTAGGGATTCCCTAGAGAGTTTGTTATAAATTATTATCGTTTGCAAGACCTACGGGAATTGGATTTTGTGCTTCCTCAGAGTGTCCTTAGTTACGCAATGAGGCAGCAGGGGTAATTAGATGTAAGTGCTTCCTCAAAGATTTTATAGCTATCGTTGCAAGACCATAGGGGAATTGATGGTGAGAGCTTCCCAGAGTGTATGTGCCTTTGTATGATTATTTTACTAGAGGGGTCTTTCAGTATGAGCCACCGAGAGATTCAGTGCGAATATTGTTTAGTTGGATGTGACGAGTCCTCCAAGCCAAAGAACAAGCTTGGGTTTTGTACTGCTTGTTGTTTAGGTAGTCTACTGAGATACATGTTGTATTACTTGTTATGCTTTGGGATTATAGAGTTGTTTTCTAGATACCTTAGTTGATAAATAAATGATTTAATTAGATTAATAAATAAATGTGAATGGAGATTGGTAGGATTTTTTAATTTAGTGTACTCCTGTTTATCTGCTGTATTTATTTCCATTACTTTTTCTATATTGATCACTGACTGTTGGGCACAGATCTTGTGGTGGTTTCCTACTGGGATTAGTCTCACATCCTGTTTGGGGTCCTTCTTTTCGGCCCAAATAGGTTATATGGTTGTAGGTGTGGATAGGGACCGTGGACCCTCTACTTTAGGTACATGATTTCTGGTTGGAGATGGAGATCATAGGACCGAGCTTAGGCTTGCAATGTTTCTGGAGTTACTGCTTACTTTTCATGCTTTGTTTCCCAGTTGTATTTCATCACGTTTTTGTGTTTTACTATTTTTCTTAGATACTTGCACCTTCTGCATCATTATCATCATTACTATATATTCATTATTTCCACTATTTAGTTTCAGTTATTGTATTTTGTTTACTGCTTCCGCTATTGATTTTTATTTCATTTCCCTTTTATACCTTACAAAATGAGGGCATAGTTTCCCCAATGAATCACTAAGGCCCTCGCTGCTAGTCGGCAACCTCTAGTGTTTAGGGAAATGCACTTGAGGTCATGTGGCGAACTGGGTACGGGGAACCAGTTGAGTGGCTCCAGGTCTGGGTCGTTACAATTCTTGAGGAATATAAGTATTATAGTGGGTATATTTTAATACCCAATATCTATATGATTTGTGGATATTCATAACGAAATTGAATTTTCCATTTTGTGGAAGGTTTTTTTTGAGAACCAAGATTCAGATTGATGATATGAAAATTTGATCATCCCGAGTTAATTTTTCTTAATATGGTTTGAGGATTGAGATGCTCCTCAGATGGTTGGGTGAGGCTTGTGATATTTTGATTATGTTTTGGGGGTTTTTGGTGGATTCTGTCCTAGGTGAACAATTTAGTGTTCATTGTTTTGCGGAAATCGTGAAACTCTTAGAGTGTGAGGAGGTTTTCAGTTCAAGTTGTACTTTGAATTATTGTATAGAACAGATAGAGTATGGTTTGGAGGATATATTATGTATATCAAAGGAGACTATGAAGGGTGTATTGGAGTTGTGTATTAGTTCATGGCTATAGATAAACTACACAATTTTTTATAGAGTTGTTTTTCATTATTGGCACACGATTCAGAAAATCATGTGGACCAACTATGCGAAGTGTGTTTCCTTAAACAGTGAAGGTTTCATGGTTGGAAAAGAGTTTTTCCTATCATTTGTTCAAATCCTTTGATACATTAAAGATTTAAAATTACTATGTTTCCCTCCCAGTTCCTAAATAGGATAGCGCTCACTTCTTCCTCCCTCCCTCATGCATGGTCAAGGGGTTCCCCCTTCTTCCTCCTTTGACCCCCTTTGATTTCGGGTGTTCTTGATTCATGTTTCTAGGGATTTGAGGTATTATTACATCCTTTAATACCTTTTTAATTCTCCTCATCTATTATTTTCTAATTTTAATTTCTTCTATTTAGGGTTTCTATGTTGATTCCTCCAGAGCATGGTGGAATCATCCGACTATCAAGGGGATTTCATGTGACTTGCATTGAGGGGATCCTATGATGAAATATTCTTACATTATATTTTCATTTTAATGGGGTTAAACTACCAATTATATTTTTCTTACATTTTTGTTTTAAATTATATCAATTAGGCTATTGAAATTTCATATCCTGTTGAGGAATTTTCTATGCGTGCATAGGGGAAGTCCTGATATGGAATATATTTGGAGTTGTGCATCCTTCTAATGTGGTGCCTCACCATTTTGAATTTTCTTAGGTTTTTACATTAAATTAAACTAAATTGGGTTTTCCTTGGTGTTATTTCTTATGTATTTGTTTTGGTTTTATATTGATAGTTCATTATAGACCTCCTACCTGTATTTGGTTGTGATCCTAATGTTGTTAGAGTGACCAATTTGTATTTTGGAGATTATTCCTTTTTTAATAAAAATGATAATTATTTTTTAAATTGTATAACTTAGTTATAAAATATTTATAAATATATTTCTAGTTTCATTAGAATTCATCAATGCCTATTATTACTTGGTGATGGTCGTTGGATGTGGGATGGAATTTAAAAGCTTAGGTGGAGCTTTTAGGTATAGAATTAAAAAGGGGGTGGATTTAAAATGAGTTAGGTCACCCTTATACATTCCCTTTGGTTTCATTCATTTTTTTTATATACATGTTATATGCAAAAAACACCACTTTCAACAAAAAGAAACTTTAAAATTGTTTAATATGTTAAGAAAATTTTGTGACTGAATTGCATAAGGTGTCGAGAGCCCTGATGGACCATCATGTAATAGATTGATGCCTCAACCATCGATGATTGAGAATGTAAATTTAATTGAATGCCTTGGGATATTTTAACCCCATTAGGGGTGTGAATTAATTAAATTGGAAATAATAGGGTGTATTCACTCTAGTGATAGGTGACCTAGTGATCTCTAGGTAGAGAGGAGTGATGACTTGGGATTCATGGACAAGGGTTTTGTCATGTAAGATTCCCTAGATCCATTTGCATCATTGATATTAACATGGGGAAATTATTACTCCCCCACTATGACATGATTACTTGAGTAGTAAGACCCTAAGAATAATAGCAGATAGTCCAGGTGTTTGTACGAACCTAGGATATCTAGGAAGTTGGATGGGATTAAGGTTGTCTCTCTAGTGTGACTTGACTAGGATAATAGGTAGACCTCGATGAGACCTAGGGGACCCCTATAGGTGCCCTTGTAAATTGCGATCATAGTGAGAGGATGGATGTATTAATGATCACAAGCATCACCTAAGAGCATGGATTAATGATTTGAGCCTATTAAGGCTATGAAGAGACATGACGTGCTCTTGGGAGTCCAACTGTGGTTCACCACATGGATTAGGATGATTTCCACACATCTTACAATATATATATATATATATTAATCATTGTGTGTGTGTACTTGATATGGTGTATATTGTAACATCTCAACCTTTTCTAGAGATATCACATACTTGGTTTCAGGCACTCTTTTACCTTTTTTGGTATATCTTGGTTGGTTTTTTATTTGATGATATTTCTTGTGAAAATTGAGAATTTTGGAAGGAGGGGAAGTGAACGGTTGGTGCATAGTTTTCCCAAACCGTGCAAGCATCCCAGTAAACCATGCAAACCCAGGCAGAGGGGATTTTCATGGTTGGAACACTATTTTTCAAATAATTCACCCTCTGAGTAGTAACTATTTTTCCCCAAAGATAGGCAAATGATTAGGTTTTATGGTTTGGAAAACTATATGCCCCTACCAAGGAAACTATGTGTGCAGAAATAATTCCACTGAAAATTTGTCTTAAAATTTCTGAACCCCTCGTATTTCACCCTCATTCGCCCCAACTTGACCATAAAGGTTTTTTTATTTTGGAGGATCTCATATAGATTCTAAGTCCTTCATGACTCCAGTATTGATTAATTGAGGAGTAGGTTAAATAATCTTCACCTCTCCCAATTAGAGATTCTCATCTTTATTGGTTTCCCCCCTCTCTCTCATATTTCTATCATCTTTGGAAGGGATATTTTCCTACATTTTTATAGGGTTAAGATATAGGTTTTAATATATCCTAATCCATTTAATCTTGGATCTGGGTTTTGAATATTGATCTCATTCTTCATTTTTCAATTGAATGTTCTACTTCAATTTGAGGATTTCCATTAGTGAGTGTGCATCAACGGTCTTGAGGTATGTGGTCTATTTTTCAATTAACAAAGTGTTGATTTTAATTATATGTATATAATTGTGAAATTTATTTTTCATGTTTAGAAATTTCATCTTGAATTGGATTAATTGATTTGGTTAATTAATTAATTAATGGATTGTGGAAGTTTATTAATTAATGGAGTTATGGAATTGATCAATTGATGGGGTTATAGAATTGATTGAATAATAGAATGTTGAAATGATTAATTAATGCGAATTAGGGGATATTTGGATTAACCTTGAAGGGTTAATCAATTATATGATTAAATGTTGATAAATATTTTAATAGTGAATTTTTCATATTGATCCATGTGAATTAAAGTGATGAACCTTGATTACTTTGGTAATTGAAATGTCATACCATGAAGTGAAAAAATTATGAGGGGGTTAATGATGATTAACCTTGTTAAATGTGATATATCTGATATATGTGATTGATTGGTGAAGGGGTATGGTACACAAACTAATTCTTTAAATACCTAGAGGGTGCAAGACATGACGTTCTAGGCCCAAATGCATGAATGTGAATATTATTGTATGGGATATGGAATGATGCTAGAAATACCCATGAGGTGTGGGATAGATAATAATTCTCCAAATACCCATATGGTGATATACATGATGTTATACACCCATGATATTGGTGTTGTAATATGATTCAAAATGGCCATGATGTGAATTGAATTGAAATGAAAAATGATAACCATGTTATTATGATATGTGATATCCCATGGGGGTAGTTCAGACTCTGGAATGCGACAAAGTGGGTATTGTTGCTTTGGGTTTCATAATGAACTCGAGATATTTATGTGGTTAATTAAAGAATAATTTATTTAGTAAATTATTATTCATCAGCCTCTAGCATACGGGGAGGTGAGTCTAAGGTCACATAGCGAACCAGCTTGGGGAACCGGTGTGTGGAACCCCAGCATGTATGTTACATGTACCCTTAGTGAATCCTTATATTACACATGGAAGAGGTTCATGGAGTGATTCGGTAAAATATCTTGGGGTGATCATGATGAATTTGTGGATACCAATATGAAATTCTTAGGATCTATCCTTTTAGACATATGTGATACAATGGTGATACAACTGATGAGAAGGCATTACCATGGATGACTAGATGTGATTCCTAAGATATTGATTTTGAGCTATGTAATAATGTCCAAGATTCTGAGATTTTCCCTTAGGTTTGTATGGGATGCCTTAGATTCCATTAGACCCTATGATGACTAGAATTTCTAGGATCCATCCATTATTCTTGGGTATTTTCTTATCATCGTTATTAGGGGTTCTTAGTTCACCCCTAGGATCCAAGAAGTTGATCTAATGACACTACCAATATCTATTTGATATACCCATGATGTTTAGGATATAATCAACTAACATGGTGACATAGAGGATTATTTGATAATATTTTTCCCAAGTCTCCGAGGAATTGGATTCTATCCTATTGATATAGAGTTTGGAAATATTATTCGGATGCCTAGGATCTAACTGTTGATACATCAGTGATATGGTACATAGACATTGAGATTTTTTTATATGGATTCCTAGGGTGCCCCCTAGAATATGGTATATTCCCTTACTAGAGGTATGATTGTGTGACATGATCATATAAATGATAATGATGGTTAAAGTAGGTATAATCAATTAGGGTCATTAGATTAAAATATCTATAGTGGTTTATTTATTTATTATTTTAACAGTTTAAATTTTTATAGTGTGTCACATGCATATACATTAAATTTACTATTTATGCATAGGATCATGTTGGTGGTGTACTAGTGGGTTATATACTCAAACCCTTTTTAAGAGACCATGGAACTTGGGTACCTGATCAGACCTCTTAATTGTTTATGGCATA
Source organism: Viscum album (assembly GCA_963277665.1). Classification (NCBI taxonomy): domain Eukaryota; kingdom Viridiplantae; phylum Streptophyta; class Magnoliopsida; order Santalales; family Viscaceae; genus Viscum; species Viscum album. Next base: position 253,417,678 of record OY728162.1, read on the forward strand.
GGTTAGGCAGAGGCCTGGTATGGAGTTTATCATTGATCTAGGAAGTTTGACTAGAAATGGTGACTGGGATTGAGGTGAGGCTTGGTGATGTAGTTGATCCTCCTATAATTTTATTTTATTATTTTATTCTATAATTATTTTTATATGTGATCATCCTGGTGGGAATCGACTTTCCATGATTTTACAACTTCTCTAATGTATATTATTAAAAATTGGATTAATTTATTTATCATATGTACTCTGATGTTTATTTTTGATATATGGTACTTGGTTATTTTATCAATTACTTCGCACTCTGATTAGGCGGTATAGTCTACCCATGGTATAACCCTATACCCCCACTGCTAGTTGGAAACATCTAGCATACATGTATGTGCACCTGAGGCCTTATCACAAACCCTGTCTGGGGAAACCAATAAAGTGGCATCCAATTTGGGGATGTTACACAACCTTAGATTGAATTTATGATTAAGTAAAAGTATTCATAATTAATTTTTGGTGTGTATGAATTATCCACATATCAATCTATAACACAATGTTCTAAATATGAGTTAAAGTTTTTATTTTGATTTAATATTGATATTTTAATTCAAAACATGAGTCACATACTCATAATTGAGTAATCATGCTTTAATTTTCATAATAGTTTATGAAAACAATCCATAAATCATTTAGGATTTGTATTAATCAACCAAACATCAATATGATACACATTGTTCCTAGTATGACTTAATGTGGATGTTTTTAGTTTAAAAGTAATATTTTAGTTCAAAACACACATCAATTACTAAAAATGAGAAAACATACTCTGATAACCTTTTTAATTTAATAAAATGGTCCATGATTTATTTGTGATATGTAATAATCGACCACACATCACTCTGATACAATGTGTGATCAGTATACGAAAAGAGTGTGTTAGTCTAAAATAATCATTTTAGTATAAAACACACTTCACATACAAAAAACCAAGAAAAAAAATCATATTGTTTTGATAATTTATTAAAATGATCTATAATTCATTTGTAACATATAGGAATCATCCACACATCTATCTGATGCATGATGTGTCGGGAATGACTTAAAATGAATGTTTTCAATTTGAAAGAAACATTTTAGTTCAAAATTCTTATCAATGACTGAAAAAAATGAAAACATACTCAAATTGTCATGTTAATTTTAAAAAATTATATATACATCATATGAGATGTATAGGAATTATTTTTACATTAATTTCAGTCACGGTGTGTCTGGTATGATTTAAAGTGAATTCTTTAATTTAAAATCGATATTTTAGTAAAAAACACACTTAACACACTAAAAACTAAGAAAACACACTTGTATTATCTTGATACTTTTGATAAATGATCCATAATTCATTTTTGACATATAGGGATCAAGATCACATCAATTCAACACAATGTGTTCCCAATATGACTCAATGTGTATGTTTTCAGTTTAAAAGTGACATTTTAGTCCAAAACATGTGTTGCTAACTAAAAACAAATAAAAACCCCACTTATTGTCTTCATAATTAATTATAATGATCCATAATTTGTTATATATATATGAATCAATTACACATCAATCTGATAAATATTATGCCTATTATGAATCAAATTGCGTGTTTTCTATTTAAAAATAACATTTTACTTTAAAACACGCATTATTGACTAAAAAACAAGAAAAAGAACATGGATTATTTTTATAATTTATTTAAAATGGCCCATAATTTATGTGTTACATATAAGAATTTTCCACACATAAATCAGTCACACAATCTGTCTGGTATGATTGAATGTGTATTTTTATTTAAAATCGATAATTTAGTACAAAAAACACTTCACATACTCAAAAAATGAGAAAATTCACTAAGATTACCTTCATACTTTTGTAAAAATATAAATAAGTCATTTTTCATGTGTAGAAATTATCCAAACTTCAAACCAACACATGGTGTTCCCCACATGAATCGAAGTGTGTGTTTTCATTTTAAAAGGAACATTTTAGTTCAAAACACGTGTTGCTGACTAAAAAACTAGAAAAAATTCTCTTATTGTAATTGAAATTTTGGAAAAAAAATGCATAAGTCATTTTTTGGAATATATGAATTAATTGTACATCAATCTAACATAGTGTTAATAATATGATTGAAAGTCCGTGTTTTTATTTAAAATTGAAATTATAGAACGAAACACACTTCGCATACTAAAAAATATGAAAATTTTCTTGAATTATCTTAATACTTTTGAAAAAATTAGCCATAAGACATTTTTGATGTATATGAATTAGGATCACATCAATATGAAACATGGTGTGCCTGATATAACTCAAAGTTCATGCTTTTAGTTTAAAAGTGACGTTTTAGTTCAAACATGTGTCACACATTTAAAAACAATAAATCTCACTTAGATTATCATGATACTTTATTAAAATGATCTATAAGTCGTTTTTGATGTTTAGGAACCAACCATACATCAATCTGACACATGGTGTGCCTGGTATGACTCAAAGTTCATGTGTTTAGTTTAAAAGTAATATTTTAGTTCGAAATGCATGTCACTCATTGAAAATAATTAAAATGAACTCATATTGTCTTTATAATATTGTACAACGATCCATATGTCATTTACTACATATATGAGTCATCCATGCATCGAATTAATAAATGGTATGTCTAGTATGACCGAAGTGAGTGATTTTATTTAAAATCAATATTTTAGTACAAAAAATACTTAACACACTCAAAACTAAGAAATTTTGCTTCTATTTTCTTGATATTTTAGGAAAATGATTCATATGTCATTTGTGACATTTAGGAATCAGACGCATATCAATCGAACAAAGGGCGTTCCCATTACGACTTAAATTGTGTGTTTTTAGTTTAAATTAAAATTTTAGTTCAAGAAATGTATCAAATAATCAAAACTAAGAAAACATACCTGAATATTATTAACACTTTAGTTAAAAAACCTATAAATCAGTTACAATGTTTAAGATTCAATCTCACATAAATAAGACACACAATGTGCTATATATGACTTGGAGTTTGTGTTTTCTATTTAAAAGTGACATTTTATTAATTCATTATATCCTATTTATGTTTCATTTATTAATTTATAGTATTACTAACATAATAATTGTTTTTTTATTATAGGTACACTCTTCTTATGTTATTGGGAAGGGGTAGTTTGTTATGAAACTTGTAGCGTGATTGAGCTAGTTTGAAAGGGGGTCCCAAAGATAGTGTAACCTATGATGTTTCTGAATTTTTTGGAAAATCTAATGTCTGTTATAAACTGTACAAACCAGTATGATTGTTAGGAATTCAAATTTTTATAATTTAGATTTTTTTATAATTTTTATTGATTGTTTATTTGAAATTAAATTGTATATTTATTTTGAATGGGTTGCTAAAATGTGTTGTAAATGTCGCAGCACATTGCTACATCCTGTGGATTTTATAAGAAATTTAAATAGTATTGATAAAAGTTCATTTCTTTTAAAGGTTCTTATAACATTAGAGATATTTTAATGCTGACAATGTCTATATTGAGAACTAATAAAGCATGTATCTATAATAGTATGATCACCTACTCAAAGCATGTTCCACTATATTCTATTTTATTAGAGTGAAGATAATATCAAATTTATAATACTTCATAAACTCTACCCATATCATCTTCCACATGTATAAATATTTCATAGAAAATATTCACTTTAATCTTTTATGATCTGTATAGATTATAAAATGTTACCCAGAAGTTAATGTATCCATAAAATTTGTGGGAAAACCATTAGTACAAGTTGGAAATCATGAGTAACATAGTTACACTCATGAGAACATAGTTTTATAGACCCATAAGTAATATCATATCTTTATTTTATAAAAACATATCATAATCCTTGATGAGATACATCACAATATATTTTATAATGAAGCTTCAACTATGGTAATCAATGAGCTATATCACACTTGAAATTCTCCTTAAAACATAAAAACCTAGTTTGACATTGATCCAACGAAACATAGGCATGTCCTTTCTTTGTTAAGGAGGATAAATGATTCACTTTTTTAAAAGTATTGGGGCTGAACCTTTTATAATACTCAAAAAAATTTAAAAACCTTCACACTTTAGAAATATTATTTGGTTGTCTTCAAGAAAAAACAAAATCAATCATTTATGGGTCTATAGAAACATGTTCCTCTGATACAACATGTCCCAAGAAGTTAACCACGTGTATACAAAAACTAAACAAGGAATATTCCTCATACATATTATGCTTCATAAAAAAATCTAAAACAACTCAAAGATTTTCCAAGTGATTATCCCCAATTTTCGAGTAATCAATAATTCCATCTATGAATACAACAAAAAATTGACTCAAATAAGGTTGAAACACCCCATTAATCAATCCTATAAATACTATTGGAGAATTACTATATCCAAATTGGAATTATAAAAAATTTAAAATGTCTATATAAACATAATAATACTATCTTTGGAATGTACTAATATTTAACTCTCATATTATAGTAGTCATATCATTAATTAATCCTTGATAACTTGATTTAAACCTCCAATTGATCAAAGAGATCACTAATATAAGGTAGTTAATGATGGTTATTTACCATTAATTTGTTCATATATTCTATGTCTATGCATAAATAAAGTTTCAAAGGGTCTAATAACAACTGATAAGGGGGGTTCAATTAGTTATATTACTTTTTATAAGTTTTCATACAATTAAGATTTATTTTCTTATCATCTTTTGTAAAAACTGATGCATAAAAAAGTAGTAAAGTAAGTAAATCGCACTAGATTTATAAGTTTTGGCCTTAGTGTGAGAGTGTACATCCCTGCCATATCCACTCTTGTGGGTCTATAAAAATCCACTATTATGAAGAAGTGAATACAACTTGTTCCAACTCCCATTAGAAACCTTATATATCCTCATATGAAATATTATGATAACTCCCATAATTTTAAAATGTTTACTTATAAAACAATTAAGAAAAATAAAAGAATAAATACTTTGTTGAAACTGCTCCATAATTACTCAGTCTGAATCCTCAGTCTGATTTGGTTGGATCTGATTCTCTCAATCTGATGAGGTCAATACAATTCTCACTTAATCAAAATATTCTTCACAAACTCTTACGAAAAACTTAGTCTGATATTCCTTAGTCCTATTGAATCAATATGATGGACTCAATATTATGAGCCCATTTTCAATCTACAAAACTCAAACTCTACTCAAATGATCAATGCGATATTCTCAATACAATTATCGTGTTTGATAAACAAAAACTTTAAGGTGTTTGATCTTCCTCGTGATAACTCTATCCAGAAATAACGTTCAATTTATTTCTTCAATTCTCCTCTTTTTCCACTTATGTAAAATTTACAAATGAAAAAATAATTTTAGAAAGTATTTATAGGTGACTCAAAAAATAAATGCATCAAACTTAAAAACTTTCCTCGATTCCTCAAATTTAAAAAATCTGAAACTCTCTCACATTTAAGCTTAAACTTTTAGTTCTTCAATCCTCCTTATATTTCTCTGAGATTTACAAAAAATTAAATTTCAAGTTTGACCTCTTCAACTCTTCAAAAAACTTTTGGAATATTTATTTTGAGTCTTCTTTGGAATTAGCTCATTATGGTCCATCTTTATTTCTCATTTTATTATGATTTAATTCCTCTTTATATCATTACGAATCTGTTTCCTTCTCATATCATTATGAATCTATTTCCATATCATCTCCTTACGAATATGTTTCCTTCTTAGTAGATTAAAAATCTATTTCCTTCTCATATTATTACTAATTTGTTTCCTTCTCAACTCATTACGAATTTTTTTTCTTTCTCTGATCATTACAAATTTTTTTCCTTCTCATCTTATTACAAATATGTTTCATTCTCATCTCATTATGAATTCTCTTTCTTTATCAGGTCATTACGATTTCATTTTCTTTCCCTTATCATTACAATTTATGTTTATTTCTCATCTCATTGTGATTAATCTTTCTTCTTCATCTTATTATGATATAATTCCCATTATTATGGAAATCCCTTTATGATTATTTTTCCATAACCATGGAAAGTATTAAATGATGAATACACTTAGAATCTTTGAATTACTTCAAATTCCATCAGCTTCATATATTCTTCTTCTTTCTTAAATATTAAGCCTCTGATGGATATTTAATAATAGTGGAATCCCTATTATGATGTGTTCCTAATTATGATCAAGTGTATTCGATGATAACTCTACTCAACATTATTGAAAAGTCTCAAACCTACTCATTTATTAGTCATTAACAAACTTTGTCTTGATTTCTAAAACTAATATAACCATTATGATTCCTTCATTAAACCAAAATATTTTATCATGAGTATGTTTCATGATTTATGAGAACTTCATGATCAAAAAATAATCATATGATTTTGATTAGAAATTTTTAAAACTTGTTAACTCCTAACATAATAATCTTCTTCCAAAACTCTTCAGCAACAATACGAATTCTTCAAATAGAAACATCTACCTTTCTAACAAATCTCATTATGATGGATTGGGTCTGATTCATGAATAACAAAAACATTTTTATACAAAAATTTTAGTTGTAAACAAATACAGAAACTTTATTAATGAAATTTACCACAAAGGTTCTTCAATATCCCCTTTTGTATTTGTTAACATCCTACAGTAATAACTTTTTCAACTCTTAGAATTTTTTCACAACTCAAATTTTGTAAACAACTCATTTTTTTTACTTTTATCAAAACAAATCCTTTCTCAATAGAGAGTTTTTGGACACTAAACTACTGAATAAATTAATGTTTCTAAAGGAATTCCATCCCTCAGTGGTAAGAAAATTTTGAAAACATGTAAAGATAAACTCTCCCTCACTTTTATTTTTCGCTCCATTTCTTTCTCCCCATAATTTTATGATTACAATAGATTTATATTCATAAAATAAAGAGAAGTAATTTTTTTTACAAAGTATAAATTTTTTACTTTATTTCCCCCTTTTTCAACATAATCCAAAGTATAGTGGGTGTTTCTTCCTTATCAGGTTTAGGAAGACATGGGAGGAGGATGAACATAAAGTTGCAGCCTCAATTCCAAAAACCTTTCATTCATATTTCTTGTGTATAGATATTAGAAATCTGATACTATGTTTTAATGTATTCCTAAAAAACATCACCACCAACAACTTTCTATTTTATAAAGTGAAACTTTATATCAATGTGTTTTGATCTTGAATGATGGAAAATATTTTTAGAGAGATCAATTGCACTCTAATTATCACAAATTATATTCAATGGTTTGGAAAATTTTACATTCAAATCTTCCAGCTGAACTTTCATCCACAACATTTGAGTAAAATCCTGAGTAGCTTCAACATATTTGGATTCAACTATTCTCAAAGTTACTGAACTTTGTTTCTTACTATGCTAACTCACACAATATTCACCCTAGAAGAACTTTCCTCCTGAGGTTTATTTTCAATCAATACTATCTCTAGGCCAATCGGCGTCAGCATAACCCTGAAATTTCATCTAAATTTTTATTTTGTATAACATACCATGTGAATTTGTTCCTTTGAAATATCTTAGAATTATATTTTATACCAACATATGTGATTATTTTGGATTACTTTGATACCTTTCACACAAAGTCGCATTATAAAAACTATCAGGTCTTGAGGCTGTAAGGTAAAAAAGACTTCTTATTAGATTTCAAAAATCTTTCTAATTCCCACTTTTTCAAGACTCATCTTTACTCAACTTTATGATCATAGTTATAGGAATAGTAAATTATTTATATTCTTCTATTCAAAACATCTTTAACAATTCCCTGGAATTCTTTTCTTAAGATAAGAAAATTTAATTTTTCTTTTTTTAACATTTAATAAAAGGAAGAAATTAAATTCTCCCAACATTGAAATCTCAAAATACTTATTCATTTATTTAGAAAATATTTTACAAACATATTATCTACCCCTAGGAAAAATTATATCATCCATATAAAAAATTACAACCATATCTTCGAAGTCAACATCTTTCACATATAAGTTTCTATGAACTTTTCCTTTATAAAATTTTAACATTCTCAAACAATTGTCAAGTTTTGAATACCAATAATGTGGATATTGTTTCATCCTATAAAAATCATTCTTTATCTTACAAAATTTGTTTTTGTAGTCATAAAGTAAAAACCACAATGTTGTTCAATGTAAACTTCTTCCTCAATCTCACCATTTAAGAAAGATGAATTTACATCCATCTAATAAAATTTGTAATTCTGATGTGTGACCACTGAAATAAACATTTTAATAGTTTCTAATCTTGCAAATGGGGAAAAGGTTTCTTTAAAATCTACACCTTCCACCTATGAAAAGCCTTTACAAACAATCCTGTATTTTTTTCTTAAAACTTCTCAATGTTCATTTAATTTGTTTCTATAAACCCACTTGGTTCCGATAACATTTTTATTTTCTGGACTGAAAACAACATCCAATGTTTCATTATACTAAATCTGATACAACTCTTAATTTATAACATCCACCCATTCTTTGTGTTTAATAGATTTTAAAACTGATTCTGGTTCAACTTTTGAGATAAGTGAATTCTAATTATCTAATATCCACTTTATTTTTATTTAAACTAGTTCTATCTAATTTCCAATAATATTTTCAGACTTAACATGTTTTTTAAAGTAGGAAATTTTAATGTTTCTTTCTTGAAAAGAATGATTTGACTTACTGTCACTATTTTTGGAAGTATCCAATTTATCCTCCTCATCATTATCATTAAATTTTGTTATGGAATTTTTATTTTCCATTACATTCACATCATATGAATCCACCAACTTTTTTAAAGTTTTTTATTTAATTTTTAACTTCTTTCATTTGGTGAATAACCCATAAAAGTTCCTTCCACAGTTTTATCATTAGACTTTCCCAAATATAGATTTTTGATTTTGAGCAAACACAGACTTCAAAAAAATTTGATGAATTTAAATTAAGGTTTATTTTTTATACCACATTTTATAAGGATTCATATTGGTTTCTAGTCTCAACAAACATCTATTTCTAATATGTACAATAGTTTTGAAAACATCTCTCCAATAGAACTTTTAAATTTCTTATTTTGATAATATACTTCTTCCCATTTCCACCAAGATTTTATTCTTTCTTTATGCAAATAAATTTCTTTGTGTATTATAGGGAGAGCTCTACTAATGTTTGATACCAATTTTTCTCATATAAGCTTCAAAATTATTGTTTTTGAATTTGGTACCATTATATTTTCTAAACTTATTTATATAAACCCCCATTTCTTTCCCAACTTATTTTTTGAAAAACATGAACATTTCCATGGCCTATGACTTATGTTTCACAAACATGATATTTTTATTTCAAGTAAAATAATCAGTAAAAGTGATGAAGTATAAATCCCCTTTTGTTGATTGATGTCTCATAAACCCACAAAAATCAGAATGAATAAGTTCAAGAGGTCTGGTAAATTGAAGCTAAACTCTCTTATGACTTTTACTAGTCATCTTTCCATTCTAAAAAGTAATACAAACATCTTATTCTCTTCTTTTCAATTCTAGGAAGTTTCTGATAGCATCAACCTTAGAAATGCTTTTCATTCTTTTCTTCCCAAGGTGACCAAGTCTTCAGTGCACAACTTATTTTCATCTTTAACACTCAAGTAACAAGAGTTATAAAACTATCTTATTTGGAAAATATCACCACTTTTTATTTCTCCTTTTGTGATAAATTTTACATCTTTTATACTTATGATAATACAAGAATATTTTATAAAAAAATTACCATCATCAAAAAGTTGAATTACACTATGTAAGTTATGTTTCACCCCATCAAAAAATAAAACTTCCTTAGATTTCAACTTTTTTTCTTCAATCTTAGCTATTCTGATTCCTCAGATTTTTAAGAAACTGTCATTACCAAAGGTTAAAACACCTACATCATGACTTCCAACATGTTTCAAGATCTTAAAATCAACTATCATGTGTGAGGAACAAGTATACATAGTTTTTTATTTTTAATTTCTTTCAAGGTAGTCTCAACAACAAAATCTCTTTCCACAACTTTCTTCTTTCCAGCTTCCTTTTCTTTTACATAGTAAGAAACTTGTTCTAGGAGTATCATACATTTTTCTGTATGATGACCAGACTTATCACATCTTCCAAAAACTTCTTTCATACATTAAAATTGATTTTTATTGTCATGTTTTTAACATCATTATAATTCACTTTTTCAACTTTTTGTAAGTTAGGAAAGTTGTTCATTCTACTTTCACTATTTCTTCCACTTTTCTCAAACCTACTTCCGGTTAAGGATAAGTTGTGCCAACAATTATATTCCATATTCCCATATATTCCACAACACCAACAATAACAATCAAATATTTATTTTCTATATATATAAGGTCTTTCTCTATTGAATCTTTATTGAGGTTGATAGATTATTTCTACTTTATCATACTTAGGACATGGACCATATTTCCTTTGAAGTGGGTATTTATATTTTTTAAATGTGATAGGTTTATCACATCCTTTTTCCACAAAATATTTCTCAATACTTCTTCCCGAACCTGAAATGTTAGAAAATCTTATGAAACATTATTTTTGGTGGGTGATGATTTTACCTGATTCTCTTTTTGATCCCTATTAGCAACTTCCGAAGTCACAAATTTTACTTCTGAGGATTTTTTAAAGTTTTCATTCATCTTCCTATGTATATTTTCAAACTCAAGAAGTTTTTATTAAAAAATTTTAAATTCTTATTCCTTAGATTACATCTTCTTATAGAGATCTTCAATTATCTTTCTATATTCATAATTTTTTTGTAACTTAAGATCACCTGAATGTATTCATCCTCCTACTTGATCACATATTTTCTTCCATCAGGAACTTCTTCAAAATCCTTCTTCATTACTCTAATTTATTTCTTGAGAGTTGTTTTGTATCAATACATGAAAAAAAATTGTTCTAAGCTGATACTCTCGATAAGATTATTCATAACATTCTTCACTATCTAATGAATCTATTTTCCTCAACTTTTTCAATAAAGGTTTTTAATTTTTACAAACATTCATATTTAGAATAATTATTATCATTTGAGTATGATTTGACTTAATTAATCAACACACTTCCTTTATTTACAGTAAACTTATACTTATATTGGTTGGATGAATTTTCATTTTTATCATTTGTTTCACTTATTCTATCAAGGTTTTTCATTGGAATCATTTTGATATTCACAAATTTTCTTCTTAGGGAAATTAATAGTTAATTTATTGATTCCCCCACACTCAAAACATTTAAAAGTAATTTTACATCCATACATTTCTCTTTCTATTTTATAGTTCTTGGATATAAGAAATATGATTTTATCATTCAACTCATCATCCTCTTTACCTTCAGAGTCACAAGGATCAACATCTTCAATATCTTTAATTGGAAACTTTCTCGTAGCTTCAAAATCCATTTTAAATTTCATTTTATTTTTAAACATTGGATATTTTCTCATTGAATAAGAAATAATAAAGTTATTCAATTTATCAAGAGATAAATCATCCTTATCTTCTAAAGAGGAAATTTTATAATTAAACCTTTCTAGAAAGTTTCTCATAAGTTTTTTGAAAATTGTAAATCTTCCAAGTCATCTTTGATTCATCTAATGATGCAACCATTTCATTTACTCTCCTAAATTATTCATAAATAGTTTCTTCATCTATCATTCTGATGTATTCATACTTACTGTTTCCTCTAAAATGGGAATGATCTCATTGATTTAAGGTTCAAACATTCCAAGTTGTTTCTAACGGGTTTGTTCGTAGAACCGTAAACATTCAATGATTACATATCCATTTGGACTTACATTCTAAAGGTAGGTTCTCACTAGATGTGAACCGATGAGGCTTAATATTTTGCATTGGTCGAGATGATGGGAGGTCAGACTCATCATACATTTTTTAGGGGAATGATTTTCTACTCTGGGACTCTCTTTATAGATTTAAGTTATGTTCGTGAATCCTTATTAAATTACCAAGTATGAAAATGAGATTTCCTTTAGATCTGACAATCAATGATTGATATGTATGGTATTTTAGAGAATCTTTTATATGTATTTGAGGTTCTTCATCGATAAGGAATCATCTGTATTTTTTAGAGATTCTTAGTCAATGGTATCCTTCGATACATTATACAGAAATCTCTTGGTAATTTATGATAACTATACCGGTTGTAAAGCCACTCAGTGGGGAACTTGAAGTTTATTGTCATTCAGAAGTATGTGGATTATTTCATAGTTCGGATTGTACCCATAGATGGGATACCTATGTATCCTTTATTTTATAAAAGGAATTAGAACCCACGTAGTTCGAGTAAAGAAGTATGAGGTTTATGCATGATTGATGGCTCAAAGAATGTTGTCATAATTACTTTTACACTCTAAGCTCATGTGAGTCATGCTCAGTGTGAGAAACAAGAGGTATTGGTAAAACCAGACATTTGTTCCATGAAAGATGCAATTATAAGAAATGATGTGGGGCTTATGTATCTATGATTGCCCAGATAGATGAAGATTAGGATTTACTTTAGGGAAGAAACCCAAGAACAAGATTTATAAAGGTATATGTGCTTTATGGAGATTTGGATACTCTAACTTTGGGATTATTCCTGAGAAGGATTCCCAAATTAGGAAGGGGCTTATGATTGGGTTTTACTCCTGAGAAGGAAGCCCAAGTAAAAAGTAAATTAAGACTGGTTAATTGAAATTATGACTGGGGATTACTCTTAAAGAAGAGGCTCAGGTTAAAGGGAATTATTATTATGGGAACTTGGGGCTTACTTCTAATGAGGATACCTATGTTATGGTTGGGGCTTACTCCTGAGGAGGATTCCTAACATTATGGAAACTTGAAGACTGGGGACTACTCCTGAAAATGAGGCCCAAGTTAGGGGAATTGGGTCTTACTCCTGAGGAGGATGCCCAAATTTGGGATTTTGAGATTGGGGCTTACTCTAGAAAAGGAGACCCATTTGTTAATGAGACTTGTGACTTAGGGCGTATTCCTAAGAAGGAGGCCTAATTTAATGGAATTTATGAGTGGGGATTACTCCTCAGGAGGATGCCCAAATTAGAGGAATTATGACTAGGGCTTAGTTCTGAAAAGGAGGCCCATAATTAAGGGGACTTGGGGCTTACTCCTGAAAAGGATTCCTAAATTAAGAGAAATTGGATTGGGGAATACTCCTTAAAACGATTCCCATATTAAGGATTCTCTCATCTTAAAGGATGAGGTTGAATGAATGAAATCTTTTAACCTTAGTGATATATATAAAGATATGTAAATCACTAGTTTTTGAGAGATGCTCCACAGAATTCCTTTCAGATAAGGAAGCTAACAAGTGAGCCATGTCAAATAATGGATTTAAAGAGGGTTTTGAAGGTAGGATCCTGAATAAGAGAGGTGGATAGGCATAAGAGAGGTGAAATAGGCAGGAGAGGCACCCAAAAAGAATTGGGCGTGCAGGTCCTGTGTGGGCGCGCATGTCCTGGTCGCGCAGGTGTACCTACACGACACATGGATACTTGCACGACGGTTAACCCTTCATGTAATACTAGGGGGAGACTTGGCTCAAGCTTATAGTATTATCCCTAGGGGATTCCAGAAGGGTGGCACGCAAGTTTTGTTGAAGGGGTAAGGCGGCGCGCAAGTGTGGAAATTTCCTTTAAGGGATGGCCACTTAGGTGGGCAATTGTTGATGAATTTAAACACTTAGGCCTTACTCCCCCTCTTTAGATCTTCCATTCTAGGTATTAAATTACCTTAGAAGTGTTCAGAAGCTTTGAGAAGTGACTTGGGTGACCAGAGCTCGAATATGAGTTTTGGAATTTTTTTCGTCGTCCTGAAATGGGGGGGCCACAAGGGGTATTTATAGGCCAGTGAAGACCCTTGGCATATTTCAGATAGGGTGCGAAAGTCACCTGCATGACACTTGGGCAGCTCATAAGTATACTTGTGTGACCTTGGTGGAACTTGCGCGACCCAAGTGCAAATGAATCTTTGTTCATGCCATTGTTAATTTTTTCTATTTCTTCTAATGATGAATCACTTTGGGTTCAAGGTATTTCCATTCTCACTCGTTTAGACTCTGTGAAGGAAAGGATCTTCATCAAAATTCCCCCCCTCAGAGTTGGATCCAGAGAGAAAAGAGGATTTTACTCTGAGGGAAAAAAATAAACCAGGGGTCTTTGTGATTATTGGCAGTTTAAAGTCATGCATGTCAGACATAAAAAGGATAATGTTTTAAGTTCTAAAATTTCTTTGACCAAATTTATTAACATTGACTCAATTCCTTGATAATTTAACTGAAAACATATTACCATGTTCAAGTATGAGGGAAAAATGTAAACGATGACGTAAGAAATTTTGAATCTGAGGAATGATATGAAAAATGGCTAAAAGACATTAGAAGAAGTAGTTCCCAATAATGAAGTTACCACTATTTAACAAACCCGTTAGGGGTTGAATTATGTAGGGCCACCTAAGGTCATTGGCTGCATAGTCAAATAATAGCATCTTTTGGCTGACAAGTCTTTTATGTAGACTATTTATGCAAGGCCTCCTAAGGGCACATGCTGCATAGTCAGGAAAAAGAACTCTCAAAAATTTACTTTTCTACTGCTAAAAATCTAGTGGAAGTTTATGGGGATTCAAATTTTCCAAATCATAGAGTTTTCTATATGGAGATAGGTACTTGAATATGAAAAAGATATTTCCAAACAGGATTGTCTAAGAACTGGATGAATGTCACTCCTACGAAGATCTGACCTAAATGTAGGGAAGGGAAATATAAACCATAGACTTGAATACTTTAAGATCGTGAAAAAGAGTTTGGGATAGATATGTTAAGGATGGACATTTTTTGCGGATCCCTATATATTTTCATTAAGACAACTAAGGAAAAAGATATTTTCTTCCTAAGAATGAAGTTACCACTATTTGACAAACCTGTTAGGGGGTTGAATTATGCAGGGCCGCCGAAGGGCATTGGCTGCATAGTCATATAATAGTATCTTTTGGCTATCAAGTCTGTTATGTAGACTATTTATGCAAGGTCTCCTAAGGGCACGTGCTGCATAGTTAGGAAAAATAACTCTCAAGTATCAAACATTTTGTGACCAGAAGTCAAGAAAATGGTTATGGAGATCTGGAAGTATTTAAGGTTAGGAGTATCACACATGAAAAATGGGTATTGTTCAATTAATGAAAGAGATACAGAGACCAATGCTAACCATAATCATGTTGTGGCAGGGTCCTGAATTGAAATGTTAGACTTCACTACGTATCCCATAAGGATAGTAATCAAGCCATACGTAGTTCTTGAAATATAGTTTAATGTCATGTGGGACGAGAGTAGAGGAAATCTTAGTTTAGGGTCATAGAGCTCGGACCATTGTAATGAATACACAGTTTGTGTTTTCATATGAATTTATTTTTTAGCCAGGGGACTGAAAGTTGAATTTGGGGTTAGGCTCAAAGACTTGGGGCTGGATTCGAGGGATGCTCGAACATTCTTACGTATCCCATATGGATGGGAATCAAGCCGCACGTAGTTCTTGAAATACAGTTTAATGTCATGCAGGATGAGAGTATAATAGATCTTTGTTTAAGGTCATAGAATTTGGACCATAATGAGGGAGACACATTGTGTGTTTTTTTATAAACCTGACGTGCATAAAGACCAGGATTTTCATATTATATGATGTGCTCATAGGGGAATTTTTAGTGAAGGAACTGAAAGTGAAATTTGGGGTTAGGACCAAAGACTTGGGGCTGGATTCAAGGGATTCATGAATGTTCCTACGTATCCCATAAGGATTGGAATCAAGCTGCATGTAGTTCTTGAAATACCCTTTGTACATATTTGGTTCGTACAAGTGAAGGATGAAAGGGGGACTTTAGTGCAATGATTGATTGACCCAAGATAAAAGGGTCGGGAATTTCCATGTATGCACGTAGTATTTGGAATATAACATGATTATAGGTCAATGTAAATAATGATTACCTCTCAGGTGAGGGTGAAAAATAATGTTGTAGTTTATTGTCATACAGGACAAAAAGTGTGAATAGTTTAATGTCATATACCAAGGACGATGGTGAACCAATGTAAAAAGTATTGGTTCTGGGGCTGCTTCACATATCAACATCATATGAGATGAAGGTGAACTGATGTGAAGAGATTGATTTTGGGCTTGAACCTCAGAAGTTTGCCTATGTACCCAGCCTAGAAGGAAAGGATCAAAGTATGCATAGTTCAATTAAATAATGAATTGGTGATCAAGTCTTTCTTGAGGACAATGACCCAAAAAATGGTATTGGGACTCACGCATTCTTAGTGGCCCCGAGAAGGTGTTATGGTTGAAGTTTACTCTATGCTCATGTGAGTCATACTCGGTGTGAGAAACAAGAGGTAGTAACAACCTTAAAGATTCATATTTTAATGTCATGTAGGACATATGAAGGGACTATGCAGTTTATGGTCTTACAGTAAGGACTATTTGTGCTGCAGAGTTTAGTGTCATGTAGTAGGTACAAAATAAAGTTTAACGTCACGTAGGACGTTTTAAGGGACTTTATTCAGTTTAACGTCATGTATTACAAATGTAGTGACATAGTTTAATGTCATGTTGTACGTGAACACAGTTTTATGTCATGTTGGACAATAAGGGTGTTGTACAGTTTAACGTCCTGTAGCTAAGACGATGGGGACAACATAGTTTAACGTCATGTTGGACGAAAGGGGGACTGTGCAATTTAATGTCATGTAGTGAGGACAAAAAAAGACATAGTTTAATGTCATGTTGGATGAATATAGGGACACATTTTAACATCTTGCTAGACGTAAGGGTGTTATACAGTTTAGCGTCCTGTAGCTAAGACGATGAGGACAATACATTTTAATGTCATGTAGGACGAAAGGGGGACTGTGCAGTTTAATGTCATATAGTGAGGACAAAAAAGGACACAGTTTAATGTCGTTTATGACGTATTACAGACTTTTTCACAGTTTAACGTCATGTTGGATGATGTCATAGTTTAACGTCATGTTGTACAATAGATTATGCAGTTTAATGTCTTACTGGATGTAAGGGACTTTTGTACAGTTTAGCGTCATGTAGTTAGGACGACACAGTTTAACATCATGTTGGATGATATGGATGAAAATAGTTTAAGGTCATATGCATGGACTGTGAATGGTGCAGTTTAACATCTTGCTGGATGATGGTGCAAATAGTTTAAGTTCATATGCTTGGACTGTTGATGATGAATTTTAACGTCTTACAGGATGAGGGTGAAAATAGTTTAAGGTCATATTCTTGGACCATTGATGCTGCAGTTTAACATCTTGCTGGACGATTAAGTATTTTTCTTACACAAAATACTTCTTCAGAAATCTCACATTGGTTGGAGTAGTAATGAGTTCTCCATCCATTGTGATTAAAGAATAAGCTCCATTGGAGTAGACCTTATGTATTGAATAAGGTCCTTCCCAATTTGGCTCCAGCTTGGGAGTTTTATTTCCTGGTATCATTGGAGTTCTAAGAACCAATACCAATTATCCGTGAATGAATCATGCTAACAGAACCAAAGATTAACTCTTCATCTGATGAATATTCTGCCTGATTATCCAATTTAAGTTGTGCCGTTTAGTGGGGCGGTGCCCGTGGCTTCGAAGTAGATGGAATAAAATCTGCCATAGTCAAAGACAACTTAGGCTTTAACATGATTTCATCTTCTTATGATTGTTCCTATTTCTTTGAATTATTCCGTTTCTTTGAGGATTTTCCCTCTGATGAAGAGGGTTTTTCTATGACATTCAAGGAAGAAGACACAATTGGTTTCTTCAATTGTGTTCGCAAAATAGAATGGGTTCGGTTGATCATTTTTCTGACCATCCAATCATCATATTTTTACACATTTTTTTTCTTGACTTATTGCCACTCACCTTCTTCCTATGGATTTCTAGTAGTAACACATGCTACCTGAGTTGAAGAACCTTTCAGTTTGACTTGTCCAGAGTCTACCATTTTCTTTAGGTGGTCCTTGAAGAAAAAACACTCTTTAATGGGACTCCCCAAGATCTGATGAAATGGGAAATAGTTGGGATGGTCTTCATCTCCTTTTTTATTTGACCTCTTAGGCCTTGTCAATTGAACCAAATTATTCTCCAGAGCCGACATGAAGTAACCAATAACCTATTCATTTAAGAAAGAGTAAATTTTTCTTTTCAAATCCTCAAATTTTTTTCATCTTTGATCTCTTTGATCATCTTGACGAAACATCCTCTTTTGTTGGCATTCAGAAGGTGGATCCCTTCGAGATGATGAAGGCCTTTAAGTAGAAGCAGGTATAGGTGCTTGTTTAAGCATAACTGTAGCAGTTTCTACTTTACACATTCTCCTTCCTAGAGCTGATGGAATTACACGAGATTTATCCTTAGTCTTTAGAAGAGAGTATTCAATCTGTTGAGTGATTGAAGTAAGGTCTCAAAACCCTCCTATGTATTTCACAGGGATTAATAGTGTGCGCAACTCATCATGAAAATTTTCCACACAAATTGGAAAAAACTATTCTCAAGAGAGTGCTAAACTCAGGGAATATGTTAATCCCTTCCAGCAAGCAATGAAATCTGAAACTCTTTAATTCTCCCTTTGCTTACAATTTTTAAGATCAAAAACTATTGTCTTTGGAAAAGTTGAGCTGAATTGAAGAAGGAATTGTTGACGAAGATCCTCCCACCCAGTAATTGACCGGGATTGAAATCGTGTATACCAGACAAAAGCAGGCCCTTATAATGACTGTACAAAACACCTGAGCTTAACTGCTTCTTGTTGCTGAGGGGTTCCCATCATAGGATCGCAAAGAGAAACAAAATGTGTTAAGTGTTTCTCTGCGTCTCCTGAACCATTAAAGATTAGGAATGTGGCACTTGCAAAATTTTATGGGGGAGGAATTGCATCTACCCATTCAGGGTAATCTTTCTTCTCTGGTTGAACCGGTGCACACTTTCCTTCCATAGCTTCCAACTGAGCTATTAGTGACTCAATGGTAGTCATCAACTTTTGAGAAACATTTGGTTGAGCTTGGAAAGGTGTGGAAACCGAGAAAGCCATTGATGGTAATACCACCGATTTTTGTTGCACATGACCCATAGGATTAGACCTATGAGGGTGTACTGGAAGTGGAGGATATTCTTGATCCATCTCATTAGCTACAACAAATTCCCTTGTCTGACTGACTCTAGCATTCTTGGGAGGAAGTCTACTTTGAAATAGTTCAGCATTCAATATCCTCAATTCCTTCATTTCTTCCTCCTATTGTGAAAATCTTTATTCTAATGAGAGTGATTGGCCTTCTCCAGAGGAAGAGTATGTAACCTGATTCTTTTATTTCCCCTTATTGGACACCTTTTGGAGAGGAGGAAGTGGGTTAATTGAAGGATTACCTAGATTCTTTGTAATCCTTTGATTTCATGTACGCACACCTTCTTTATTTGTGTCTGTGCGTACAACTTCTTGAGAATGAACCTCTTTATCTGATTCCTCTGAGTGAGCCTCATCTGGGGGATCAAAAACAATGGCATTGATGACATTAATTGATGCATAATGCATTGCATCTCTTTTATTTTCATTTCTGCGATATTGTATTCTTCTATGTCCTTGATGAGACATTGCATTTTGTTGATTTGATCCCTCAGGAACTTCTTGACGAACCATAATTTGGAGGGAATCTCTTGATAATTTGGCTCTTCGCTCCTCTTGGGGTTTCTTCCCTAATCGGGAAAAGACTGACTTTCTTTGAAGAAGAGATTGAGGATTTGAAAAGGTCCCCAGTCTTGTGGACTGGGGATGTTCCTGCTGTCTTTTCTGACACTTCTGTCACTTGATGATGTGCATGCTCCAAATGATAGGCTTGTTCAATATTCTTGTTTTCTTGATGCAGGATTAATTCAACAACTTGTTCTCTATATTCCTGATTCTGGGAAGAACTAGTTGAGGCATGTTCTTGAGAGAGCCTTTGATTACAAACAAAGCCAATTGGTTGTGGTTTTCCATAGGCAATAACATTGCATGAGACCATTTTCGTTGGGCTTTGCTGACTAGAGAGTACAGTGAAATGTAGTGCTCCATTAACACCCCATCCCCTGATATGAATACTAGATGGGGCATTGTCAATTAACTAGTGCAACCTTCTTAGTGCACCAAGGCATGAACGTTGAAGGGCTCTCTGCTGCTTTTTAGCCTTTGGATATCAAGAAAATGAGAGAGAATCCAAATCAATTTAGCATTGTAACCCTAATATTATCTTGACATGATTTTCATATTCATCATAAGATAATATTTTCTTTTTCAACTGACAAAGAGTTTTCCATATGTTGAGACGAATATCATGAATTACATCTTTCATCAACATCTCTAGAATGTCATACTGAGAGTCAGCCAAAGTCCAAAACATAAATTTCACTTCACCTTTCACCAGTTTTTTCCTCATATTTAGTACTTCCTCCTTATCATTTGATGAAGATTATTCTATCTGTTTAGACCAAAGTTGGTGCTTTTTTGTTGCTTCATCAGATTCAATAAGATCGGTAGATTATTCCCTCATCAAACTAGAAGATGCATGATTCAGGGGTGGTTTGAAGAATGACCTACACCCTGGGCTATCTTTTGATTGAAAAATTATTTCACCTGCTAGTGGTAAATCATTAGACATGACTGGCTTCACATTTACAAGTGCCTCAAGATAAGAGGGCTTTATCGTCACTACATTTTATATTACAGCAATTTCTAGGCAATGCGAATTACTACTACGGAGAGGACTTTCACGGTTAAATTCATCATCATGGGAAGGACCATCATAGTGGGTTACAGAAAAATATGAAACATTTTTCTCCTTGGTATTCTGGCCACATAGAGGGTTCTTGTGGCTCTCATCTGAAGATGAAACTTTGAGATCGAACGAACTGTCATGAAGCAAGCCTTCATGAGGAAGAATCTAATACAGACCTTCAGAATTAATGTCCCGACTATTGGGAACTGAGAGAGTAGAATCTTGAGTTGTAATAGATAACTGTTTGAGTGCATCAAGAACTCCAGCATCGAGAAAGGCCTTATTACAGATTGGCCCTTGATTTCTTGACTGTTTTGGGCGGGTATTCTTCTTAGATGCCTTCTTACTCACTTTAGGAACCACTTGTTGATGAAAGTGGTCATTATGTGCAGGTTTATGTGTCTGCTCAGGAGAAATGATCAGGTTAGGCTGATTATCTCCACTCAAATCAGGTGTTTGTGTATGACTTGGTTGTCTGTATGATATGGGGTGTATGACCCACAACCCTCTTGGACTGGAACAGAGGTGTGTGTCTATTATGGAGTGAACTGTTGATGTGTCTCTCCACGGGTAGGGATAGATTTGCATTTATTTCCCTGTGATGCTGCTGAAGTTGTTATAATATCCTGGCAGACATCCAGAATATGAGCATGGATTTTCTTCTTCTCTTTCACCATTAATAGAATATGCTTGGTCACTTTAGCTACCAGAACGGGGATATATGTCCATTCTGTGCTTGGAGTAGGTGTATGTTCCTGCTCTTGTCCTCCTTTTTCTGTCAGTGAATTCTGATTGTACTCAAGTGTGGGGGCAGAGAGTTGCGTTTTCCTCTTTTTTGTCACTGAATCTTTCCTGCTAACTTCTCCAGGTGCTACCAAACGAGACTGTCGGTAGTCTTGATCAATACTAGCATGTGTATATGCCTTCTGATTGCACTCCGCCGAACGTGGTTGACAAACTTCCTTCAATAATGACAGACGAGGCTGCTGGCAGGACTGATGAGTGTAAGCAGGTGTATGTGCCTATTTACCAGTTTTCAACACATTGGGTTGGCGGGCTTCATCGTATGTAGTCAGAAAAGCCTACTGACTAGCTGATGATTTATAAACAGGTGTATGTTTCTGTCTATAGTACTCCGCCGAAATTTCCTGGTGGGATTGGCGTGTTGCTACCAGACGAGTCTTCTGGACAGTGGAATTAAAACTGACAGGTGTGTGTGCCCGCTTGTTGCTTTCCACCAAGTTAGGTTGGTGGACTTCTCCGAAAACGGCAGAGATAAGAACCTACTCACTGTTAACCGGTCATCTCTTTTGGTGGTGCATCTTTCCTTCTTGGGTTTGAGGAACCTAAGTCGAACGCCTAGAGACGACACCCTCATCATGTTGAGGTCACATTGTTGCACGAGTCTGGTGGTGATTATTGGTGGGAGACCTTGGGAAGGACTCCTATTTCCTTGAATTAAGGCCTTGAGTGGACTTCTCATTCACCTCCTCAGAACACAGGAGGGAATGGTGATTGCGTTCCGGGGATAATGACCCAAAATAGTTAGAGAAGGTAGTTAGCACCTCCTGCTTCTTGATCGCTGGTCATCATTGCCCGGACGACCAGGGTGAATTATTCACTTGGAGGGATTGTCTAGAGGCCTCCAGAGTCGAAATATTACCGTTTTAACAGTAATACTTAACCAGCGCATTTGATACCCAGTGTTTAAGATACTGAGTAGGTGATATCATCCTCAGAGCGAAAGATGATCCAGTAGAAGTAGCAGCAGATGCATTCACAGTAGAGGTTTTCACAGGCATGAACTTAAGAGAATCCATTTCTTTAATGCAGAAGATTTTAGAAAAGAGTTCATGTTTGATATAACTAACATAATCAAGATAAGTTCAGCCACTACATCTTTTGTATTAACACATACGTTATTGATTGTTCTTTTGGCCCTCTCATTGATTTTAAATAGGGGCCTAACAAAATAATTAAAACATCATTTTAACTTAGTTAAGGATTCACGTCGGTTTCACCATTTTTTGTTTCCTATGGAAATGGGAATGACCTCATTGATTTAAGGTTCAAACATTCCAAGTGGTTTCTAGCGGGGTTGTTCATAGAACCGGAAACATCCAATGATTCCATATCCATTTGGACCTACTTTCCAAAGGAAGGTTCTCACTAGTTGTGAACCGATGGGGCTTGAGAATTTGCATTGGTCGATAGGATGGGAGGTCGGACTCATAAAACCTTTTTCAGGGGAATTATTATCTACTTTGGTAATCTCTTTATAGATTTAAGTTATGTTTGTGAATCCTTATTAAATTACCAAGTATGAAAATGATATTTCCTTTAGATCTGACAATCAATGATTGATATGTATGATATTTTAGATAATCTTTTATATGTATTCGAGGTTCTTCATCGATAGAGAATCATCTGTATTTTTTAGAGATTCTTAGTCAATGGTATCCTTCGATACATTATATAGAAATATCTTGGTCATTTATGATAACCATACTGGTTTTAAAGCCACTCAGAAGGACACTTGAAGTTTATTTTCATTCAGATGGACATGGATTATTTCAGAGTTGGGATCGTACCCGCAGATGGGCTACCTACATATCCTTTATTTTATAAAAGGAATCAGAACCCACGTAGTTTTAATAAAGAAGTATGAGGTCTATGCATGATTGATGGATCAAAGAAAGATGTCATAATTACTTTTACACTCTAAGCTCACGTGAGTCATGATCAGTGTATGAAACAAGAGGTATTGGTAAAACCAGACAATTGTTCCATGAAATATGAAATTATAAGAAATTATGTGGGGCTTATGTGTGTATGACTGCCCAGATAGATGAATATTAGGATTTACTTCAGGGAAGGAACCTAGGAACAAGGTTCGTAAAGGTATATGTGCTTTATGGATATTTGGATACTCTAACTTGGGGCTTATTCCTAAGAAGAATACCCAAATTAGGAAGGGACTTATGATTGGGTTTTACTCCTGATAAGGAAGCTCAAGTCAAAAGAAATTAAGACTTGTTAAGTGAAATTATGATTGGGGCTTACTCTTAAAGAAGAGGCCAAGGTTAAAGGGAATTATGATTTTGGGAACTTGGGGCTTACTCCTAAGGAGGATGCCTATATTATGGTTGGGGCTTACTCCTGAGGAGGATGCCCGAAATTAAGTGAACTTGAAGACTGGAGCTTACTCTTGAAAAAGAGGCACAGGTTAGGTTACTTGGGGATTACTCCTGAGGAGGATGCCCAAATTTGGGATTTTATGATTGGGGCTTACTCCTGAAAAGGAGGCCCATTTGTTAAGAAGAATTGAGACTTAAGACTTATTCCTAAGAAGGAGGCCTAAGTTAATGGAATTTTTGAGTGGGGCTTACTCCTGAGGAGGATTCCCAAATTAGAGGAATTTTGACTGGGGCTTAGTCCTGAAAAGGAGGCCCAAAATTAAGGGGACTTGGGGCTTACTCCTGAAAAGGATGCCCAAATTAAGAGAACTTGGATTGGGGCTACTCCTTAAAAGGAGGCCCATATTAAGGATTCTCTCATCTTAAAGGATGAGGTTGAATGAATGAAATATCTTAACCTTAGTGATATATATAAAGATATGTATGTTCCACAGAATTCATTTCAGATAAAGAAGACGACAAGGGATCCATGCCAAAAGAAATGGATTTAAAGAGGGTTTTGAAGGCTGGATCCTGAATAGGAGAGGTGGATAGGCATAAGAGAGGTGAAATAGGAAAGAGAGGCACCCAAAAAGAAGTGGGCGCGCAAGTCCTACATGGGTGCACAAGTCCTGGTCGTGCAGGTGTACCTACGCGGCATATGGATACTTGCGCGACGGTTAACCCTTAAGGTAATACTAGGGCGAGACTTGGCTCAAGATTTTAGTATTATCCCTATGGGGTTCCAGAAGGGTGGCGCGTAAGTTTTGTTTAAGGGGTAAGGAAGCGTGCAAGTGTGGCCATTTCCCTTAAGGGATGGCCACTTAGGCGCGCAAGTGTTGATGAATTTCAACACTTAGGCCTTACTCCCCCTCTTTAGATCTTATGTTCTAGGTAATAAATTACATTAGAAGTGTTCAGAAGATTTGAGAAGAGACTAGGGCCCCCAGAGCTCCAATATGAGTTTTGGAATTTTTTTCATCTTCCTAAAATGGGGGGCCCATAGGGGGTATTTATAGGTCAATGAAGACCCTGGTTGAATTTCAGATAGGGCATGCAAGTCACCTACGAGACCATTGGGCATCACGCAAGTATACTTGCATGACCTTGGTGGAACTTGCACAGCCCAAGTGCAAATGAATCCTTGTTCATTCCTTTATTAATTTTTGATGTTTCTTCAAAGGATGAATCACTTTGGGTTTAAGGTATTTCCCTTTTCATTCGTTTAGACTCTGTGACGGAATGGAGCATCAACACTTACTACACCATTTTTTTATCTTTTCTCCCTTCACTTTAGAATTCCCTTCGAAAATAATTTATATCTTGTATTGTATACTTTTTGAAGTATTAAGACCCATCTCCTTCTAATAAACATTCTCTGATAAGGATATAAGGATTTCATTTTTATCCTTTCTATAAACTTATATATATCTCTTATCAAAAAATTTCATAGGAGACTCTTTCTCAATAGGTGGCAAACCAATAGTAATAGCATCAATAACTTTTAGGAAAAGAGATATGAGATATGGAATCATCCTATTTTTACATCCATAATAATTTTTACCTTCAAATGTAAGAATTACTCTATTATTGATAGAATTGATATTATCCATGATAAGGATTTTACAAGGGAACCTACCTTTGATAACAATTGAAGTTCCAAAGGATCAAATAACAACTGAGAAGGTGGGGTTGTATCAGTTTTTTTACTTTTTATAAGTTTCAATAATTTTCAAAAACATAACCCCTTCAACCTCTTAAGATTTAATTCCTTATCATATTTTATAAAAACTCATTCATGAAAAAGTATAAAATAAAGTAATAACACTGTATTTATAGGGTTTGAACCTAGTGTGAGAACCTAAATCCTTATCATAGCAACTCCCATGGTTCTATAGAAATCCACTATTATGATGAAGTGAATACAACTTGTACTAACTCCTATTAGACACCTTCTATTTCCCAATAGTAAAGATTATATTGACTCCTATCAATTTAAAATTTTTTCTTATAAAAAAATTTATCCAAATAAAAGAATGAATACTATGTTGAAACTACTCCACAATTTCTCAGCTTGAATCTTGAGTCTGATTTGGCTGGATCCAATTATCTCAATATGATTAGTTCAATATGATTTCCCCTTACTCAATATTTAATTCTAAAACTCCACTCAAAAACTCAGTCTGATCTCCCTCAATATAACTGACTCAATATAATGGGCTTAATATTATGATCCTATTCTCAATATACAAAACTCAAACCCTTCTAAAATTCACAATATGATATTCTCAATATTATTCTACTATCTGGTGAAAAAAATTGAGGTGTCTGATCTTCCTCACAAGATCTCTATCCAGAAATAACTTTCACTTGATTTCTTCAACACTCCGCCTTTTAAGATTATGTAAAAGTTAATAATGAACAAATGATCTGAGAAAGTATTTATAGGAAACTTATAAAAAAATTAGGAAAGTTTAAAACTTTCCCCACTTACTCAAATTTGAAAACTCTAAAAATTTATTGCATTTAAACTTCAACTTTGACTTATTCAATCCTATTTATATTTCTCTAAGATTTATGAAAAAATTAATTTCATGTTCGACCTCTTTAACTCTTTATAAAACTTCTAGAATCCTATTTTTGAGACTTCATCGTAACCATCTCATTATGATATTTATTTATTTCTCAATTCATTATAGTATGTTTCCTCCTTAGATCATTAAGAATCTATTTCCTTCTCAGATCATTATGAATACGTTTCCTTCTCACCTCATTGTGAATATGTTTCCTTCTCAGCTAATTATGAACAGGTTTCATTCTCTGCTTATTACGGAAATCTTTCCCTGCCATCTCATTATGAATTTTGTTTCTTTCTTAGCTCATTGTGAATCTTTTTCCTTCTCAGATTATTACGAATATTCTTCCTTCTCAACTCATTACAAATTCTATTTCTTTCTCATCTCATTATGATTTCTGTTTCTTTCTCATCTAGTTAAAATTTATGTTTCTTTCTCATCCCATTACAACCTTTATTTCTTCTTTATATCCTTACAATGGAATTCCCATTATGATAGAAATCCCATTATGATGATTTTTCTATAACTATGGAAAGTATTTAATGATGAATCCACTTAGAAACTTTGATTTTCTTCAAACTTCATCATCTTCATACATTCTTCTTCTTTCTTAAAGATTATACCTCTGATCGATATTTCATAATGGTGGAATCCCTATTATAATGGATCCCTCATTATTATAAGTTTTATCCAATGATAACTCCACTAAAAAACATTGACAAGTCTCACAACTCATCATCTATTATTCAATGACAAACTTTGTCTTGATTTTTGGAACCGATACAACCATTAAAATTCCTCTATCCCGTCAAAATATTTTATCATGAGTATGTTTCATGATTTATGATAACTTCATGATCATAAAATCACCATCTAATTTTGATTAGAAATTTTAAAATATTTCTAACTCTTGACATACCAATATTATGTAAAAATTGTTTAACAACAATATGACTTCTTCAAACAACAACATATGTGTTTTTAACAAATCTCATTATGATTTAATGGGTCTGATTCCTGAATAATAAAAAAATTCTTATAAAAAAAATTATTTTTAAACAAATAAAAAACTTTTTTAAAATAATTTATCACAAAGGTTATTCAATAAATTAAACTACCATATTTCTTCTTGGAAAATAACACTAAATCTATACACAAAGATACATTATTTCATATAAATTAATTTTTTAATAATTCGTCAATTTGAATCATAATCCACTATAAATATATTGCTTATATATAATAATTCATTATAGAAATAGTTGAAACACCTTGATATAACTCTACCCCAAATTCAATGTCATGTCAAAGAGGTAAACTCATCACTTCCTCTAAAAACATATAAAATTTTACAAAATGATATCAAAATGTTCTCCTCTACTATCCTAGTTGTACAAAAAATCATTCTCCCTGTCTAAGAGATAATATATAGAGTTTGAATACATTTATGTCTGAAATAATTACCTTTCTCTATAATAAAAATCATAGGATTTACTTTAAGGTTAGTGAAAATAACATTTCACTAATAAAAATTCAAACATGAACATGCAATATAAAACCAATACATGAAAAGGGTGGAATCATATGATATAATTTGTAGTAATAATAAATCCCATGATGGTCGATCATCTCATATAATTATCCCACATTAATGAAACATCTCTAAAAATATGAAGACCCAATATAAAATAAATTTGATAAATATATAGAAAAGATATAAAATTGTAATTTTGACTACCTATAATACCAACATATCATCTATCTATACTGCCTGAAGTTTTCTTCATCTAAAACTTCCCCCTCAGTGGCCTTTATTTTCTATATTTCGTCACCTCTAAACAATTGGTGGTGCCTAAGGTTTTCGAATATCAATAATATGACCGCCTTCAAATATACCCTATTTGGGTTATCTACGAGGTCACCTATATTTCTACTACTTAAAATGCCTCATAGGTAACATCTATTGATGTTTCCATTAAGAAATTTAGGGTGTTCTATCCTCTATCATACAATGTATAGATCTCTAAGAAAGGGGACTTCTAACTTGGATATGACCCGTACCACCTTAAAGATTGCATACTAAACCCTAGATACCTCTATGTGGATAATAACTACCTATACATGATACATATGATCACTTTAGTAGTATTTACATGCTATTTCAATATCTTGATGTTATAAGAGGGTGTACACTCCTGTCCATGGATCTAATATCATATTTTCTTCCATCTACCCCTATTTATCCCTAACCTATATGAGTTCATTGAACAATATATTTTATTTCACCCACCATAGAATATGTCCTCAATCTATGGAAATCCCCTTGAAAATAGATCTCATATTATATATATGATTCAAAATGTGGATCTATCAACACTTTATATGAAAGCATGTCTGGATAATTTCATATAAGGTTCATGAATCATGTAGATAACTCTCAACACTAATGAATTATCTTTACTAAATGGATAAAAACTCTAGATAATGATCAAATATAATAGTTGTAGATAAAAAATTATTCCTTAAATTACTTTAAAAACCATCCCATGAAATAGAATGTTCATCTCTATCACCAACATAAATCCTCCATCACTATATTAAGGAATATCCTGGCATGATCACTTCTAGAGAAACATCGTACTCGTTTTGATTACATATAATATTAAATTATAAATATACCCCCATCATGTATCCTCTTATTTTAAAAATTATAAATATCTCCCTTGAATATTTATAACCTATGATTCTAGAAATGATTCGATTAAAAATCCTATAATTCATTAACTCTATATCATACAGCTGGTACTTGATGCACTTCTATTGGATCATCACAAAGATGATTGTAACACCCTGATATTTTATGAGACTTATTTTTTTAATGTTTTATGTTATATGAAACACCAATATAATATTTCACTACACACAACACTGGCTTGGATTGCGTTACACGCAAGAGCAACCTTCCTCGATAGCTTGCATTGTACGCAATGTCGAGTTTCAATAAACAATGATATATTCTTTTAATACTATGAACTAGCCTTTATGAATAGTATTAAATTAATTTTTAATTTTATAATATTATAATTCATCTTACACATTTTCTAGAATGAGATATGAAAACAAAATCAATTTTTCGGATAAAAGAAATATTTTTCAAAAAATGCAGTTTTACTGCCTTTTGATGGCGCACCCATTTTAAATATAATTTTTGACAAGTTTATAAGTTCAATTTTAAAAAATAAACTTCTTATTTTGAATCAGGATATAAAAATTTACATTGGATAAATTTTTGATACGTTTCTGATAACTTTCATATTTTGATGAATAGTAAAAATACGCTAAATTTTTCCTAAAAACAACTTTTTTCATCAAGATAATTTATATGGTGAAATGATAAAATTTAATTCTTTAAAATTATAAATAGAATATATTTTTACCATTTAATATAATGCATTTCATTACCATTAATTTTACATTTAATTCATAGGTAAAAACATTTCAATCTTTGACAATGTTTTAACTTTTAAAATCTTTTTCTTAACAACGAGATTAATTTTAAATTAATTACTGCAACTTCTGTGTTTTGAATTTTGAAAAATGGATTCCATATTTGGATTCAATGGGTCCAAATTCTTTTAATAGGTTACTTTTATTTTTTTGACATTATGAATAGTAACTATGGTAATTTTTATTTACTACAGTTAAAGGTAAATCTGGTAATTAAGGGTAAAAATAAGATTATAAAATTATCC
Organism: Viscum album; assembly: GCA_963277665.1. Lineage (NCBI taxonomy): Eukaryota > Viridiplantae > Streptophyta > Magnoliopsida > Santalales > Viscaceae > Viscum > Viscum album. The sequence continues at coordinate 253,448,127 of OY728162.1, forward strand.
TAACACCTACCAAAACTCTATTGACCATGAAAATGATATAATTATAATTAAAACCAAATAAAGTGACAACATGTCACTCTCTTATATCTTATAAGTGTAATAATTTTAATTTAGTGATAAACTTCATAAAACTTCAAAAATGAATAGTATCCAGAAAGAAAATAATATTATCTACATAATGGGAATTTATTTAGTATTTTTAGGGATTAAATAATTATCATTAATCACGACACAATAGTGATGTTGAAACTATTTTATTGGTTGAAATATCAAATAAATGGTTTTAAAAATATTAAAATAAATATTATATGAACTATTTAATGTAATCCATGAGTTTTATAGATGAATATGACATGTTAGGAATATATTAAATATTTTGGTTCGAATATACTGTCTGTGTGGATTTTATTTAAATTCAAATAAATGCATAGTGTCAAAATTGACACTATTGTTATTTTATAAAAATAACATATTATAAAATTGTTTAAAAATCACAAAAATATTTAAAAATTATAAATTTAAATTTATATGGTCTACAATGTCATAAAGTATCCAATTATAGAAAATTAAAAACACATAAGTAATTATTTATAACAATTTAAAATTTAGAATATTATTACCACAAATAACATTAAATAGATTAAATAAGGATAAATCAAATTTATAAGGCTTAAAATAAATTCAAAAGTTGTCTAAATTTTATTAGTTGATGAGATTACAACCCTATCTCATCTCGTTTTCAAATTGAGTCATTTTTTGAGTTTTTTTAACTGGGTTTGGAGTTTATTATAAATTAATATTTCTTATGTTTCCAAAGGTGCTCCTCTTCTCCCTTATAAAAGGGCACCAACTCCCTCTCATCATCAAACCATTTTGAGCCTTCAAGCTCATCCAAACATTACCAATTTCTCTTCTCCACTTCCCTAGAAACATACTAGAGGTTCTGGTATTCTTCAAAGACCATCTTTAGTTCCCTAAGAGGAGGTTTAGAAGAGGGGAGTCGAAGAAGAGGTAATATCATTTACCGATCCTTTAAAATTTATTTCTTCTTCTACTTCCACTTATTTATTGGTTTCATTATAAAGTAATAACATCAGTATCACTTGTAATGACCCGTATTTTGAACCAGGTTAAAAAAGGGTGAAATTGAACTTTTTCAATTACTGAACTGGTCGTTTGAAGATCGAGCTTCAAAACAAGGTTTCGAAGGTTGGAACCGTTCCTTTTAATGTTTTTGGGCATGGGCGAAGGACCGTTAAGTTTCCCGAGTGTCCCGAGAAGTTTCGTAAGTGTCGGACCCTTGTTTTTAAAAGATCTGTAGAGGGCGCACAGTTGGCGCATAGTTTGGCTAATCGTGCTGCCCAAACCGTGCGACCTTATTAAAGTGGGCAGTGGCTTGCACACGGGTTGCACACAGTTTCCCAAACCATACGCCTAGCCCGTGCGAGGGATCTCTCTTAGACAGAGGGTGCCGCACAGTTTTCACACGATTTGGAAAACTGTGCAGATCAAACCGTGTGGGTGAGTCTTTTTATGAAATTAATTAAAATTAAAATAAAAGGAAATGAAATAAATAAAAACCTAATCTAATCTCTCCCTTACCCTCACTCGACCTACACGAAGCCAAGGGGATCTCCCCTGTGAGCCGTGTGATATCCCTCCTATGGCCTCTTCTTCGATGCCTTTTCTTCCAGGTTTTCTTCCCGATTTCTCTCCGAATCATCAATGTAATCACTCTCCCTCCCCTCCTCTTGTTTTCCGGCTGGGTTTTGGCCTCTCCGTCAACCCGTACAGTTCGGCCGAACCATACGGACTTTGAATACTTATGAGTTAATTCCATAATTAGTATAATATAAACATGTGTGTATTGTGACGGGGCACATGCTGATGCCATAGAATGAATGATTGATTGTGAATGTGGAATGACCACTTGAAATGCGTAAGAGGTACTGCCTTATGCATTGTAATATAATGATGATAATGAATTTGAATGATTATGGATGGGAGGCATTCAAACCCCATTCCATCTACTTTGAATGATTATGGATGGGAGGCATGCATACCCCATGCCAGCTTATTTTGAGTATGGGTGGGAGGCATGTCTAACCTACGCCAGATGTGAACTATATACGTGTATGGAAGGGAGGCATTTTTACCCCTTTCTAGTTGACTTTTGTTGATGAGTACATGTCTGGATGGGAGGCAGTTATACCCCATGCCAGTGTTATGAATGTGACAGATGGGAATCAGTTATACCCCATACCGGTTGAATGAATGTGATGGGAGGGAGGAATTTTTACCCCTTTCTAGTTGACTCTTAGGGACGAGAGGAATTCTTACCTCATGCCCGCTATTCTTTATACATGTATGGAAGGGATTCATTCTTACCCCTTTCTAGTTGCCCTTTAGGGATGAGAGGCATTCTTACCTCGTACCTGCTAATCTTACTAATGGTTGGGAGGCATTCTTACCCCATTCCATCTATGATCTAAACACTTATATATATATATATATATATATATATATATTGTGACATGATCAGGTTACTTTACCGGCAACGAGCTAAAGCTGGTATAACCGTCAGGTGTCCCTTGGGAACCTGGATGAGTGTTATTTCCTTATGAAATTTCTGCTTACTTATTTCCCCATACCTTCTCACTGTTTAATTATTATACACTGGCTGGATTGGGTTTAACACCGGTGTTTCTATCCTATTGAGATTTATATCTCACACCCTACTTGGGCCGCCATTGCACTGGGGTACCTGAGTATACCTCCTTGCTTGTAGGACCTAGGTTGTGTGTTGTGTTGTTTGTACCTGAGGAGTTAGGAGAAATGGATCAAGAAGGAGCTTGGGATGCTCTGGGGATCTCCATCCGGATTTTCTGTCTTTTATTTTTGTATTGTATGTAAAGCATGCTTTAATGTTCCCGTCTTTCATAACTGTATCATCATCTGTACATACATGCATTGTAAACTGGTGTTTACTGCCTTTTATTAAATGGTTATTACCTATCTTTTTATTCCGCCTTTTAATTGTTTACTACTTCCACTATTGAATATAATTTACTCTGATAATACCGTTTTGTTACTCTGATATGAGGGTATAGTCTCCCCACTATCACCTCCTGAGACCCTCGCTGCAAGTCGGCAGCCTCTGGCATACAAGGAGACACGCTTAAGGCCATGTGACCCACCGGTTCGATGGTGAGCTGGGTCGGGACGTTGCAAAGTGGTATCAGAGGTGTTTATTTTATTTTCCCTTAATTTTTTGGGTTGGTAGACAGGAGATTAGGAAAGTTTCGGTGCTTGGATAATAACCGTTCTTAGGATTGATCACCCCATGTATAGGAAATGACCAAGTGGCCAGGTCTGGGAATTGTTGTTCATGTTGTTTGCTATTACAATGGACATGGTTTCACCTTGAGTGACTGTTGTATTTTTTTCTGCTTATGGTTTATGAAATTCCTTGAATTTTTTTTCCTTTGGCCTCATATGGAAAGAAATATGCATTCCATGCATCATATTATGCACATAGGAATTAACATGCCATGCATGTGCCATGCCATGTAGTTGCATCTTAGCTTGCCTGTATAACATGCTTAAGTTATTATATTCCATGCCTATGTGTTATAACATGCCTCGGTGTTAGCTTTTTGTAGTGACATGATCTGTTTTATATATTTAATTGATGGCATGAGTTAAATCTGTTTGTTTCGAATATGATGGGAGCTAGTTTTCAATTGTAAGGTGTATGGTCACCTTATTACTGGGAAAAGGTGACTCGTGTATTTGAAAAACTGTAAAAGGCTGGTAAGTTTTAAATTCTAAAGTAAATTGATTTTGATTAAAAAGGGGAGCCAAATGACAATTTATAAAGTGTATGGGTGCTTTATAGGATGGTAAGTGACCACCCATATCATCGGACCATTGTATGAGAGCATGTAAATTTCTAGTTTGGAATCTGGTTTTGATAAAAAGGGGAGTCAATTTTCAATCCATGAAGTGTATGGGCACTTCATGAATTGGGAAATTACAACCTGTATTAAATGTAAAGGCTTTTTGCATTGTGAAATGATTAAATGGAAAATATTGTGTAATTTTGAAATTGAAAAGTTTTGGCTAACTGTTAAATGTGCAACTGGGCCCTAGTAGGTCAGTTGGAAAGTGTTGTATGAGATGACCTAGTATGGGTGTTTAAAAGCTTGAAATTTGAATAGTTTCTTTGGGATTTCTTTTTGAAGAACCCAAGATGGATAAAATGGGACCCTCGTAGGACACCCCTTTTGTTTAAATGGTTTTTTTGCTGAGATCGATTTATAGAGGTGGGATTCCTGATGAATGTTTAATGTTTTAAAAGGATTTTTTTGTAAAACTTTTTGGATTCCTTTGGTGTGAAGATGAAAATTTGAAATGGTTAACGTTTAAATGAGGTAAAATTTTAAGGGCTTGGTAATGGAACCCGTGTTGGTGTGTTGAAACCCTAGTTTAAGGGGTAGTTTTGAGATTCTCGTCGAGTTGCCTTGGAACGGGACTGTAGGTGTTTCTGTAGGATTTATTTTCTTTAGCGATGGCTTGATGGTTGGTTATGATCCTAGCAACTTTGTTTCACGTGACCCGTTGTTAGGGTCGATGTTTGATCTTCGTAAGGGGCTAGCTCGTGGTTGGTAGCACCCTTAGTGTTTTAATTCCTTGATTGTACCATGATTTTTCTGACGTGAGGTACCATTCAGGAGCCGTTGTCCCTTGTTGGACTCTTGTTTTTCCCAAGACACCCTTGTTCGGATGGGTGGTCATTGGGTTTTGACTTCCGTTACGGCTTTGGGTCATCTCCTCAGTGGAGTGGCCCAGCGTTAAAGAATTGTTTCATCCCAATGTTCAGGATATCTTGCAAATGACTCGTGTGTTTTGACACGCTGGTTTCCTTTTTTGAATCTTCTTTGTTTGTTTGGTGATGTGATTGTGGCAGAAGAGCGTCACACAATCGTTTTCGGTGTTTGTGTACTAGCGCGCTTGTGCTTTCCTAGTTTATCTTCTTTCCCTTCAATGACTAGGATACTCCTAAGGTTGGGAGTGCATTGCGTTGAATCTAGTAAATGTGACCTTCCAAGTAGAAGAGACAATACCTGTAATTATTTATGGAAAGGTTTCTTCATGTCTGAATTCTTGTGAGGCATGCGAGTTTTAAATCATGTGGATGCATAGGCAAGTGAAGCCGATTTCCTTCCCTGAAGTCGACCAGTTGAGGTTCGACTGTTCATCAATCTAGTAGTCTGGTATGATTAGCTGGAATCCATTTCAATCCTCTTGGTGTATTCTTTTTAGAGACAAGCATGCCCCCTATCCTTTCCTCATCTTAGATGCACTAAGAGAGCATCGGTTTTATCCTCACTAATGCTTAGAAGTCATTGGGCTTAATTATATGGTCCTCTTTCGACATTGCATGCAGGATGCATGGTTTACCTTATGGTTTGATCTTGGAAACATCAACGGAAGTCGAGTGTAGGCTTTGGTGAACGTTTCTGTGCTAAACGTAAGGTTCCTTGGAGAAAGTAATTGTGGTTCTGTTTGAAATACATCATCTGTTTAGGCCGAGCATTCCTGTAAATAGTCAGCTGGAGATGGCTTGACTCGGGGTTCTTGTTTAATGTCCGAGGTCAGTGACATACCATTCTCTAGCACATCATCAGGTAGAAGCGAGTGTGGTTTGTGTCAGTTGGCGCCTACCACGAACAACCGGCTTGACTTGGTCCTTGAGGTCTATGGAGAATTGACATTTTTATATGTTTCAAATCATGTTAGGAGTGTCGTGGGAATGCTTGGGGAATGCTTTGAAAGTTAATTCCAATAGTGGTCTGAACCATAGTTTGGAGTTGGTTGCTTAACGTTACGAATCTAAGGTGGGAAGTACCTATGGCTGAATGCTTTTCGAGACAACGATGGGTTCGTGTCTCTGGGTATATGGGCTCAGGAAGATACGTCTTGGTGTTTCTTTTGGGAAACAAGAGTTGGCTCGAGTTTTGGTGGCTTAAGCATCGTAGGGTTTAAGGGATTCTTAAGGGTGTGTTACACGTTTGTGAATGCAACGTGATCATTAGAATGAAGCTTCACGACCCTTTTAGGTCGAATAAGGTGTGTGTTGTTCCCAATGGCTTTTCAGGGATGAGATGTTCTAAGGTGGGAAGGTTGTAATGACCCGTGTTTTGAATCGGGTTAAAAAGTGGGGGAAATTGAACTTTTCCAATTACTGAACTGGTCGTTTGAGGGATGGGCTTCGGAATAAGGTTCTGAAGGTTTGAACCATTCCTTTTAATGTTTTTGGGCATGGGAGAAGGCTCGTTAAGTTTCTTGAGTGGCTCGAGAGGTTTCAGAATCGTCAGACCCTTGTTTTTAAAAGAGCTCCAGAGGGTGCACAGTTGGCACACGGTATGGCTAACCGTGCGGCCCAAACCATGTGGCCTTATTAAAGTGGGTAGTGTCTTGCACATAGGCTGTGTACGATTTCCCAAACTATGCGCCTAGCCCGTGCGAGGGATCTCTCTTAGACAGAGGGTGCCCCACGGTTTGCTCACGGTTTGGAAAACTGTGCGGATCAAACCGTATCGGTGAGTCGTTTTAATAAATTAATTAACATTAAAATAAAAGGAAAATAAATAAATAAAAACCTAATCTAATCTCTCCCTCACCCTCACTTGACCCGCATGAAGCCAAGGGGCTCTCCCATGTGATCCACGTGACACCCCTCCTACGACCTCCTCTTCGATGCCTTTTCTTCCCGGTTTTCCTCCTGATTTCTCTCCAAATCATCAAGGTAATCACTCTCCCTCCCCTCCTCTTGTTTTCTGGCCGGGTTTTGGCCTCTCCGTCGACCCGTACAGTTCATCCAAACCCTAGGGCCTTGGGGTGGATCTGACTTTTGGTTTCTTCTAGTTATATGATGGTGAAAAAGTCTCTTTGGGCCTCATTGGTTCATGTTTCAAGAACCGCCGCCATAGGCGGGGCGATTCAGATGATTTCAGTCTGTCGGCATCGCTTAATGTAAGGGTTTACTTCGCTTGGTTATTTTCACAACACATAAATTAGGTTATCTTTGTGTCTTAAGGTTTTTAATGGTGGCTTGTAGTGCATTGGATGTTTCGGTGTGGTTTCGAGTCGCTAAAGTCTAGGCGACTCGCCCGCGTGGGAATCAGTGTCCTTATACGTATGTGAAATCACATATTCCTCATGGGGGAGCAGCATCGGCTCTTAATTAGGAAGCGCCAAGATCCGGAGTGGACGGATGGATCCAACTTGAGGTAGGGTCCCTCTCCTTACCTTTTCAATTTAAGTAAAGTAATATTGAGTTTAATATTGCACTACCTTATCATTTTAATTATGCAATTTTATTTCCTATTAAATGCTTCTATTCAAATCGTGTGAATTGCATGAATATGATAAAAGAGGTTGCTTGGTCACTAAACTAATGATTTAATAATAAAACCCCTCAATCAGAGGTGCGCTGTCTTCAAGATAAAAAGTATAAATAGACTTTTTATGCTTGCATGCTGGATTGTTGTGGTGCCTCTTTGATGTTTTGTATGTGAACTTGCTTTGTTGAGACAAAGGGAATGAAATGGCTGTGATACTTGGGTTTGGGTTAATTTTCCATGTTTAGGAAAATTTAGTGTGATGATAACCATAGTGGGATGACTTAAGACTAAATTACATGTTCCCTCTAGAAGGAAACAAAGGGTTAAAGAATGATAAACATACCCTTTAAGATGAAATGGTTAAACTATAAATGAATGGACTAGGGTGGTACGACCACTCCTTGGAATAATGTAATGAGAACAGCTTATGTTAGTAAAATGAATATGTGAAAACCTTGGTTTAGATACTTAAGACGGGTTTCCTTAAGTATGAATGTGAATGTGTTCGCTTATGTGTATGTGGTATGATTTATTTGAATGCTTATGAGGTAATTCCATAAGTAGTATAATATAAACATTTTTGTATTGTGAGTGTGCACATGCTGATGCCACGAAATGAATGATTGATTGTGAATGTGGAATGACTATGTGAAATGCATAAGAGGTAATGCCTTATGCATTGTAATATAATGCTGATAATGAATTTGAATTATTATGGATAGGATCCATTCATACCCCATGCCATCTACTTTGAATGATTATGGATGGGAGGCATGCATACCCCATGCCAGCTTATTTTGAGTATGGTTGGGAGGCATGTCTACCCCATGCCAGATGTGAACTATATATGTGTATGGAAGGGAGTCATTCTTACCCCTTTCCAGTTGACTTCTATTGATGAGTACATGTCCAGATGGGAGGCAGTTATACCCCTTTCCAATGTTATGAATGTGACAGATGGGAAGAAGTTATACCATATATTGGTTGAATGAATGTGATGGAAGGGAGGAATTATTAACCCTTTCCAGTTGACTCATAGGTACGAGAGACATTCTTACATCGTGCCCGCTATTCTCTATACATGTATGGAAGGGAGGCATTCTTACCCCATGCCAGTTGACCTTTAGGGACGAGAGGCATTCCTAACTCGTGCCTGCTAATCTTACTAATGGGTGGTAGGAATTCTTACCCCACGACATCTATGATCTAAATGTTTATATATATATATATATATATATATATATATATATTGTGACATGATCAGGTTTCTTTACCGGCAATGAGCCGAAGCTGGTATAACCATCAAGTGTCCCTTGGGAACCTGGACGGGTGTTATTTCCTTATGTAATTTTTTATTACTTATTTCTCCATACCTGCTCACTATTTAATTATTATACACTGTCTAGATTGGGTTTCACATCGGTGGTGCCGGCCTACTGAGATTTATATCTCACACCCTACTCTGGCCGCCATTGCACTGGGGTACCCGAGTAGACCTCCTTACTTGCAAGACCTAGGTTGTGTGTTGTGTTGTTTGTACCTAAAGAGTTAAGAGAAAATGACCAAGTGGGAGCTTGGGATTATAAGGGGATCATCTTTGGGCTTTGCTGTCTTTTATTTTTTTATTGTATGTAAGGCATGTTGTAATGTTCCCTGCTTTCATAATTGTATCATCATCTGTACATGCATGTATTGTAAATTGGTGTTTGCCAGCTTTTATAAAATGGTTATTACCAGTCTTTTGCTTCTACCTTTCAATTGTTTACTGCTTCCACTATTGAATATCATTTACTCTGATAATACCGCTGTGTTACTCTGATATGAGGGTATATTCCCCCACTATCACCTCCTGAGACCCTAGTTGTTAGTCGGCAGCCTCTGGCGTACGAGGAGACGTGATTGAGGCCATGTGACCCACTGTTCTAGCCACTTGTTCAATGGTGAGCCGGGTCGGGACATTACATCACTAATATACTGATATGTTATTATAAATATGAAACAAACCTATTTCACCTTATATCCATCCTATGGAAAATGAAATCACCACGCGTGCGTACATATGGAATATTGTCTCCACACCGTGGTGTAATTTGTCTTCCACCACCACCATATTTGGATGGGTATAATGGTGTAAAGAATAACTATATATTATTATTATTACATTATACTAATTTTGAGATATTCTATCATCCACTCCAAGACCATTCAATAATTATGAGAACGATATTGTTGCTCGTGTGTACGTACAGCTTACCGTCTCCACGATGCGATGTGATTCGTTCTATATGATCTTCATTAAACCATGACTATATAAACAAATTGAATGAATAAATATGATATATATTATAACACTACCATTTTTTAAATGATGTTGGTATAACCTAAAAATAGGAATAAGAATTTATTCGAAAAAACACGCATAAGAACATAGAGCAATGAACACCCGAATAACAAGTAGCAATGAAATATTACTAATAAGAAGCTAAGAATATGACCATATATGATATCATAAAAAGGAGTATGATTCTGGAATAAGTCAATGTCATTATTTAAATCATTATACAGGAGGTTCGGACACATATAAAGAATATCAGACCTAAGGTAAGGGAAAATCTCACAATCTCATTTTTATTTTATATTGTTTATACTTCAGAATTTACTAGGTAATATTTATCATCCACATCCATGTTTCCACAATATGAAATAGTATTTCTATCCTCCTAAAATTTTTTAAATCCAATTTTAACTATTGATGAATTTTTATTAAAAGTTATGAAATGAATCTTTTGTCCTTTTAAGCACGAGATACTTTTTGACTTTTTCAGCCAAAGTATGAGAAGAATGTTTTTTTAACTTATACAACATGAATGGATTTTTATGATTTCATAGAACAATATTTCCATGAAGCTTACTTTACAAGTTTTCAAGTTTATTTTTAATTAACTTCTTTTAGTTTAAAATTAAATGACATATTAAGAAAGGAAAAATGTTTTTTTAAGTAGAAAGGATATTTTCCTCAAGAATAGAGTTCAAGTGTTTTATAAAAATTATTTTCCATCTAAGATAATATCGAGTTTTATTTCTATCCCTATTTTTACATTGATTTGATTATGTTATGATGGAATTATTTTTATGAAGTCCTTTTATCTTATATGGATTATGTTATGATGGCATGATGTATAATTATCCCATTTTATTACATGGGATATGCTATGATGTATGATTTATGATTTTGTGGAACACATAATAATGGTATCATTAAGAGATGGGTGGGACCTATATCTCTCTCCAATTCATTAGGTCAAGATTTATATCTCTTGAGATAAACATGGTTGGAACGACAAGTTAATCTGGATCAATGATACAGGACAGGAACGAGGAGTGAACTCGGTTCAGAAATGGACTTTGTCCACTATGATAGTCTTGGAAATGAGTCTTGACTAATATGAAATGATTTTCTATGATTATTCCTGTATGCCACAAAGTTTCATGTTTTATGTTATGATTATTGGGATTACATTTCACTACTATGATTTATCTCATGTTATGATTTTATGATCTCTTTTGCAGGTTAATATTTTCAAAATGTTATGTCCTTATGAAAATGATATGATTGATATTTTCTTTGTTTACCCTTACTGAGCATTTGAGCTCACCCTTTTGTATGTTTTCTTTTCCCCAGGTCAGGAAGAAGGGTATTAAGTAGGATATGCCAAAAGGGACTCCAAATATGATGAAATAAACGGGTGACAATGTAGATTCTTTATGAACCAGTTGTTTATGTATTCCAGTTTCTAAAGACACTATACATATATGGTCCTATCATGGTTTTGTTATATGTTGTAATAAGTATGCCTCAATTCTGAAATAATAACAATGTATGTAAATTATGGGTCGTTATAGCTGGTATTAGAGGAACGGTATAGTCAACCATTTGAAACTAGGATGTGAAAGCCTTAGTAAGGACCCTAAGGATAAGTCTAAGCATAAAACACAATATTAGTGATTTAGAAATGGCCATGAATAACATATTATAAGACCTAAAGTGTGAAATTTTATTCTTGATTATGTGGTTTTCCTATTATGATTAGTGTTTCTCACACTATGCATATTGGTTTTAGTCAATGGTTGGAACCTGAAGGAACTGTGTTAATGCTGAATGTGATGGGAAATGCAATGAATGTCCCCCTGAGAAACCAAACGTTATGCGAGCTGGAATGAAAAATCTTTTAGCCATGCTCACACAACTTTCTCAAGCTATGAATCATGCATGACTTCCAAATGAGCAAAGGAAGGAGCAACATTCTGTTGAATCCTTCATGAGGCAGCGTCCACCACTACTGGAAATTAAGCCTTTACCAACAGTTTGGAAAACTGTTAGCAAGTAAGGCGTGGCAGTAGCCCGTTACCAATGGTTTTTGTAAAATCGTTTGGAAAGTTGGTTTGTAAAGAGCATTGCTAATGGTTTTATAAACTGTTGGCAAAAGGATTTTTATAAAGAGCATTGACAAAAGTTTTATAAACTATTGGAATTACTGGAGGAATACAGCACTATACCAACGATTTATTAAAACCATTGGGAAAGGCTATTTGTAATGAGTATTGCCAACAGTTTGTAAAACTGTTGGCATTTCTTGAGTATTTCAATATTTTTCCAATGGTTTACTAAAACCGTTGGTAAAAATATGTACAACACTATACCAATGGTTTAGTAAACTGTTGGTATAGTGTATTACCAGAATTTCATAGCACCTAAAATCCTCCAGTGCACACTACACACCTGCATACACTCCTAACAGTAACAAAAACACTTGATATATCACACAAAAGCACTTAAAATCATGATACTACTATAACCATGGAATGTACCATAATTATAATCATGTATATGAACCCAATTACCCTATGCAATACAAAATTCATAATTGAATTCTCAATTGAATACATGAAGAATGAATTATGTAATGAATTTTGAATTATGAATCAATAACATAAACAAAATTAATTATGTTACATACAGAATTCTGAATTATATATAACACATATAAAATAGCCAAAATGTTTTTTATAGATTTTTCAATTAGAATAAGGGGGTATGTGGCTAATTATAATTTTCTCTTCTAGGTGTGATGTGAGATGAATCCCCATCATGGGTAGTGGGTATGAATATTCAATTAAGTCTTTAGTATTGGTTTCCCAAAGGGATTTTGGTTTGGACCTAGAACCCACTGTTTGAGGATGGGATTGAGGTGATCCATGGGGCTATGGTGTCACCATATGTATTCCTCACCACTGGGGTATTTTTAAGAGACTTTGAAACTTACTTTTCAAGAATCTATGTGTATCCTTGTTGACCAATTTTTTATATGGTATGCTTGAGTGTTCATAGGTTTCATATGAAATCACTATATAATATTTATTTGTTGTATATTATTGTATAGAATGAACGACCCATGATTGAGAATTAGAACATGAGTGTTGGTGCATGTTCATGATGGGATGTCGAGAGTCATTCCTAATATAATTCATGTATTTATATATATACTATGACCCATTATGTTTCAATATATGCCTTGTGAATATTTTTATTTATTAATTTATGACCAATAGACCATATTTTATTTTTTATCCCTAAATTTCAAGAATCTATGTGTAGCCTTGTGAAAATTTTGTGTGTGTTAGTTGTTGTTTTCACATAAAATGTTGTTTGTTTCAAACAAAAGTAAGACACTTTGAGTGATACCAGTCACACTATGCCTCATATTGAGGTGGGTTTGACTCATACCCATCACAAATGATCCATGGATCGTTTGGCATGCATTTGACTGTTAAACGCATGTTTTGGCCATTTAGGACACGCAGAGTGCGTTTTTATCCACCGTGGTCACACGACACCTCCTATTGATGTGTTGTCTAGCCTACCATTTCAAAATTCACTCACACTTTTTTTTAGTCCGATTTAATGGAATTCCAAGGTTGTTCAGCCGGTTTCGACCACCCCACACATGCTTTTCAAGCACACCAGACACCTAAAAAACACATATTCGGTCGTGCCGTGAAAACCGCGCATCTGAATGATGTGATGTCTCCCCGTACTCCTCAAGAATAATAATTAGGGTGTTTTCGTGTGATTTCAAGTCATTCTGATGTTTCTTGGCTTTCATTTGATCGTTAAATGCATGTTTTGGCCATTTACGACACGCAGAGTTCATTTTCGGCCACCGCGGTCACACGAAACCTCCGATTGACGTTTCGTCTATCAGACCATTTCCAAATTCACCCACCCTTTGCTGTCTTCCGATTTCATGGTATTGCAAGGTTGTTCGACCGGTTTAGACCACCCCACGCACGCTTTTCAAGCGGGCCGAACACCTAAAAAACACATATTCAGTTGTGTCGTGCAAACCGCACGTACGAATGATGTGTCGTCTCTTTATACACCTCAAGAATAATAATTAGGGTGTTTTCGTGTGATTTCAAGTCATTAAAATGTCATTCGACATGCATTTGACCGTTAAACGCGTGTTTTGGCCATTTACAACACGCGGAGTGCTTTTTCGGCCACCACAGTCACACGATACCTTCGATTGATATGCCTTCTGACCGACCATTTCACAATTCACCCACGCTTTTTTGTCCAATTTCATGGCATTCTGAGGTCGTTTATCCGGTTTAGACCACCCCACACATGCTTTTCAAGCACGCCAAACACCTAAAAAACTCATATTCAGTCGTTTCGTGCAAACCGTGGGTCCGAATGAAGTGTTGTCTCCTCATACACCTCACGAATAATAATTAGGGTGTTTTTGTGTGATTTAAATTCATTACGATGTCGTTCGGCATGCATTTGACGGTTAAACACATGTTTTTTCCATTTACGACATGTGGAATGTGTTTTCAGTCACCGCGGTCCCACAGAACCTCCGATTGACATGTCTTCTGGCTGACCATTTCATAATTCACCCACCCTTTTTTGTTTTCCAATTTCATGGTATTCCAAGGTCGTTCGGACGGTTTCGACCACCCCATGCATGCTTTTCAAGCGCGCCAAACACCTAAAAAACACATATTCAGCCATGCCATGCAAACCGCGCATCCGAATGATGTATCGTCTCCTCTTATACCTCACAAATAATAATTAGGATTTCAAGTCACTCTGATGTCGTTCGGCATGCATTTGACCGTTAAACGCATGTTTTGTCCATTTACGACACGTAGAGTGCGTTTTCGGCCACCGCGGTCACACGACACCTATGATTAACATTCCGTCTAGCTGACCATTTTATAATTTACCCACCCTATGTTTTTGTCTGATTTCATGGCATTCTGAGGTCGTTCGGCCAGTTTCGACCACCCCACGCATGCTTTTCAAACACGCAAAACACCTAAAAAACACATATTCAGTTGTGCCACGCTAACCATGCGTCTGAATGATTTTTTGTCTCCTCTTACACCTCAAGAATAATAATTAGGGTGTTTTCATGTGATTTCAAGTCATTCTGATGTCGTTCGGCATGCATTTGATCGTTAAAGGCATGTTTTGGCCATTTCCAACACGCGAAATGCATTTTCAGACATTGCGGTCACATGACACATCCAATTGACATGCCATCTAGCCGACCATTTCATAATTCACCCACCCTTTGTTGTCGTCCGATCTCATGGCATTTTGAGGTCGTTCGGCCAGTTTCGACCACCCCACGCATGCTTTTCAAGCGTGTTGAACACCTAAAAACACATATCCAACCATGTCGTGCAAACCATGAATCTGATTGATGTGTCGTCTCCTCTTAAACCTCACGAATAATAATTTGGGTGTTTTCATGTGATTTCAAGTCATTGCGATGTCATTCGGCATGCATTTGACCATTAAACGAATGTTTGGGCTATTTATGACACGCGAAGTGCATTTTCGGCCACCACGGTCACACGACACCTCAGATTGATGTGTCATCTGGCCGACCATTTCACAATTCACCCAACCTTTTTTCGTCCTATTTCATGGCATTCTCAGGTCATTCGGCCAGTTTTGACCACCCCACGAATGCTTTTCAAGCGCGCCGAACACCTAAAAAACACATATTCAGTCGTGCCACCCAAACCGTGCATCCGAATGATGTGTCATCTCCTTGTAAACCTCACGAATAATAATTAGGGTGTTTTAGTGTGATTTCAAGTCATTCTAATGTCGTTAGGCGTGTATTTGATTGTTAAATGCATTTTTTGACCATTTACAACACGCGAAGTGCGTTTTCGGCCACCACGGTCACACGACACCTCCAATTGATGTGCCTTCTGGCTGACCATTTCACAATTCACACACCCTTTGTTGTTGTATGATTTCATAGCATTTATAGTTCGTTCGTTCGGTTTCGACCACCCCACGCACACTTTTCAAGCGCGCCGAACACCTAAAAAACACATATTCAGCAATGTTGCGCAAACTACGTGTCCTAGTGACATGTTGTCTCCTCGTACACCTCATGAATAATAATTAGGGTGTTTTCATGTGATTTCAAGTCATTCTTATGTCTTTCGGCATGCATTTGACCGTTAAATGCATGTTTTGGCCATTTACGACATGCAGAATGCATTTTCGACCACCACGGTCACACGAGACCTCTAATTGATTTGTCTTCTAGCTGGCCATTTCACCCACCCTTTTTTTCCAATTTCATGGAATTCTGAGGTCATTCGACTAGTTTTCACCACCCCACGCATGCTTTTTAAGCGCGTTAAACACCTAAAAAACACATATTCAGTCGTTCCGTGCAAACTGGGTATCCGAATGGCGTGCCTTCTCCTTGTAAACCTTAATAATAATAATTTGGGTGTTTTCATGTGATTTCAAGTCATTCTGATGTCATTTGGCATGCATTTGAACGTTAAATGCATGTTTTGGCCATTTACGACACGCGGAGTGAACTTTCTGCCACAGCGGTCACATGACACCTCCGATTGATGTGTCTTCTGGCCAAAAATTTCAAAATTCACCCACTCTTTGTCATCATCCGATTTCATGGCATTACGAGGTCGTTCGGCCAGTTTTGACCACCCCACGCATGCTTTTCAAGTGCGTTGAACACCCAAAAAACACATATTCAGTCGTGCTGCAAAAACCGCATGTCTGAATGACATGCAGTCTCCTCGTACACCTAAATAATAATAATTAGGGTGATTTCAGGTGATTTCAGGTCATTCTGATGTCGTTCGGTATGTATTTGACAGTTAAACGCATGTTTTGGCCATTTACGACACGCGGAGTGCGTTTTTGGCCACCGCGGTCACACAACACCTCCGATTGATGTGCTGTCAAGCTTCCCATTTCAAAATTCTCCCACTCTTTGTTGTCGTCCAATTTCATGGCATTACAAGGTTTTTCGGCTCGTTTCGACCACCCCACGCATGCTTTTCAAGCTCGCCGAACACCTAAAAACACATATTCAGTCGTGCTGCGCAAAATGCGCGTCCGAATGACATGTCGTCTCCTCGTACTTCTCTAGAATAATAATTAGGGTGTTTTCATGTCATTTCAACTCATTATGATGTTTTTCCGTATGCATTTGACCATTAAACGCATGTTTTGGACATTTACGACACGTGGAGTTTGTTTTCGGCCGATTTCAAGTCTTTAAAGATTTCAACTTCAACTCTTTTCTGTTGACCCATTTTGATATATTGCTTGAATAGCCATTAGGAACTTTAATAGTCTCTAGCACTTCCAGAAATTTATTTTTTTCAGTAGGTGTCATCACATAAGAAGCACTTGGAACTTGCCATTTATTTTCACTGATATAGACACGATGCAATTCTGGTCTGATCCCCCAATCTACCAAGTCATGCCGAGATCGTAAATCATCTTGTGTATTCCCCTTGACATTTATAAGAATATAAAGCAACATTTCACATATATTCTTTTCAATGTTTATTACGTCTAAGTAATGATGTAACAAGTTGGTTGACCAATACGACAACTCAAAGAATATACTCTTCTTCTTCCAATTGTAACAGATATCCTTGGAAACATTTTTCCTCTTTATAGATTTCATTAAACTCTCCCCAAATGAATAACTGAAATATTTCAATTCATTAAGAACATCAGTTTCATACATACGCTAAGGTTGATCATCAGTCTCCATGGTATTGTCAATCTTCGACGATTGTTTCTCTATAGATGGTTCATTGGCAAGAATTGTCAATGTCCTATAAAACTAAAACTACGATGATATTTCAGTCTTCTCAATTGAGTATTATTCATACAAATAGGAAATGGAAATTTTTCTTTTTTGCTCCATCCAGGAATTATTTCATAAGTAGGAAAATCATTGATCGTCCACATAAGCGCAACACGCATCTGAAATATGTCTTTCGAACATGCATCCTATGTGGGCACACCCACATATCAAAGAAGTTTCAACTCTTTTATTAAAGGTTTCATGTATACATCTATATAATTCTTGGGATCAGAAGGGTCAGATATCAGTATACTCAAGAAAGTGTAAGTCTTTTTCAAACACAACCATGGGGGAAGGTTATAAATGTGATTGAAAACCATCCATGTGTTGTGCGAAGTAAGAATCTTCCCAAATAGATTAAAACCATCACATGAAAGACTCAGTCTCACATTACGCACGTCATCTAGAAATTCAGGATATCGAGCATCAAATCTCTGCCATGAAAATCCATCTACAGGGTGAACCAACTCTTCATTATTATTTTCTCTCTCAGTGTCATGCCATCACATTTTTACTGATATTTCATCAGACATGAAAATGTTATGTAATATGGGGATCAATGGAAAGTTCCACATTACTTTTTGTGGCACACGAGATGGAATTCTATCATCTTTTGTCTTCCATTGGGAGGTTCCACATTTGATACAATCATTTATTTCAGCAGTTTCCCCCCAAAATAAGCTGCAATCATTCGGGAAAGCATGATTTTTTTTAGAATCCAAGTTCATCAACTAACTTCCATGCCATATAGTGGTTTGAGGGAATATATGCATCATCTAGAAGTAAGTCCTTCAATAAGGTAAGAATGTAATCAATTGCAGTATTTGAAATCCCATACATAGTTTTCCCATGAAACAATCAGATTAAAAATTCCTACTTTTTCATTTTACCACATTGCCGATATACTGGAGCCATCACAGCATCATTCAATTTTTTTCACCCTATCAACAACATCATTTTCATTGGATGCATCATGTGTGCTTGTATTGAAATATTGTTGGTTGGACATCCTTTCTTTCTTATGATGCTGAATAAATGGAAACTGATCATATATCAAACTCTCCAATGCAATCCTATCATTTGGATCATCAACATTTTGAGATTCTATTTTCTCTCCATTGTGATACCACACATAATAGTTTGTTTGGAAACCATATTTGGTTATATGATAGATAACTGCTTCACGATTCAACCAAGGTCTTCCAACACAATTAGAACATGGGTAGCGTATGCGACCACTATATGAAGCCCTGTCAAATGCAAAATCTTGAAATCTCTTCAAATTATTTTAAAAATCATTTGAAATCCAATCAGTTTCGTACATCCAACTTCTATCCATTCTGTAAAAAAATTTAAATAAGTCATTTCAAAGAAATTAAATAATATTGAAGTTCAATCAAACAAATATTTATGTAAATGAAAATTGTTTACTTTAAATAAAAGCATAACTGACACGTTACTCTATATGAGAATCATATTAAGAAATACAACAAAATATAGTGTATATAAGAAAATAAGATACAGGTTGGTAGGGTGTATTCATTGAATCATGTCCCAATTGATTTTGGAGAGGGACCTTCAATAGTTATTGGTATGGATTTGATTAGAAACACCTATAAAAAGGATATCTATGAATTGTGACGTCCCAAACTAGGATTCCACTCATTAGTGTCTTGAACCCAGATTGACACTCATTGGAGAGGCACCTTCAAGTTCTATTGTGTTTTATCTCACATAAAAATATTGATTTTTGGGATGTTCGGGGTCCAGGGCGGAGGGTGGTGGGTTGTTCGGGGTCCATGGAGGAGGGTGGGGGCTGTCTAGGTTCCAGGAAGGAGGGGGGGATGTCCTGGGTCCAGAAAGATGGGTGGGGGGCTGTCCGGGGTCCAGGGAGGAGGGGGGTTGTCCATGAAGGAGGGTGGGGGGATTTCCGGAGTCCAGGGAGGAGGGTGGAGGGCTGTCCAGGGTCCAGGAAGGAGGGGGGTTTTCCTAGGTCCAGGAAGGAGGGGGCTTCCATGTGTAAATGGGACGTTTTCAGCGCCTCGTTTGGCCAAACATACTTTTCACCATAATGGATTGGACATGTATATTTACATGGTTAACCAAGTCATGTACTACATGTACATTCCCATGTACATTCTCAGAACACTAGACTATCGTAGACACCATGTCAACTGTTATACACACCATGTGAACCCTTATACCATATCATCATTATTACAACCATTAATAACAACTAATTAAATAACAGCACTTGTCAAAGATAATAAAATTGAACATAAATCAATAATAATATTGGATATATCAATTAAATTGAAGTCATGATATCTTACATCCTAAATGACCACCCACAACCATGATTAATGACCACAAATCTCCCCTTTCGGCCAAATCAAAAGTGAAAACAAAAACACATAGTTGCAGAAAACAACTTAATTTATGTGAAGAATAATAATCCCATGGTCCTCTTGATATTTGAACCATGCAGTCATGATTTTTGAGATGAACATGTATCCATGAAACCATATGAGAAACATGATTAAATACATGTGTACTTTTTCTGATTTTCCCAAGCATTTTGAGGAGCTCCAAATTAGTGAAAGTGGTCATTGTCTTTTAAAATGGTGATTGAATAACTCATGTATGATGTTGAAGGCAGAATGATTAATGGTTATATTAGGAAAACTAATATTCATTAATATTGCGAATTTGACATTCTGTGAATTAGTTTCATGAAAAAAGAAGAATTACTACATGGGAAAATGATAGGTCCCACCAAGAGTTCCCTTTGTAGATATTTTATTCATAATGAACCATGGATTGTATGGTTAAGTATTTCTTATTTCTTCTGTGAAGAATAATTAGGTACTAAATACTATTTTGAAAAGTTCAAGAAGATACTCCATATGTTCTATTGTGCAAATCATAGTTATTAATAGTGTGCGCCATGGCGCGCCATCCCGCCATGGCGTGTGCCAGGAAGCCGAGCGCCATGCAATGGGTTTGCAATGGCTCATCTAAAAAGGCACTCAGTGGCGTGCGCGACTGTGCGCAATGGCATGCAGTGGCGCGCGCTACTGTGCACAATGGTGCGCAGTGGTGTGGCACGCGCAACTGCACCAACTTGTTTGAGATTAAAAAATACCTAAAAAAACCTCAAACGACGACCTCCACCGTCGTGCAACACTATCCTCTTCCCGTGACAGCCGAAACTCAGCCCCTTCCAGACCATGTCGAGTGGTGCGATCTAGTCATCTCCCTCGATAGCTACTTCCATACTGACCGATGATGATGACCTGACCCTCCACGTCCAGGACAGGAACACGCACGCACACCTTGTGTGCGAACCGAACCCTAAGTAGTATTTTTTATCATTCAATTTTATTTAAGTTTTCACTTTTTTTCCGGTTAATGTTGTTCACCCCTTTTCCTGTCGAGGAGCACTTTACATTTTTTCTATGTTTTTTTGTTTATAGTTTTTTTTGAGATATATGGTTTAAAATATTTAATTGTTTGTTTTAAATATTTTAGGAATTTGTTTTTTTTTGTTCATTGTTTTTTTCTGCTACGTTTTTTTATTCTTTCTATGCACCGCAAGTTAATATTGTCACACGCCTTGCACCGTGAAATGAACTTTTGTGCCGAGGGCCCCTATTGTGGTTGTGCGTCGTACGTTGTAAATAACTACGGTGTAAAGGATAAGAAAATAGTGTGTCATTTTATATATATATATATATATATAGATTTTTATAGAAACATGTTCAATACTTGTTATGTAATAAAAAAAGTGTACAAAAATTAAGATGAATAAGATATTCATGTTCGACATGATCTTAATGAAACGGGTGATTTTCATGAAATACTATGAATAAACATTACAAACAATTTATTATGAGTTCATATACATGAATCTGTAATATTTGATGCATTGAGATTAAAAAAACTATGAATCTTTGAAATTAGAACACAAGAAAAAGACACCATGACCTTATAAATGTATATGTGTAATGAAAACATTAATTGCACAATGTGTACACCGATGTAGTGATTTGAGTACACAATTCATGGAATTAGTGATTTGAGTACATAATTCGTGTAGTAGTGAATCATATAATTTTCCAAAAACCCTAGAAATAGGGAATAACGATATCCTTGAGAATAGAAGGATATCCTTGAGAAGAGTTGGAAGGATATCCTTTAGAATAGGTGTAATAAGTCTAAACTGGCAGTTGATTCGATGGAAGAGGTGCACCTGTGCTGGGGCTTCTCAAGGGCTTCTAGGAGTTTAGAATCTCTTCTGGAGATCTGCGCAATGCTTCTGGAATCAGGGGGTCGCCTGCTATTTTTTGAATTTGGGGCATCTTTTTTCCAATAGTTATTAAAAACCGTTGTGATATCATTGTTTTCCCAATGGTTTGATGAAACCGTTGGGAAAACTCCCTCAAAAAACATCTTTACCAATGTTTCAAAAGAACTGTTGGTATACAAGTGTTAGGAAAAGTATGTTTTCCAGTAGTGGACCTTCTTTCAGCGGGTCTTCTAATCTATTAGTGGCTGAACAATGGATGAGTACCACTGAAAATATATTTTCAATTCTACAATGTTCTGAACAAGATAAAGTCATCTTAGAAGTATATTGTTTGGAAGGTGAAGTTGATCAATGGTGGAATCTTATAAATAATACGAGGCAAAGTGATGAAATTGAGTCCATCGAATGGGACAAGTTCAAGAACATTTTTTAATAATTACATCCCTCGTATTCTTCGAACAAAGATGGAGAAGGAGTATCTTGAACTGAGGCAAAAAGGATGATGAATCTATTGGTGCCTATGAAGAAAATTTTACAAGGCTTGCAAGGTACGCTTTAGGTATTATTATCCAACCTAAGAGTAAGATCGTTCGATTCTTTAGTGGCTTAAAACCAAGTCTCCAAAGGGCATTATCCATAAAGGACTTCAACAGATATGGGTAAATTATTCAATGTGCTCTCAAGGTTGACATGGAGATTGGAGTAACCCGTCAGTCATATGGGTTTGATAAGAAGAGGAAAATGGAATTCAAAGGGAAATCTAAAGACCACACTGAAAAGAAGATGAGTTTTACCTTATGTTCAAAGTGTGGAAGAAAACATGGAGGGAATTTTCTTAAAGGGACAAGTAAATGTTTCAAATGTGGAAAAGAAGTTCATCGGGCATTTGAATGTCACAGTGATGGGAAAAATATTTCTAGTGATGCAAACAAAGAAAAGGATACAAAGAATGCAACTCCTACACTTCAATGTTACAAGTGCAAGGAAATGGGGCATTATGATAATCAATGCCCTAATCAAAGGGTTATTGATGATGATCAACGTCAACAAACTCTTAATGAAAAAGACAAAGGAAAGTCACATGTAATTTCTATCAGCGATGTGGAGTACGATAATGAAGTGGTGAAAGGTACACTTACCATCCACTCTAAAGTAGAAAATGTTTTTTTTTTATTCTGGATCCACCCACTATTTTATTTCTGAAGAATTTTCTAAGGGTATCCGCGTACTACCTCAACAATTAGCTTTTGAGTTAGCTGTGACAACTCCTAATGGAACAGCGGTTGCATCAAAAGTTTATAATTCTTCTCTAATTGAAGTTTGTGGGAAATTGCTTCCTAAAAATCTTGTGATCCTTACTATAGTGGAATTTGATGTGATTATTAGCATGGATTGGCTTTCCTTATATGGAGCTCATGTTTATTTCCAAATAAGGGAAGTCACATTTCATATTCCTGATCAATCTATGATCATCTATCGATGCAAGGATGAATATAATCTTCCAGTGGAAATTTCTTCCATATTATGGGTCTTGACTCCAATAAATGAAGGTTATTTATCTCAAATGGTTGGAGTGAAACTCATGATTAAGAATATTCCCATTGTACTGGAGTTTGATGATGTCTTTCTTGAGGAATTGTTAGGTCTTCCACCAAATCGTGAAGTTGAGTTTTCAATAGAACTCATATCGGGTGCTATGCCCATATCAAATAAACCTTATATAATGACCCCAATTGAGTTGCAGGAATTGAAGAAGAAACTCCCAAAGAATCTTGATAAGGGATTCATACGACCTAGTGCATCACCTTGGGGAGCACCTGTTCTGTTTGTTAAGAAGAAAGATCGATCAATGAGACTCTGCATTGATTATCTAGAAGTTAACAAGATCACTATCAAGAAAAAATATCGTATCCCACACATTGATGACTTACTTGACCAACTACACGGAGCTCAATATTTTTCCAAGATTGATCTTCGTTTAGGGTATCATTAATTAAGGGTCAAAAAAAGGATATACCAAAGATGGATTTCTGTACAAGGTATGGACACTATGAATTTATAGTGATGCCATTTGGTCTTACTAATTCCCCTACTATATTCATGGATTTAATGAATAGAGCCTTTAGAGACTATCTTGATCAGTTTGTGGTAGTCTTCACAGATGATATTCTTGTCTATTCAAAGAGAAAAGAAGACCATGAAGATCACTTGAGAGTTGTATTAAAGACCCTAAGAAAGGAGAATCTTTATGCCAAATTTACCAAGTGTGAATTTTGTCTTCAAAAAGTTTCATTCTTGGGTCACATAATATCAAAAGAGGGGATATATGTGGATCCAGCAAAAATAGATCTTATCAAAAGATGGTTGAGACCAACAACAGTTATTGAGATCTGAATTTTTATTGGTTTGTCTCGATATTACCGATGTTTTGTGAAATATTGTTCACTATTATCTAATCCACTCACCATGTTGACTCGAAAAGGAGTTAATTTCGTTTGGACGGAGGAGTGTGAAGAGAATTTCAAGGAGTTAAAAAGAAGGTTATCCAATGCACCTTTGCTCACACTACCTTATAGTGGAGAAAGGTTTGTGATCTATAGTGATGCATCCAAGAAGGTATTGGGGAATGTTCTCATGAAAAATGATATGGTTATAGCTTATGCCTCATGATAGTTGAAAATCCATGAGAAAAATTACCCAACTCATGATTTGGAGTTAGTTGCAGTAATCTTTGCATTAAAGATTTGGAGGCATTATCTTTATGGTGAAAGGTGTGATATTTATATTGATCATAAAATTTTAATGTATATTTTCACACAAAAGTAGTTGAATATGCACCAAAGAAGATGGTTGGAGTTGATTAAGGATTATGACTGCTCAATTCATTACCACCTTAGGAAAGCAAACAAGGTGGCAGACACATTAAGTCGACAATACCATGCTAGCTTATCCATGATGAGGATCACAAAAGATCCAATATTTATGGATTTACAAAGGATAGATCTTGGAATTATAATGGAAGGGGAAAAATCTTATCTTTCTCAAATGAATGTTCAACCATCTATACATGTGAAGATTAAAGAGGCAGAGAAAGAAGATATAGAGTTACAAAAGAAGGTAAAAAATGTTCCTGAATTCCACATTGATTGTGATGAAATAATAAGGTTTAGGAATCAGGTTTGTGTTCCTTATATCCTAGAATTAAAGAAGGAAATATTGGATGAAGCTCATAGTTCTTCATTCTCTATTCACCTTGAAAGCACGAAGATGTATAGGGACCTGAAGGAGTACTTCTGCTAGGATGTCATGAAAAGAGATGTTGCTGAATATGTCTCTTGATGCTTGGTTTGTCAGCAAGTTAAAGCTAAGAGTTAGAAGTCTAAGGATATGTTACAACCATTACCCATACCAGAATGGAAATGGGAAAACATCACTATTGACTTTGTCACTGGACTTCCTAAAACATCCAAAGGCAATAATGATATATGGGTTATAGTTGATTTTATTATGAATTCAGCACACTTCATTTCTATTAGAGAAGATTTATCTCTTGATCATATTTCCAGGATATATGTGAAGGAAGTGGTAAGATTGCATGGAGTACCACTTTCCATTATATCTTATTGGGATCCGAGGTTTACCTCGAAGTTTTGGAGAATTCTTCAGCATACTCTAGATACAGAGTTGAGTTTCATCAATGCTTATCATCCTCAGACAGACGGTCAATCTAAGAGGACAATTCAAACTCTAGAAGACATGTTGAGAGCTTGATCTATGGATTTTAAATATGGTTGGGATCAACACCTACCTTTGGTGGAATTTTCTTATAATAATAGCTTTCACTCCAGTATTCAGATGGCTCTTTATGAAGCTCTCTATGGAAAGAAATGTAGAAATCCAACTTTCTGGGATGAAGTTGGGGAAAAAATTATTAGGACCTGATATTGTTGATGAGATGGAATAAAAGGTAAGATATATTCAACAACACATAAGATCAGTTCAGAGTCGACAAAAATTTATGCCAACAACCGAAGAAAATACCTAGAGTTTGAAGTGGGTGATAAGGTGTTCTTACGAATATCTCCTTGGAAGAGAGTAATGATATTTGGAAAGAAGGGAAAGCTGAGCCCTAGGTATATTGGTCCTTTTGAAATACTGAATCATGTTGGGAAGGTAGCTTACCGATTGGCGCTTCCCCCAAATCTCTCTCAATTTCATGATGTGTTCCATGTAACTCTCCTGAGAAAGTGCATGCCTGATCCTTCACATATACTAAGCTCAGAAGTTTTACCGCTGGAGAAAGATATTTCTTATGAAGAACAGCCAATAGAGATTCTCGATTGTAGTGAAAAAGTTCTATGAAACAAGACCACTCACTTGGTTAAAGTTTAATGGAGGAACCACCAATTAGAAGAAGCTACATGGGAACTTGAGGATATGATGAGGGATAGGTATCCTCATCTGTTTGTTACGAAGTAACGAATTTCAAGGGCGAAATTATTTTTAAGGGGGGTAGAATGTAACACCCTGATATTTTATGAGAAATATTTTTTTAATGTCTTATGTTATACGAAACACCAAGAGAATCTTTCACTATACACAACACTGGCTTGGCTTGCATTACACGCAAGAGCAACCTTCCTCGATAGCTTGTGTTGTACGTAATGCCGAGTTTCACTAAACAATGACATATTCTTATAATACTATAAACTAGCTATTATGAATATTATTAACTGAATATTGAATTTTATAACATTATAATTCATCTTACACATTTTTTAGAATGAGATATGAAAACAAAATCAATTTTTTGGATAAAAGAAGTATTTTTCAAAAAATGCAGTTTTACCGCCTTTTGATGGCGCACCCATTTTAAATATAATTTTTGACAAGTTAATAATTTCAATTTTAAAAAATAAACTTATTCATTTTAATCAGGATATAAAAATTTAAATTGGATTAATTTTTGATACTTTTCTGATAACTTTCATATTTTGATGAATAGTAAAAATACGCTAAATTTTTCTTAAAAACAACTTTTTTCATCAAGATAATTTATATGGTTAAATGATAGAATTTAATGGTTTTAAAGTATAAATAGAATATATTTTTACCATTTAATATAATTTATGTCATTAACATTAATTATAAATTTAATTCATAGGTAAAAACATTTCAATCTTTGACAATGTTTTAACTTTTAAAACCTGTTTTATTAACAACAAGATTAAAATTTAATTAATTACTACAATTTCTGTGTTTTAAATTTTAAAAAATGGATTCCATATTTGGATTAATTGGGTCCAAATTATGTTAATAGGTTACTTTTATTTTTTTTGACATTATGAATAGTAACTACGGTAATTTTTATTTACTACAGTTAAAGGTAAATCGGGTAATTGAGGGTAAAAATAAGATTATAAAATTACCCTAACACCTGAAAAAATTCTATTGGATAAATAAAAGATTTCTCATATCACCTAAGGGTCAGAATATATTCGTTTCATGGACTATTGACCATGAAAATTATATAATTATAATTAAAACCAAAGAAAGTGACAACATGTCACTCTATTATATCTTATAAGTGTAATAATTTTAATTTAGTGATAAACTTCATAAAACTTCAAACATTAATAGTCTACAGATATATAATAAAATTATATACATCATGGGAATTTATTTATTATTTTTATGGATTAAATAATTATCATTAATTATGACAAAATAGTGATGTTGAAATTATTTTATTAATTGAAATATCAAATAAATGGTTTTAAAAATATTAAAATAAATATTATATGAACTATTTAATGTGATCCAAGAATTGTTTAGATGAATATGACATGTTATTAATCTATTAAATTTTTTTTTGAATATATCCTCTGTGTGAATTTTATTTAAATTCAAATAAATGAATAGTGTCAAAATTGACACTATTGTTATTTTCTAAAAATAACATATTATAAAATTGTTTAAAAAATCACAAAAATATTGAAAAATTATAAATTTAAATATATATGGTCTAAAATTTTATAAATTATACAATTATGGACAATTAACAACACATAAGTAATTATTTATAACAATTTAAAATTTAGAATATTATTACCACAAATAAAATTAAATAGATTAAATAAGGATAAATCAATTTGACAAGGATTAAAATAAATTAAAAACATGTATAAATTTTATTTGTTGATGATATTACAACCATATCTCATATCATCTTATAATTGAGTCATTTTTGGAGTTTTTTTAAGTGGGGTTGGAATTTATTATAAATTAATGTTTCTTATGTTTCCAAAGGTGCCCCTCTCCTCCCTTATAAAAGGGCACCTCCTCCCTCTCCTCCTCACACCATTTTGAGCATTCAATCTTGGATAAACCATTAAAATTTATCTTCTACACTTCCCTATAAACATACTAGAGGTCATGTTCTTCTTCAAAGACCAACTTTAGTGCCCTGAGAGGAGGTTTAGAAGAGGCGCGTCGAAGAAGAGGTAATATCCTTTACTGATCGTTTCAAATTTATTTCTTCTTATACTTACTCTTATTTATTTTTTTCATTAAAAAGTAATAACATCAGTATCAGTAATATACTGATATGTTATTATAAATATGAAACAAATCTATTTCACCTTCTATCCATCCTATGGAAAATGAAATCTCCACGCGTGCGTACGTACGGAATACCGTCTCCACACCGTGGTGTAATCTGTTTTCCACCACCACCTTACTTGGATGGGTATAATGGTGTAAATAATAACTATATATGATTATTATAACATGATACTAATTATGAGATATTCTATCATCCACTCCAAGACCATTCAATAATTATGGGAACGATATCATCACTCGTGCGTATGTACAGCTTACCGTCTCCACGATGTGATGTGATCCGTTCTACATGATCTTCATTAAACCATGATTATATAAACAAATTGAATGAATAAATCTGATATATATTATACTAATAAAATTCTATAAATGATGTATCTATAACCTAAAAATAGGAATAAGAATTTATTTGACAAAACACGCATAAGAACATAAAGCAATGAACACCCGAATAACAAGTAGCAATGAAATATTACTAATAAGAAGCTAAGAATATGACCATATATGATATCATAACAATGATTATGATTCTGTAATAATTCAATGACATTATTTAAATCATTATACAGTAGGTTTGGACTAGTACAAATCATATCGTGTAACACCTCGAGATTTTATGAAAAATATTATTTTAATTTCATTAATGTCTTGTGTTGTATTCTACACCAAGATTACCTTGCGCTATACGCAACACTGTATTAGCTTGCAGTATACGCGACACTATTCTTGGATCGTGTTACATACAATTTTGATAATAGTTATTCTACGCAACATTGAGTATATATATATATATATATATTAAATGAATAAATGAAATATGGTTGGATTCTGTTATACGAAACAACGAAGGATTCTTTCACAACACGCAACCCTGACTTGGCTTGCATTACACGCAATCGCGACCTTCCTCGATAGCGTGTGTTGTACGCAATACCGGGTTTTAATAAACAATTATATATTATTATAATATTGTCATGAACTAGCCGTTATGAATAGTATTAACTAAATTTTGAATTTTATAACATTATTATTCATCTTACACATTTTCTAGAACATGGTATAAGAACAAAATAAATTTTTCGGGTAAAATAAGTATTTTTCAAAAAATGCAGTTTTGCCGCCTTTTAATGGCGCACCCACTTTAAATCTAGTTTTGACATGTTTATATGTTCAATTTGAAAAAATAAAATTCTTCTTTTGAATCAGGATGTAAAAATTTACATTAGATAAAGTTTTGATATTTTTCCGATAACTTTCATATTTTAATGAATAGTAAAAACACGCTATATTTTAATTAAAAACAAATTTTTTCATCATAATATCTTATGTGGTTAAATTATAATATTGAATGGTTTTAAAGTATAAATAGAATATATTTTTACCATTTAATATAATGTATGTCATTAGCATTTATTTTACCTTGAATTCGTAGGTTAAGTCAATTCAATCTTTTGCAATGTTTTAAAGAAAAACCCGTTTTTATTCGACAACGGGATTAATTTTAATTTAATTTCTGAAAATTCTGTGCATTGAATTTTAAAAAATGGATTCCATATTTGGAATCAGCGGGTCCAAATTATGTTAATAGGCTACTTTTTATTTTTGGGAATTATGAATAGTAACTACGGTAAATTTTATTTACCATAGTTAAAGGTAAATCAGGTAATTAAGGGTAAATATAATATTATAAAATTACCCTAACACATGCCAAAATTCTATTTGATGGCTAAAAGTAAACCCATATCAACTAAGGGTCGGATTAGATTCATTTTATGGACTTTTTACCATGAAAATAATTTAATTATTATTAAAACCAAAGAAAGTGACAACATGTCACTCTCTTAAATCTTATAAGTATAATAATTTTAACTTAGTGATAAACATCATAAAACATCGAACATGAATAGTCTCCAGAAATCTAACAAAATTATCTACATCATGAAAATTTATTTATAATTTTTTGGGATTAAATAATTTAATTTATTTATGACACAATGATGATGCAGTAATTATCTTATTAATGAAATATTGACATAATTGATGTTATAAAAACCAAAATAAATGTAATTTGAGACTTTTTATGAATCCCACTAATTTTATAGGTTACTATGATATATTAGTGTTGATTTAATCAACTTAGTTCGAACATATAATTCTGTTATGACTTTCACAAAAATAATATATCAAATAGTGTCAAAATTGACACAAAATAGTTTTTAAATAAAATATTATATTATTAATTGTTATTTTATTCCTAAAAATATAAGGTTCGGCCAAATGACTTAGATAAGGATATATATATTAATAATAAACAATTTGGGGTTCGTTTAGCATGTTATAGTAAGTGTATTAACCATATAGTGAAAGAAAACAAAAAGACACGGTAAAAGTTAAATTATTTAACTTAGAGTTAAATCTAATTGATAAGGTTAAAATAATACCCTAAACATGTCTAAATACTATTGGATGATAGGATTTCGACCCATCCCCACTTTAGCTTCGAAATAAGACCCTTTGGAACCATTGTAAAACGATTTTGACATTAATATAAAATAATATTTTGAGGTATTCCTAAGGTGCCCCTCTCCTCCCTTATAAAAGGACACCTCCTCCCCCTCCTCCTCACACAAATTTGAGCACTCAAGCTCGGCCAACCCCTGCCAAAATCCCTTCTCCACTTCCCTAGAATAATGCTAGAGGTCCTGGTCTTCTTCAAAGACCAATCTTAGTTCCCTAAGTGGAGGATTCAAAGAGGCGTTTCAAAGAAGAGGTAATATCCATTACCGATCTTTTCAATTTCTTTCTTCTTCAACTTATTCTTCTTTAGTTGTTTCATGATAAAGTAATAACATCAGTATTACTTACATACTGATATGTTATTATAAATATGAAACAACCCTAATTCACCTTCTATCCATCCTACGGAAAAATGAAATCATTGCGCGTGCGTACGTACGGAATACCGTCTCCACGCCGTGGTGTAATCTATTTTCCACCACCACCTTACAAGGATGGGTATAATGGTGTAATGAGTAACTATTTATGATTATTATAAAGTAATATTGATACTGAAATAATATATATATACTCCAATACAATTCCACGATCATAGGAACGATATCATCACTCGTGCGTACGTACGGAATACCGTCTCCACGATGTGATGCGACTCGTTCTACATGATCATCATTACATAGTAATTATATAAATGAATTGAATGAATAAATATGATATATGTTACACTAATACCATTCTGGATATAATCTATCTATAACATTAAAAGAAGAATAAGAATTTATTCGGCAAAACACGCATAAGAACAAAAGGCAATAAAGACCCGAGTAACAAGTAACAATGAAATATTACTAACAAGAAGCTAATAATATGACCATATATGATATCATATCAATATGTATGATTATGGAATAAGTCAATAACATGATTTAAATCATTATACAGGAGGTTCGGACACTTATAAAGTAATTCGGACCTAAGGTAAGGGAAATATCACAATCTCATTTTTATCTGAGATTGTTTTTACTTTGGTATTTACTGGGGTGTATTTTATCATCCACATCCATGTTAACTCAATATGTAAAATTATTTCCATCCTTATACAATAGTTTATATCCAATTTTACCCTTCTATGAGTTTTTTGTAAAATATATGAAAGGAATCTTTTGTCGTTTTTCGTACGAGGTACTTTTTGACTTTTTCCGACAAAAGTACGAAGAATGTTTTTTTTAACTTATACGGCCTGAATGGATTTTTAAAACATTATTTCAAAGAAGCTTCCTTTACAAGTTTTCAAGTTTATTTTTAATCAAATTCTTTTAGTTTAAAATTGTATGACATGTCAAGAAAAGAAAAAGTTTTGAAGTAAAAAGGATATTTTCCTCAAGAATGGAGTTCAAGTGTTTTATCAAAATTATTTTCCATCTAAGATAATAAAGGGTTCTGTTTTTATCCCTATTATTACATTGATTTTATTATGTTGTGATGGAATTATTTTTATGAATTCCTTAATCTTATATGTATTATTTTATGATGTCATGATGTTTAAGATTCCCATTTGTATTACATGGGTTATGCAATGATGTATGATTTATGATTTTGTGGCACACATAAGAATGGTATCATTATGACATGGGTGGGACCTATATCTCCCACCAATGCATTGGGTAAAGATTTTATATCTCATGAGATAGACATGGCTGAAATGGTAGGTTATATCGGTTCAGTGAAACAGGACTGAAACGAGGGTTACTCGATTCAAAAAGGGACTTTGTCCACTAAGATAGTCTTGGCAATGAGTCTTGACTAACAAGAAATGATTCTCTATGATTATGTGTGAATGCCACAAAGTTTCATGTTTTAAGTTATGGTTATTGTGATTACATTTCACTACCATGATTTATCCCATTTTATGAAATTTTGATCTCTTTTACAGGTTAAGATTTCCAAAAGTTATGTGCTTGTGTATATGATGTGATTGATATTTCTTTTGTTTACCCTTACTGAGCATTTGAGCTCACCCTTTTATGTTTTCTTTTCCCCAGGATATAAATAAAGGTTTTAGGTAAAAAAAAAGGAAGATCTTTATGGGAGATATAGAAGATCTTTCACCACGATTAGAAGATTACGTTCCGAGTTTCCAAAGACACTAAACTATTACGATCCTTGTGTGTGTGTTTTTTTGTTATGTACTAAGTATTCCGCGAATGTAATGTAATGTCCAAGTACGTCAGGCTTCGGGTCTCTACAGTTGGTATCAGAGGAAAGGTTTAGTCAACCTTTGGAAACTAGGATGTGAGAACTTTAGTGAGATCCCTAGAGATATTTATAAGGTATGTCTAGGGATGTCCCTAAGGATAAGTATACGTATAGGATATAGTCCTAGAACTACGGTAACGATCTTAGAATTTAACCTCAGATGTTAGATATTGAGGATACTCCCCCTTTATTATGTTGTTTTCTCTAGCATGATTTTTTCCTCTCACAATATTCTTTTTGTGTTTTAGTTAATGAAGGGAACCCGAAGGAATTCGGTTAACATTGAATCCAATGGACAAATTGGTGACTATGAGCAACAAAATTGTGTAATTCCTAGAGAGAAAGATATTGTGATTATGCTGAATCAGTCATCGCGATATATGATTAACAAGGTGAAATTTAGTGGTATGCCTAATTCATCAAAGAAGAGGAAGATAAACTATTATTCATGTTCTCATGTTGAGGAGCATAAAGAAAGGAAGATTGAGATTTCTAAAGAAGGGAAGAAGATCCTTGAGGAATACCTCAAATGGAGGGACCGATGTTATCTGTGTGGAGAAAAGGTTCATAGAGTGACAGACTGTTATGGAGTTCAATGTCTTATTTGTGGAGAACATGGGCCTTACCCAACTCAATGCCCGGACCTAAAAAGGTACTTCTAAATCAAGGAAGGACTTATTCCAGGACAATCATTAAAGTGGATGGACTGAAGTGTTTATGTATTGGTATTCAATAATAATGTTGTTGAGGTACTTTTATGGTGTATTGAAATATTTATGTATTGGTCTATTGTGGTTTTCAATAATTCTAAGGTACCGGTAACCATGAAAAGTGATTCAAATATTTTGGAAAGTAGATGATATGCGCATAATGAAGGGATAAGGAGGAAATGAAATGTTTGACAGTATTCATGAGCTCATGATTGATATAAGGACTAAGTGATATCATGGTTTGAGTATATAGAATTTTGAGGATTTTGGTATGTGGAAGGTGTTAACTTTTAACTGCATTCATGTTTTCACTAAGGATCAATGGGTATTCAAGAGAATACATGATTAAGGCCTTTGAATGTTTGGAATGTGACCAACAAGACATATCTTATGATATATGGGGATCAAAGATGGTATTAAATCTCTGGTAATCGTTTTCACTATATTATGACAATGGACTACAGTATTATGGATAAGCCTAAAGATTGGAATACATTATGTTGGACATAAGCTAGGATAGAACTTTTTTTATATTATTGATGGGATGTTATAGTAATGTAGTTTTAGAAAAAGGACAACCTGCAGGACGGGCGACAGCCTATCGCGTCGGACAAGGCAGTGGGAATCGAACCCACAACCGAAGTGCGACTGGCCTTTATCGCCTACCACTGGCCTACAGGAAGTCCCTGGTTAGTATAAACTAGTTTTATTTTATTAAGCGTATGATATATGAAGTATAAGTTCATTTTTGGAACCATATACAATTAATCTAACCACAAGATGGACTTATAAATTTTGCTAACCTTTTGTTTGAAAGAGATGGAATGACCCATAATTCTATCACATGATCTGCTAACACATCACGAATAACAAATTCAACTTCATTTCTTTAAGGGATGAAGTGGAAATTGTTCAATTCACGAACAACAGTAAGATTGTACCAAAATCAAGTAAGTATTTCTTCTAATTCAAAATTTTCAACTTTAGGGAAATGATATTGAAAACCAAAAATGTTATCCTAGCGATCTTATATCTGATGAATCAGATGGTACCTTAGATCATCACAAATTTATTTATTTTTGATTGCTAGCTTTTCCATAGCCATGTTCTCTACCACTCTCCATCAGAACATGATGATTGGATTTTTCTTCCATATCCATATTTTCACCTATGTGGATACCCAGTGATTAGTTAACTTGGGTAACCATTACATTTTATACTTTAGTTTTTAAAGATAAGTTTGGGTATTCCTTTTTACGATGTGGGTTTCTATCAAAGAAACTTTCAAATAGTAAACCATTTATAACCCCGACGAATTTCGAGGGAGAAATTCATTTTAAGGGGGGGTAGAATGTAACACCTCGAGATTTTATGAAAAATATTATTTTAATTTCATTAATGTCTTGTGTTGTATTCTACACCAAGATTACCTTGCGCTATACGCAACACCGTATTAGCTTGCAGTATACGCGACACTATTCTTGGATCGTGTTACATACAATTTTGATAATAGTTATTCTACGCAATATTGAGTATATATATATATATATAATGTATAAATGAAATATGGTTGGATTCTGTTATACGAAACAACGAAGGATTCTTTCACAACACGCAACCCTGACTTGGCTTGCATTACATGCAATCGCGACCTTCCTCGATAGCGTGTGTTGTACGCAATACCGGGTTTTAATAAACAATTATATATTATTATAATATTGTCATGAACTAGCCGTTATGAATAGTATTAACTAAATTTTGAATTTTATAACATTATTATTCATCTTACACATTTTCTAGAACATGGTATAAGAACAAAATAAATTTTTCGGGTAAAATAAGTATTTTTCAAAAAATGCAGTTTTGCCGCCTTTTGATGGCGCACCCACATTAAATCTAGTTTTTGACATGTTTATATGTTCAATTTGACAAAATAAAATTCTTCTTTTGAATCAGGATGTAAAAATTTACATTAGATAAAGTTTTGATATTTTTCCGATAACTTTCATATTTTAATGAATAGTAAAAACACGCTATATTTTAATTAAAAACAAATTTTTTCATCATAATATCTTATGTGGTTAAATTATAATATTGAATGGTTTTAAAGTATAAATATAATATATTTTTACCATTTAATATAATTTATGTCATTAGCATTGATTTTACCTTGAATTCGTAGGTTAAGTCAATTCAATCTTTTGCAATGTTTTAAAGAAAAACCCGTTTTTATTCGACAACGGGATTAATTTTAATTTAATTTCTGCAACTTCTGTGTATTGAATTTTAAAAAATGGATTCTATATTTGGAATCAGTGGGTCTAAATTATGTTAATAGGCTACTTTTAATTTTTGGGAATTATGAATAGTAACTACGGTAAATTTTATTTACCATAGTTAAAGGTAAATCAGGTAATTAAGGGTAAATATAATATTATAAAATTACCCTAACATATGCCAAAATTCTATTTGATGGCTAAAAGTAAACCCATATCAACTAAGGGTCGGATTAGATTCATTTTATGGACTTTTGACCATGAAAATAATTTAATTATTATTAAAACCAAAGAAAGTGACAACATGTCACTCTCTTAAATCTTATAAGTATAATAATTTTAACTTAGTGATAAACATCATAAAACTTCGAACATGAATAGTATCCAGAAAGCTAGAAAAATTATCTACATCATGAGAATTTATTTATAATTTTTTGGGATTAAATAATTTAATTTATTTATGACACAATGATGATGCAGTAATTGTCTTATTAATGAAATATTGACATAATTGATGTTATAAAAACCAAAATAAATGTAATTTAAGACTTTTTATGAATCCAACTAATTTTATAGGTTACTATGATATATTATTGTTGATTTAATCAACTTGGTTTGAACATATAATTCTGTTATGACTTTCACAAAAATCATATATCAAATAGTGTCAAAATTGACACAAAATAGTTTTTAAATAAATTATTATATTATTAATTGTTATTTTATTCCTAAAAATCTAAGGTTCGGCCAAATTACTTAGATAAGGATATATATATTAATAATAAACAATTTGGGGTTCGTTTGGCATGTTATAGTAAGTGTATTAACCATATAGTGAAAGAAAACAAAAAGACACGGTAAAAGTTAAATTATTTAACTTAGAGTTAAATCTAATTGATAAGGTTAAAATAATACCCTAAACATGTCTAAATCCTATTGGATGATAGGATTTCGACCCATCCCCACTTTAGCTTCGAAATAAGACCCTTTGGAACCATTGTAAAACGATTTTGACATTAATATAAAATAATATTTTGAGGTATTCCTAAGGTGCCCCTCTCCTCCCTTATAAAAGGACACCTCCTCCCCCTCCTCCTCACACAAATTTGAGCACTCAAGCTCGGCCAACCCCTGCCAAAATCCCTTCTACACTTCCCTAGAATAATACTAGAGGTCCTGGTCCTCTTCAAAGACCAATCTTAGTTCCCTAAGTGGAGGATTCAAAGAGGCGTTTCAAAGAAGAGGTAATATCCATTACCGATCTTTTCAATTTCTTTCTTCTTCAACTTCTTCTTCTTTAGTTGTTTCATGATAAAGTAATAACATCAGTATTACTTACATACTTATATGTTATTATAAATATGAAACAACCCTAATTCACCTTCTATCCATCCTACAGAAAAATGAAATCACCGCGCGTGCGTACGTACGTAATACCGTCTCCACGCCGTGGTGTAATCTATTTTCCACCACCACCTTAAAAGGATGGGTATAATGGTGTAATGAGTAAATATTTATGATTATTATAAATTAATATTGATACTGAAATAATATATATATACTCCAATACAATTCCACGATCATAGGAACGATATCATCACTCGTGCGTACGTACGAAATACCGTCTCCACGATGTGATGCGACTCGTTCTACATGATCATCATTACATAGTAATTATATAAATGAATTGAATGAATAAATATGATATATGTCACACATACCATTCTGGATATAAGGTATCTATAACCTTAAAAGAAGAATAAGAATTTATTCGGCAAAACACGCATAAGAACAAAAGGCAATAAAGACCCAAGTAACAAGTAACAATGAAATATTACTAACAAGAAGCTAAGAATATGACCATATATGATATCATATCAATATTTATGATTCTGTAATAAGTCAATAACATGATTTAAATCATTATAAAGGAGGTTCAGACACTTATAAAGCAAGTCGGACCTAAGGTAAGGGAAATATCACAATCTCATTTTTATCCGAGATTGTTTTTACTTTGGTATTTACTGGGGTGTATTTTATCATCCACATCCATGTTACCTCAATATGTAAAATTTTTTCCATCCTTCTACAATAGTTTATATCCAATTTTACCCTTCGATGAGTTTTTTGTAAAAGATATGAAAGGAATCTTTTGTCGTTTTTTGTACGAGGTACTTTTTGACTTTTTCCGACAAAAGTACGAAGAATGTTTTTTTTAACTTATACGGCCTGAATGGATTTTTAAAACATTATTTCAAAGAAGCTTCCTTTACAAGTTTTCAAGTTTATTTTTAATCAAATTCTTTTAGTTTAAAATTGTATGACATGTCAAGAAAAGAAATAGTTTTGAAGTAAAAAAGGATATTTTCCTCAAGAATGGAGTTCAAGTGTTTTATCAAAATTATTTTCCATCTAAGATAATAAAGGGTTATGTTTTTATCCCTATTATTACATTGATTTGATTATGTTGTGATGGAATTATTTTTATGAATTCCTTTATCTTATATGAATTATTTTATGATGTCATGATGTTTAAGATTCCCATTTGTATTACATGGGTTATGCAATGATGTATGATTTATTATTTTGTGGCACACATAAGAATGGTATCATTATGAGATGGGTGGGACCTATATCTCCCTCCAATGCATTGGGTAAAGATTTTATATCTCATTAGATAGACATGGCTGAAATGGTAGGTTATACCGGTTCAGTGAAACAGGACTGAAACGAGGGTTACTCAATTCAGAAAGGGTCTTTGTCCACTAAGATAGTCTTGGAAATGAGTCTTGACTAACAAGAAATGATTCTATATGATTATGTATGAATTCCACAAAGTTTCATGTTTTAAGTTATGGTTATTGTGATTACATTTCACTGCCATGATTTATCCCATGTTATGAAATTTTGATCTCTTTTGCAGGTTAAGATTTCCAAAAGTTATGTGCTTGTATATATGATGTGATTGATATTTCTTTTGTTTACCCTTACTGAGCATTTGAGCTCACCCTTTTATGTTTTCTTTTCCCCAGGATATAAAGAAAGGTTTTAGGTAAAAAAAAAGGGA
This sequence comes from Viscum album, assembly GCA_963277665.1. NCBI lineage: Eukaryota > Viridiplantae > Streptophyta > Magnoliopsida > Santalales > Viscaceae > Viscum > Viscum album. Next base: position 253,487,530 of record OY728162.1, read on the forward strand.
AGATCTTTATGGGAGATATAGAAGATCTTTCACCACGATTAGAAGATTACGTTCCGAGTTTCCAAAGACAATAAACTATTACGATCCTTGTGTGTGTGTTTTTTTGTTATGTACTAAGTATTCTGCAAATGTAATGTAATGTCCATGTACGTCAGGCTTCGGGTCTCTACATATCGGACCTAAGGTAAGGGAAAATATCACAATCTCATTTTTATCCGAGATTGTTTATACTTCCAAATTTACTGGGGCATATTTGTCATCCACATCCATTTTTCCACAATATGTAATGTTATTTCTATTCTCCTAAAAAAATTTAAATCCAATTTTTCTTATTGGGTATTTTTTTTAAAATTTATGAAAGGAATCTTTTGTCGTTTTCAGCACGAGATAATTTTTGACTTTTTCAGCCAAAGTATGAGAAGAATGTTTTTTTGACTTATACAGCATGAATGGATTTTTATGATTTCATAGAACATTATTTCTATGAATCTTCCTTTACAGGTTTTCATGTTTATTTTTTATTAACTTCTTTTATTTCAAAATTGAATGACATGTTATGAAAGGAAAAAAAAAATTGAAGTAGAAAGGATATTTTCCTCAAGAATGGAGTTCAAGTGTTTTATCAATATTATTTTACATCTAAGATAATATCGGGTTCTGTTTCTATCCTTGTTTTTAAATTTATTTGATTATGTTATGATGAAATTATTTTTATGAAGTCCTTTTATCTTATATGGATTATGTTATAATGAAATTATATATAATAATCCCATTTTATTACATGGGATATGGTATGATGTATGATTTATGATTTTGTGGCACACATAAGAATGGTATCATTAAGAGATGGGTGGTACATATATCTCCCTCCAATGAATTGGGTAAAGATTTATATCTCATGAGATAGACATGGCTGGAACAGCAAGTTAATATGGTTCAGTGATATAGGATTGGAACGAGGAGTGAACTCGGTTTAGAAATGGACTTTGTCTGCTATGATAGTCTTGGCAATGAGTATTGACTAATATGAAATGATTTTCTATGATTATGTGTGTATGCCACAAATATTCATGTTTTATGTTATGATTATTGGTATTACATTTCACTATTATGATTTATCCCATGTTATGATATTATGATCTCTTTTGCAGGTTAAGATTTTCAAAATGTTATGTTCTTATGAAAATGATATGATTGATATTTCCTTTGTTTACCCTTACTGAACATTTGAGCTCAACCTTTTGTATGTTTTATTTTCCCCAGGTCAGGAAGAAGGGTATTAAGTAGGATATGCCAAAAGTAACTCTAGATATGATGAAATAAATGGGATACAATGTAGATGCTTTATGAACCGGTTGTTTATATATCCCAGTTTTTAAAGACACTATACCTATACGATCCTATCATGGTTTTGTTATATGTTGTAATAAGTATGCTTCAATTCTGAAGTAATAAAAATGTATGTAAAGTATGGGTCGTTATAATTATATTCTTATCAACTGTATATATCTACAGTGGAAAGTATCAATATCACTATATGGATATAGATATATAGAAAATAAAAAAAATCCATTGGTCTATCCCATGTATTCTATAATGAACCAAGCTTAATGTACATATACATTACATAATTTTTTTAGAATACTTAATACATTACACAAACAGATGTCTAAATATAATATTAGTTTAGTAAATTTTAAAAAATAGAAACATAAATACTAGTATATAAGTCAGATAAATTATCTCTTACCAATTTCTTCATGATTACCACCCTTCTTAGACAGATCATGTATAATACATATCTTCATAACCTAGGGAATGGAAACATAAAAAGGGGAGATATCAGATGTTTATTGAGGGTAAAAAAATGAGATATATAAGCATAAAGACGAGCATAAGGGAATGAGAATGTGATCATGACATTTAAATATCACACCATTCATATTAAAGATCATAAAAATGAATCATGGAATAAATATTAGAAGTTCATAAGATATAAATTATAAGGTAATCAAGATCATAATCCATGAAAGCATAATATAGAAATAAGACATTGAATTTTTGAAGACACATAAACATGTAACATCATTCCCTATAATTAAATGCACATTTCAAAAACATAATTGAGCACTTAATGGGGACTACACCTATTGGGTGGGACACACCACCATCCCTAGTCACTGTACTTTCCTTATAAGGGATCGAGTTTCCACATCTTCCCATAGTAGATCAGGTTTCCCCATTTTCCTATTGTGGATCAGGTTTCCCCATCTTCTATGGTGTATCAGGTTTTCCCATCTTCCCATAGTGGATTAGGTTTCCCCATCTTCCATAATGGATCAAGCCTGTCGACTTTAATCCCATCATTATCTTATGTGATATAAATATTTACCCAATGATTTGGAGGGATAAATAAGTATCACCCATCACATAACAAAATAACACATAAATGTGACATAAGAAATTAAAACTTGAATCATAACATGTCCCCTAAAAAATATGGGTTTCATAATCATCATATCATAACCCATGAATAAAATGGACATCCTAAAATTTTATCATATCATTACCTATGGAAAATAGATAGGTTCTATAATAATTTCATCGAACCATAACACATGAAAAGAAATTGGTTTCAAAAGCATATAACCCATGGAAGTGGAACATGTTTCATAAAAATCATTTCATCTAATTATAAACCATTAAATAAAGATTATGAATTATATTCTCAAATCATGTCCCAATGAAAGCATAAACTATAAAAAAGTGTGTCATCTTAGATGAATAAGTATTTTGAAATATCACATGGAATATTTATTAAGTTAAATAACCTTTCTTTAAAAGTAATTTTTATAAAACCCTATCAAAAATAATTTTATTAAAAATAAAGAAGTATCGTTTCATTTAAAACATATCTAGAGGAAAATATACTTTATTCTTTGAAAAAATATTTTTAAAACATAAATCCTTTGGGAAACAATTTTATTGGAAAATAAAATTTAAAACAAATAATGAATATTGAAAAAATTTAAAACCTTTTTCCTTGAAAAAATATAATATAATATTGAAAACATTTCAAAAACCATTCTCCATGAAAACATAAAAAAGAAGCTTCAAAAAAATTTGACAACCGTTTTCCATGAATACTTATAAAATAATATTGAAAACATTTTGAAAATTATTTTCTTTCAATACATATAAATTAATTGTAAAAACTTTTAAAAAACTTTTTAAAAGTAAAACCGTTTATAAAACATTTTATAAAACCTTTTTATAAAACATGGTTCTGAAATAACATAGATTACCAATCAAAAGGAGAAATAAAGTCAAATTTTCATAATTGTTTTTCTTAATTATCTTAAGTACCAAGTATTATAAAATGGTAATAATATATAAAAATATCATGGATAACCATAGGATAAGAAAATTCATGAGTTTTCTTGAGATATAGATCATAATATTTAATCAATAGAAGCATAATCATAAACAATCATGATAAACGATGAGATTTTAGCAATAAATTGTTACCACTTTGGTATCTTTGAATAATAATACACATTAAAGAAATAGCATTTCATGTATATTATAATATAATGAAAATAATGAGATTCATGATATAATGTGTCAAAGTTATTATATACACCTCATAGAAAAATATAGGTTTGTAACATGGAATGTGTCTCAAAGAATGAAAATTGAGATAAAATTACTTTACCGATTTGATAAATTTTGAAACATAAAACCCATGAATTTTTTTCATAAAATGGGTATATAAATACACATAAATAGGATTTTAAGAATCATAGAATATATCCATGGGTATTACACACACCACACATAATAAATAAGAGGTGAACATGGCTTGTGTCTCATAGAAAAAAAAAGTGAGACGAGGAAACCCTTACTACTTGAGTAGCTTTTCAATCATGGTCCCCATGAAATAATGAAATAAATTGAAAATAATAATATCATTAAATAAAGTAAATTAATTATATAACATGTTATAGGATAGTATATACACCACAAAATAGAAGCGAGTGGTGAATATGGCATGTATCTCATGTAAATAAAAAGTGAGATGAAACTCCCTTACCTTAAGCCTTGAATTTCTTCATACATATTAAAACCTTCTATATAATAAATATACGTTTATTATACATATACCATAGAACCATGTTAGTATAAATCATACCATATATTATTTTTTATGACATTATATTACCTGTGTATTACAAACTCTAAGTTAATGTTATGTTTCGGGTAATATCTACTTTGATATTGGTATATGTGTTGACTTATTATTCTTGATCATCTTCCTTATATTATAAGGACCTGATCTTAAACATTACATAATATTTAATTTTAGTCAATAAATTACTTTCTTTTACATTGAGGATCTTTTTAGGTTTAGTGTTTTAGATAAAAATGTCATATTTTATACATAACAACCCACTTTAATACAAATATGATACTTCTAAAATAGTATCCATTTATTTAATAATATAATACTTTTAAAATAAAACAAGATTTCTTTTTAATAAAAAATATTCATAACTTTCAACTTGAGTTACTCATTTCTCTTATGCATCCTTATTCCCTATGAAAAACATTATAAAACTCGAGATTATCACAAAAAGATTAGTAAGGGAGTTAAAAAGAAATAAAGAAACCATTAGTCCATTAATACTTATAATCCCATAAAACATTTATATAAAGTTATACTTTCCACACATAAAACATAAAATTTTTAGCTTACCTCATGAAATCATAAGATTCTGATAAAACTCCATAGAAAACATAAATAATAATGGTAACTTGTGGAACCAATTTCATTTCACTCATACAGTAGCTTTCATAGCTACAAAGGGAGTAACATTTTTTGTTACATTTGGAATACCCACCGTCGTATATTCCCTTAATCTCATAGTAGAAACCCTACTGGTTAACTATACCTCATTACCCAATGCATTAGAGAGATATCATGAGATCACCAACCCTCAGTTTACTATGGAATGAACCATAATAACAAACAATTCCCAAGAACCAAAACACTATCACAATACATAAAACAAGCATAAAAGAAAAATAACATTTCCACTTTGAAATCACATTACATTTTTACAAAGTCACACACTCATAAATGAAATCACTTTATTTGAAAATATAATTGTAAACTTGTAAAGTAATAATCAAAACATTAAATTGAAATAAAATTGGGAAGATAAATTCACGTTATATAAGTTAAAAAACATTCCTTTTGTATTTTTTAAAAATAATTTAAATAGTAACTTTAAAAGAGATTTTTAAAATAAATTCCATTCCCTTGAGTCCAAATCATCACGTACAATATTTATATTCTAAAATAATAGATTTTTTTTAATTATTTACTTTATTTATAACCATTTTAAATTTTATTATTCTTTTTATATGACTTAATATCATGTTATAACAATTACTTAATTATTAATGTTAATGTCAGACGTTTTGATGATATTCGGTGTTTGAGTCCAAAATGAAATTGGTATGTCAAATATGGCCAAATAGGTCATTAGTAAATAATATCCAGAATAATATTCTTAAAATAATAATAATTATTATTATTCAATCAAAATTTTAAATCCATTCATTAAATATGGATATGAAAAATGAACTACGTTACAATCATGGTGACTGTAAGTTGTACGTACGCATGAGTAACATTTTCATTTTTCCAAGATCATTAAAGAAAGAAGGTAATTTTTATTCTATATTTATATAATGATAAAAATATCACTAATTTCGAATTAATCATTTAAATATACTTATATATATCATCCCTATGATGTGGTGATGAAAAATGAATCACATCGCTTTGTGGAGGTGATAGTTCACATGTACACATGAACGACGTTATCATTTTCATGTGTATGGAAGGTAAGAATATAATTGGTATATTATTATATTATAATGATAAATATTTACTTTATATCATATATAAACATTAATTACATCATTAAAATTAGTCTTGAGAGATATTAATAGAAAAAAATAATATCAGTTCGTGGAGGTGATAGTTCACACGTACCCACAAACGATTAATTCATTTCCCATATGAGTGAATCAGAGATGGATTTAGGTTATGATATTAATATAATAACATCTTAGTATATTTATTATAATATATTTTTTATCTCATCATTTTTGGAGAAGATTTTAAGGAAGTGGAAGAAGAAATAAAATAGAAACACTTAATTGAAAATGAGACCTCTTCTTCGAACGATCACATTTGATTAACACCTTAACACATATAGGGAGCGTTTTATACCTAAAATAAGGCATATATAATGTTTTAAGGAATTATATTAAGGTGTTTGGGTAGATATTGTCCAAAAAAATAGGTTTTTATGTGTGAATAATAGAGAATAACGGGTTTCCTTTTATAAGAAATGGGAGGGGCACTCTTTGAATTCCTCAAAGTATTAAATTAATATAAATTAGTTTTAAATTAAAAATGGTTCAAAAGTAGTTTATTTATAATATATAATGATACTGAGTTGAAATAAATATATAAAATAAAAGTTATACAAGTTTTTATTACTTTTGTAAACCTTATCATTTTGTTTTAACCCTTATTTTACCCTTATAACTCTTACTCTATTATTATGTATTTTTTCACTTTGAGGGTTAATATAATGAACATAACATGCCAAAATACTAATAAATGAGTAATATATAAAATTTCAGGACTTATTCCAATTAGTTGGAATAATTTAATATTTTTAGAATTTTTAGATCATTTATTAAAATATTACTTATTTTAAGATATCAATTATGTCAATTTTGACACTATTCATTACATTACTTTTTAAAAATATCCTAAAAACTTGATATATTAGATAAAACTCTATTAAATCATCCCTCAAATTTAAAATTAATCTATAAAATTCATTTATGATATAAATTATATCAAATTTTATTTATTTTAATATTTTTCATATCACTTATTTGATTCTTCCATTAATGAAGCAATTACTCCATCATCGTGTCACCATTTAATTTACTTATTTATTTCCTAAAAATTACAAATAAATTACCATGATGTAGGTAAAAATTTTATATTACTAAATATTTTTTATATTCTAACATATCACTTATATAACCACATATTAAAAATATTTTACTTTTTAAAAACAAGAGTGTGACAAAATTGTATTTTCTTTGAATAAAATAATATAAATTTATAAATTTCTTAAAGTAATACAAGTGGCTTAAAAAGGTTATATTTCTACCCAATGATGATTTTAGTTCAAAAAAAACTCATCCAATTAAATTATAAAAAGTGTTAGGGTAATTTATAATATTATTTTTACCTTTAATTACCTGATTTAGCCTCAATTGTGGTAGTAAACATAATTACTAAAGTAATTATTCTTATATTTCTAAAATTATGTTGATACTATTAGATTATAAATATGATACTGACTAAAACTTTATTTTTAAATTTTTAAAAATTCAAAACATAGAAGTGACTAAAATTAATTTAAAATTAATCACATTGATGAATCGAGAAAATATGTTTTTAAAGTAAAACCGTTCAAAAATTCACAAAGTTTTTATGTTCAATTTCAATGTTAAATTTATTCCAATCAAATAAATTAGATTAAATAATATAAAATTTATTTATTTAAAATTTAAAACTAATTTAAAACATAGTTTAACTATATAAATAAATTTGAGAAAAAAATAGTTTTGAACTATTGATTATTCATCAAAATATGAAAGTTCACATAAAAATACCAAAAATTAAACAAACATAAATTTTGATACTATGATTCTAAATAAAAAGTTTATTTTTTTCAAATTGGTTTTATAAAAGTAACAAAAAACTATATTTTAAATGTGTTCTTCATCAAAAGGTGGTAAAAATGCATTTTTTTTGAATAATACTCTTTATGCATAAAATTGAATTTGTTCTTATATCATGTCTAGAAAAAATATATGATTAATTATAAACATTAAATTGAATATATTATATATATTTTTAATTAAAATAGTCCAACATTTTTTATTTATTTATTTATTGGTATAAAACACACTTGTGCACATTTATTTTTTTCAGAAAAAAAAAGAACATTTCTTTTTATTTTAAAAAGGGTTTTATCTTCATTAATAATTAATTGGTCAACAAAGAATTAATTATGTATATATGTGTAAAAATATTTTTATAATTCAGTTAATCTTGTTCATATATTCCATTCTAATAGCTATGTTATAACTTCCATATTAAATAATATTTAGTTTCTCGATGTAGCATATTTTGTATGTTATCGTACATAGTTACTCTTTTAATTATTATATAATTCATAAATTTCAATAAATGTGAAAAATAATTATATTAACTATTTTTTTACATTCTTATACCCTTTTATAAATTTCATCCTCATAATTTTACTCACTTATTAAATAATTAGGGATACCTTTCCCTCAGATCATTTTCAAATTCTCATGTTAACTCTTCAACCATATATTTTTTTCATAACAACTTAACTTGATCAATAACCTTATTCTACAAAACCTACTCTCTATGGTCAAGAACTCAAATTGGTTATTCCTCATAATAATTATTCTCTTCCAACTAAACAACTTATGGACTCAAAATAAGATATGGATCTGGCATATACTTTCTTAACATTAAAACATGAAAAACAATTGTGCACCTAGGATAAAATCTTCTGAAAAGATACTTAGTAGGAAAATGATCTGACTTTTTCTTGAATTTCATAGGGTCCAATGAACCATGTACTCTACTTCCCTTTCTTAAAAAAACACATCACACTTTTCCATAGAGAAACTTTGAGAAAAAACATGATCACCTACCTCAAAAAAAAAGATCATTCCTCCAGTTATCCACGTAACTTTTCTTCCTACTATGAGATGTTATCATGTGTCGTTAAATCAGCTGTAATTTCTCTACCATTTCCTCTACCAATTCTATTCCCATCAACTTCCTTTCCCTCACATAATCTGAAAAATATGGAGTTCAACACATCTTTCCATATAATACCTCAAATGGTTCCATCTATATACTAGAATAAAAACTGTTTTTATAAGAAAACTCAACCAAAGAAGGATGTTGATCCCAAATTCCCTAGTAATCCATTGAGAAAGCACATAGAATATCCTTCAAGTTTTAAATTGTTTGTTTTGACTACCCATCTGACTGAGGATGAGAATTTGTACTGAAATTTAATCTAATGACCAATGACTTCTGAAGGCCTTTCCAAATAATAGAAGTGAACCTAGGATCATTATCAGATACAATGGACAGATGAACTCTATGTAACCTAACTATCTCTTATAGATGAATTTGAGAAAGTTGATTTAGAGATATAGTGTCTTGAATGGTAATAAAATGACAATATTTAGTCAATTGATTAACAATAACCTATATCATATTATTACCTCAAGAAGTCTTCAGTAATCCCACTATAAATTCTATGAATATATTTTACCATTTCAACTCTGGCACTAGAAAAGTCTGAAGCATCTCCTTTGGTAACTATTTTTCTACCTTAACCTGTTGACAAGTCAAACATCTCATAGTAAAGTCAGAAATATATCTTTTCATTCCATCCCACCAGTAATACTCTTTATGGCCTTTATACATCTTAGTACTGACAATATGTACTAAAAATAGAGAACTATGAGCTTCACATATTAATTATTTCTTCAATTGTGAATCAAGAGGCACACATAATCTCTTCCAAAATCTTGAAACACGATCTTTTTCAATGTTAAATTTGGGAAAATTTCCATTTTTAACCAATTATATCATTTAATGTTACTCATAATCTTCCTTCAATTTTAAATTAATTATATATAATAGAGATGATTGCACTAACACTTGAAACAAAATAGATAAATTTCCTAGACCAAAAAATCCAATCCAAAATTTATCAAACCATTAACCAAAATATTATATTCCAAATATAACATGGTTAATGTAGCATTACTTTTCCAACTCAATGTTTCATCCACTTTTTATTCTTTTCCATGATAGTAAAGAATCATGAAATCATAATCCTTGATTAGTTCTATCCATCTTATCTATCTCATTTTCAATTATTTTTGGGTGAATATATACCTCAAAATTTTATGAGCAGTATATATTTCACATTTTAATCCATCCAAATGATTCCACAAAATTTTTAATGTAAAAAACCAAAATAAAATAATTCTAAATCATGTGTAGGGTAATTTAAATCATTAGTTTTAAAAATATGTGATGTATAAAAAATTACCTTATCATTCTCCATTAGGACACAACCAAGCCCTTTCAAAGAATCACCACTATACATAAAAAATTTACTATTTCTAGAAGGAAGGTCCAGGACTGGAGAATTTACCAATATTCTTTTCAATTCATGAAAACAATCATCACATTATTCTATCTAGATGAACTTAATAACTTTTCAGAGTCAACATAGTTGGTAGGATAAATAACCATGAAAAGTATTCAACAAACCTCTAGTAATATTCTTCTGAACAAATAAAATTATAAATATAGGTTATATTTGGTGGTCTTGGACATTATTCAGAAACTTTATGTTTAGTAGGGCTGATAGTTATGTTATCTTTAGAAACAATGTGGCTATGGAAAGAAATTTATTACTACCAAAATTCACACTTTTTGAATTTCCGTTACCATTTCTTTTATTTTAAGGTTTTCAAAAAAACCCTTTGATGTATTTAATATTCCTATTTAATTTTAGAGTATACCAAAATGTTATCAACAAAAACAACCAATAACTTATACAAGAACTCATGAAACATTCTATTCATAAGACTCATGAATATAAAAAGTATATTAGTTAACCCAAACAACATAACTACAAATTTATAATGGCCATATCGAGTTCAAAATGTAGTCTTCAGAATGTCTGATTCCATTACTTTCAACTAATGGTACCCTAACCTGATGTCAACATTTAAAAAATATCGGGCTCCCTAGATTTGATCAAACAAATCATCAATATGAGGAAAAAGATAATTTTTATTAATATTGATGTTATTCAAGGTTCTATAATCAATGAAAAGTCTCATCGAACCATCTTTATTTTTAACAAACAAGACATTGGCACTTCATGGAGAAGTTCTAGGTTGAATGAAACCTTTATCTAACAATTCCTATAACTAATTTTTCAATTCTAGAAGTTTTTCTTGATTCATTTGATAAGGGGGTTTAGAAAATGGATTAGCATCATGAACTATGTTAACCATTAATTCAACTTACTAATCCAGTATAATACCAGGAAAAACATCCAAATACTCATTTAACACATGCACATCTTTTATTTAAACAGTTCCTTTGTTTTCAATAATATGTGAATGATAACCTTTATTTCCATATTTTAACAGTTTCTCAACTTCCGGATTTTTTATCAATAACATGTGTTTATTCATGTATACCAACTGAAACTCTTTCTAAAAATCAACTTTTTTTTCTCTACAGTCTATCTTATCATTATAAACAGAAAGCCAATACATATCCAGAATAACATAAAACTCTAATAAATTAAAAACAACAAGGTTTGTAGGTAAACTCTTTCCAAAAATAATTATATGAAGGTTCTTATAATTTCTTTTTTCTTTGATATTTTCCCCAAGTGTTTTGACCATAAGTTTTGGATTCATTTATTATGGTGTAATTTCTAATTTACCAAAAAAAAATATCATAAATGAAAGAATGTGTATGTCACACCTTGACCACAATTTATATTTATTTTTATCCTTTTGTTAATGTTGAATCTTTTGGTCAAGGTTCAGGTTGAGGTCCTGGTGAATAATTTTGAGTTTTGGTGTCTTAGGGTAGTTTTTGGTCTTGTGCATGGTTTCAGCATAGTTTGGGAAAACCGTACAAGGTGTTGTAGTGACCATGCAACCTACTTTTGTTGGAGCATGGTTTTTGCATGGTTAGAGGAAATCATGTGATAAGCGTGTGAAATGGATCTTTCAAATGACAAATTTATGTTGTAGGGTCGGCACATAGTTTTTCAAACTCTGTGTCCAACCTGTGCGTGTGCCCCTTCTCTCTAACAGGGTGTGCACGGTTGGCATACGGTCTGGCAGACTCTGCAACCTGCATTGTGTTCAATATATATATATATATATATATATATATATATATATATATATATAATTAATTAATTAAATAAAAATAATATAATATAAAAAATAAAAGGAAATAAAAATTAAATGTTTTAATAATAAAAATATTATTATTATTATTATTAAGTTAATTATAACAATTATTAATATTTTTATTGATAATAATATTATTATAATTATGTTTCGTTTTTTTATTAGACTCTCAAATAGGGGTATCTCTCTTCCTCCTCCCTTAACCTATATATGACATGCACCCCCCTACTTCCTCTTGCGTGACCCCCCATGGTCGAAGCACCTCAAGTGCGCTACCTCCCTTCCTCTGGCACTGATTTGCCTTCTGATTTTGGGTGAGGTCTTCTTCGATAAGCCTCATATCCTTCCTCCTCCCTTGGTTGGCTGATTTTCCCTCTCTCCATTTCCCCATTCATTTTGGTTGAACCATAGGTTAAGGATTAACATTATTTGTGGTTTCTTATCTGATGTTAGGGTGTGTGAAGGGTCTCCCGGGTCAACTTTGGGAATGTTTTGGTGTCCACTACCAAAGGCGAAGCATTTTAGACCATTTTGGTTCACCCCCCCCCCATTAATTTCAGGTATGATTTCCTATGTTTTTTTTAATGTTTCTCAATTTCTAAATTAGGATTTTATAGTTTATGAGTTTTTGTTAATTTTATTTAGTACATTTTGATCTACCATTCACAAGGGTGACATACATGCATGTGTAGGGGTAAGAATTATATATATATGCCCTCATTATACATATTCCCTCATTGTGAGGGGAATATGTGCAATGCATCTAGGGGTATATATATGTATATATGTATGTATATGTATGTATGTATAAATGCATTTTTATTTAATTTTAAATATTGGATCTCAGTTTTCTTCGTTTAAGTCATCGAGTTCTGAGATGCTTCGACCTGGTCTACTTCTTCTTAAGGTAGGTTCCCTAAGCCTGACCCCTTTAATTTTAATTCACTAAATTGGTTTATTTTTTTAAAAAAATGATTTCATTGTTCTATAGAAATTATATGCTATTCAAATTATTTGTGTCCCTTAAAAATGGTAAATTCATCTGTTTCGCATAATTTTTCTAAACTTTCATCGTGAATTTTTATATTAATATATGCAGTCGATATTGCATTGGAAGAAGTAAATTATTATAATTATTTAATTGATTTTATAAATTGTGTTTCATTAAAAATGGTAAGTATTGTTTGGATCCTTTATTTTTTTCTTAAAAATTAGTTTTTAGCTGATATTATGTGTAGGCCCATTTGGATTCATTTGAACATGAATGATATTTGTCCTTGGTTTTGGAATTGATTTTAGAAATGAGTTTAATTTGGAAGGGTTGAGGCCCAATTGGAACTTTGTGATGTTTTGGAAATTTATTTCAAACTCATTTGACGTAAAGGCCCAGTTGGAATTTGTGTATGACTTGATGTGAGATGGGAACCTTTATAGTGGAGCCACTAATTATAGGTTCATTTCATAGGTGGTGTTAATGTTTGGGCTATGCAAGCATGGTGGTTGTGGGGTTTAGTTTGAGCCAAGTGTGTGAGGAACTTCTCATTCACCACAAACTATTATCATGGGATTACTAGGTGTCATCTAAAGGGTTGAGTGATAGTTACTGATCAACCCTAATTAGATGGGTTGGTACCCCCTTGATTAGTTGAGAGGATAGGTGGGATGTGCCATTGGATTGGCTAGTTTAGAGTGGATAGTTGGTTATAGACTATAGATATGAACCATATGATGATAAGTGAGTATGAACTTATTATGTCTAGTGATTTATTCTAGATATATTTAGTAAACACTCATGATTACAAATTATATGTTCATGTTTCATTCTGCGACACTTTTGTTACTTGATTCAATGACACTGGTTTCATTTTCATGCTACATTTCTCCATTTTCTAGTATCTTTATAAAGTGATACCCTAGTTTGTATTTCATATTAAAATATTTTATCTGGTATCCCTTGTCTTTTAAAGGAATATTCTGAAATGTTTTTCATCATGCCTTGGAAAATTATTCTTAAAATGAAATGGAAAAAATGGGTTTTCTTAAAAATGGAAGCATGTTTCCTAGTTTTGAAAAGAATGGAAAACCCTATTTTTTATATATCCTATTTTAAAACTATAATGAATGGGATTCACTTTAAAGGTGTGTAATATGAAATTTGTTATCCTTTTCATCCCTACTGGTAATTTTGGTGCTCACGCCTACACTATATTTTCATTTTTAGGTTCTTCTAGATTTGGATCGCTTTAGGAGAGAGTGTGGTTCTATGATTGATGGTGACACACAAGGTCACTTGGTGGTATGTTTTTCCATTTGGTTTTATTTATTTTTCTACTTACAATTTTTTTACTTTATTCATTATAATTTATCTATCTTTTATGGGATAAATCGTTCCCAATTGAGTATATTTGTTGCCCAACACTAGTTTACAGTCCCAGAGGACCAGGAATGCCTCTCAAGCCACGTTGTAGGATTGAATTGGTGACCAGTTCAGGATTGAACTGGGTTGGTTCTTGACAATAATTAATCATAGGATGTTATCCCTTGTTATTAGGGTATGTTCGATAGTTTGAAGAGATGATTTTTGGAATTCAAGTGGTCAGTTGTAGGTAGGTTCTTGATCACCACCTATTCGGAAGGACACTTGAATTGTTGGGGTGGTCCATGATGGTTGTGCCTCAAAATTCGATCTTGGTTCTTAGATGCTTTTAAGGGTTTTTTTTTGGGAATTCGTGTTTGGTTTTTATATTTAGTGGATTTTTTCATGAAACACTCGGTCTTGGAGTGGTTATTTTTTGAGGTATTTAAAGGGGTTTATAGTTGCTATGAACGACTTGGAAAACCATGTACAGACCATAAAACTACCTAAAATGTCCTCCAATGTGCTCACTTGGTTGGTGAACATTCTAGAAAACCATTTAGGCAAGCCTTGTGTAGTAGTGGTTCTATTGACATTTTGATATTTTGATTTATCGAGTAATTGAGTTTCTCTTATTTGTTCTTGGTAGTTGTTTGAGTTGGTTTTGAGGTGTTTCCCTTGGATAATAAATTGGTTATTGTGTTATTAATAATTATATTTCCAAAATGAGAACCATGACTATTTTTAAAAGTCAAATGGGATTTTGTTTTAAAATGGGAGTCATTTTGGAAAGTGATTTGGTGTTTTGGAAGGGTTTTGTAAGTAATGGGATTGAATTTTATTTAGAATTTGGAAATTTTTTGTTTTTAATTGATAAGGGGGTGGTTTTGAAAATTTATTGAACATGTTTTAAAGA
Source organism: Viscum album (assembly GCA_963277665.1). Classification (NCBI taxonomy): domain Eukaryota; kingdom Viridiplantae; phylum Streptophyta; class Magnoliopsida; order Santalales; family Viscaceae; genus Viscum; species Viscum album. The sequence continues at coordinate 253,502,982 of OY728162.1, forward strand.
GTAGTTGGGAAAGTGATTTTTTATTTTGACCCTTGGTATTTCTATGGATTATCACATGTACGTATGTATGTGGTGAGTGGATATTTCTGGGTACATGTGTATTTGTGCCTGATCTGGTATGAGAACGTGTATGTGTGAGGCTTCATGTAATACCATCATCAAGTGTCCAAAATTTTTAGCTTGTTTTTATATATGAAAATGTTTTTAAAAATGGTACTATGATGTTTTGATAATTGGGTGTGTTGGAATGATTTTAGTCTAAGGGAATTTAAATGAAAGGTAGGATTTGAAAGGGGTTTTTAATGTTCAAATGATTTTTAAGTGGAAAATGGTTTTGAATTTAGAATTAAAGTTGTGTTATAAAAAATGGTATTTTGTTTCCATTGTGTGGAGCTTGGTTTTTTAATGGATTTTTTTTGTTGAAATGTTATCTTTGTTGAGTTTTGGTGTATATTTGGTTTGATATTTATTTTTTGGGGGTTTTTATGTTGTTCAGAGTATTCCTCCCATAAATGTCCCGAAGGTTTCTAGGGAGTCTCTTATGATTGTTAGTTTTCTCTAGACTCCCAGTGGAGTGGTGAGGTCAAGATCTTTTCATCCATTTCATGTTTTCCACAGTGGTCAAGGATCATTATATGTTCAAGGGTAATAGAGATAATTATTT